>OY992892.1:98065848-98383348 GCA_963921405.1 Cepaea hortensis | reverse complement strand
GAAAAAACAGCCAAGTCAATTAATGGATACTGGTGTATTTCAGATAGAGTTATTATGGTAAAAATCAAAGGCAAACCAATAGACATAAATATTATACAAGTATATGCACCAACAGCAAGCAGTAGTGATGAAGAAATACAACACTTTTATGACGAAATAGAAATGGCGATGGCTCAAATTGGATCACAAGAAATAAAGATAATACTTGGTGATTTTAATGCAAAAGTAGGAAAGGGAAAAATGGAGGATGTAGTGGGGAATTATGGTTTAGGTACAAGAAATGAAAGAGGGGAAAAGCTAATAGAATGGGCAAATATCAATGATATGATAATTGGAAACACATGGTTTAAACACCATAAAAGACGACTGTACACATGGATAAGCCCTGATAAGAAAATACGCAACCAAATTGACTACATACTAATTAACAAAAGATTTAGAAATGCTTTAATTAATGTAAAGACAATGCCTGGTGCTGACTGTAATAGTGATCATGTACCACTATGTGGACATATAAAAGTAAGATTAAAGAGAGGGAAAAAAATGGTTAAGAACATGAGACTTAATAAAGAGGTTCTGAAAATAGATAAAGAAATGCAAGAACAATACAGAGTGACTGTGAAAAATAGGTACAATGCAATAACTAAAATACAGAGTATAGATGAACAATGGGAAATGTTAAGGGACTCCATTCATCAAACTAGCAAAGAAGTATTACCGGAGAGAGGCAAAATAGCTAAGAAAAAATGGATGAAAGAAGATATCTTAAAACTGATGTCCAAAAGAAAACAGAGTAAAAATGACAAACAAGAATACGCTAAGATAAATAAAGAAATAAAAGATAAATGTGGGAAGGCTAAAGAAAGTTGGTTAAACGAGCAATGCAAAAAAATTGAATTAAATTCCATTAAAGATACAAACAATATGCACAGACAAATCAGTGAGCTTACAGGAAGAAAAATAAGAATAAATACAGGGTGTTTGAAATCAAAAACAGGAAAGATAATATTAGAGGAAGATGCTATAATGAAGAGGTGGAATGAGTATATAAGAGAATTATATGAAGGAGAAAGGGAAGAATTAACAGAAGAAAGTAACTTAGAAGGTCCACCTATTCTGAAAGAAGAAGTCGCTGACGCTATGAAACGTATGAAGAAAGGAAAAACAGCTGGGCCAGATGAAATCACAATAGAAGAATTAGAAGTATTGGGAGAATTTGGAGTAGATATATTAACCAAAATGTTGAATGATATTTACAGCAATGGATATTTACCCAGTGATATGCTGAAATCTGTATTTATAGCTATACCAAAAAGACCAGGAGCAATTGATTGTGAAGATTTTCGTACAATTAACCTTATAAACCATATCACTAAGCTTCTACTCAGAATCATAATGAGAAGAACCAAAAAGAAAATAAAAATGGAAATTAGTGAAGAACAGTATGGATTTGTGGAAGGAAAGGGCACAAACAATGCAATTTATACATTACGGACACTAATAGAAAGGTCAATAGAGAAACAGAGAGACATATATTTGTGCTTCATAGATTATACTAAGGCATTTGATAAAGTAAAACATGATGAACTGATTAAAATGTTGGAAGATATCAACACTGATGGAAAAGATTTAAGAATAATAAAGAATATTTACTGGAACCAAGTAGCAGCAATTAAAATGGGAAATAAAGAGGGTAGTTACGAACAGATAAAGCTAGGAGTACGACAAGGGTGTATCTTGTCACCAGATCTTTTCTCCCTGTATAGCGAAGTAATAATGAGAGAGATCAAAGAGATGCCAGGAATACTAGTTGGAGGTTATAATATAAATAATATACACTATGCAGATGACACAGTATTGGTGGCGTATAATTCAACAGACCTACAACAATTATTAGACGTAGTAGTAACAGAGAGTGCAAGGAAAGGACTCTCCTTGAATATCAAGAAAACAGTAACAATGGTAATATCAAAGAAAATGGTTACACCAAAATGTGACATAGAAATAGAAGGGAAAATCCTTAACCAAGTTGATAATTTTAGATACCTAGGGGCATTTATAACATCAGATGGAAGATGTGCAACAGAGATTAGGAGCAGAATAGGGCAGGCAAAAGCCGCATTTCAGAAAATGAAGAGTATCTTATGCAATAAGTCACTATCACTGAATGTAAGAAAGAGAGTGCTGAAATGCTATGTAGAACCAGTTTTGCTGTATGGCAGTGAATCTTGGAATGTAAATGAACAAATTAAGAAGAAATTAGAAGCAACAGAGATGTGGTTCCTGAGACGAATGTTGCGAATTCCTTGGACTGCCAGAGTAACTAACGACGACTGCCTGAAACAGGCTAACGAAACTAGAACATTATATACAACAATAAGACAGAGACAAACAGCTTTCCTCGGTCATGTGATGAGAAGAGAGGCATTGGAGAACATCGTAACAACTGGAAAGATCGAGGGGAAGAGAGGCAGAGGTAGACCAAGAGAAGTGATGATGGATGGATTGAGACGGTGCCATGGAGGAATATCAGCAGCAGAGTTGATCCAGAAAACCAAAGACCGAGATCTATGGAGAGCCATGAACGCCTACGCCAGCCGGACGACACTTGATGATGATGATTTAATACATAAGATAGTGTTCATCTTCTAGAAGGAAGCCTTAGCCTGGTTTATTCTGCATTTCATCTCTATCCTATGGTAAACGGTTAAAGTGATTACAATTTGCATGATGATGATTATGATGAGATAAACCTGTATCCCGACACATTTCTCTTTATAAGTGCGGTGAATTCATCTGAATTTATTGTTCGTGCTTTTTTTCAGTGGCCTCATTTGTTCCCCATGGTAGGATATGTCTATGAATTAGGAACATACGGATGAGTCTGTCGTTAAAATGGCGACCCCATAACGCTCATTCTTTAGGAGACGCTGTTTTTAGTGTTTTCTGTGGATTATGTGTTGTTATTTCGTTTTCGTTTTTGGAAGTTGTTCACAAAAAGCCACGGAGGGCAGGTGGTGGATGAAATTCTGAGGGCAGCCGACAGATACTTGTTGGTTACGGTCTCAAGTTTCGTGCCGGTAGACAGAAGATCTCTTTATCGAGACAATGGCTACGATCACCCGGCCAGTATGATCACTGTTAGGAAAGAAAGCATCAGCAAACTACCTTCTTTAAAGTTGCCTAGTCTATCATGATTCGCCTAATTACAGATCACCACAATAAAAGGACAGGGATTTAGGTAACCATGGTTTCGGAGAGAGAAACAAAAGAGAATAGAGACTTCTAGAATGGGCAAAAGAGTAGGAAATAGTTGTATGAATCACCTGGTTTAAACAACATTCTAGAAGATTATGGACATGGAGGAGTCCTGGCAGCAGGATTAGAAACCAAACTGATTACATTCTGATTAGCAGAAGGTTTCGAAATGCGTTAACAATTGCGAAAGCAGTTCACAATGTTGATTGATACAGCGATCCCAGATTACTTACATGTACATTGAGGGTAAAGTTAAAGAAAGTCAAATATATAACAGGAAACACTAAATATTATCTGTGTACATTGAGAAATGACAAGGAAATACAAAACACATTCAACATAGAAGTACAGAACAGATCTGATACATTGTCGGATCTAGAGATCCTATTTCAAGATGTGGACAATCAATGGGAAATGTTGAAGAATTCAATCAGTTTGGCTACATAACCAATTATTCAACAATTAAATAAGGTGTATCGCAAAGAAATAGATGACTGAAGAAATTTTACGATAAATGGAAACAATAAAACTCAACAAAAATAATCTTGCCAAATATAAAGAAAGTCAGAATATTATGTAAGGAGGCAAAATAAGCATGGCTTGAGAAAAATTGCAAATAAATTGAAAAACAACACAACAGTCAAAATAACAAATCAATGCACAAAAGATTCAGGAACTTACTAATAAAAGAACAAGTACATCAGCAGGTTGTCTAAAAACAAAAATTGGCAAAATCATAATAGAAAAAGATCAGATTCTACATGTATGGTCAGATTATGTGGAAAAAAAAAACACTTTATGATAATAACAGAGATGAACAGTATACTATTCGAATTAATAATGAAGGACCGCCAATTTTTAAGATGGAAGTTCGGAATGTTCTTACACATATTAAAACTGGCAAGTCCCCTGGTTCACATAACATCACAACAGACATGATTCATGCTTTAGAAGAATATGGTATAGATCTAGTCACCAGACTGCTGATACCGGAGATATACCTTATGAAATATGTATTTCTGTATTTATTGCAATCCCAAAGAAATCAGGAGCCTAGGAATATGATCAACATCGAACAGTTTGTATAATGAGTCACATCACAAAGATTTTGCTACGAATTATCATGTTAAGAGTGAGGAAGAAAATACATCCTGAAATAGGAGAAGAACGATGTGGGTTTGTAGAAGGAAAGGGCACAGTAAATGCTGTGTATATGCTGTGATCAGTAATTGAACGTTCTATAGAAGTAAACGAGTATATACATCTTTGCTTTATTGACTATACAAAGACTATCGATAGAGTAAGACATGTCAACATGGTAGAGATGCTTGTAGATTTACAAATTGATGGGAAAGACATTAGACTTGTAAAAAATATATATTTGGAACAACAAGCTGCCATGAGGATTGATAATGAAGTGGGGCAATACCAGCCTATTAAGTGAGGTGTGAGATAGGGATTTGTAATGTCTCCAGATATTTTTTTCTCTATACAGTGAACATATTTTCAGAAATGCAAAAGATATAAATGGTATCATCATCAGAGGACGAAACATCAATAACATTAGATATGCTGATGATACAGTATTGATTGCAGACAATGAGCAGGATCTGCAACAATTACTAGATGCGGCTGTTGCACACAGTGAACAACTAGGGTTAGAATTAAATTGTAGAACGACACAGATTATGGTCGTCACTAGGAAGAAAGAAATACCACAATGTGATATACAAGTAAATGGGGATATTCTTCAACAAGTGAATAGGTACAATTATCTCGGAACAGTAATAACATCTCATGGGAGATGCCATGAAGAGACTATAATAAGAATTGCCATGGTGAAAATAGCCTTCAGCAAGATGAAAAACATACTGATCAACAAAATGATGTCAATTGAAACGAGAAAAAGAGTGCTGAGGTGCTACGTAGAGCCTGTCCTTTTGTAAGGATGTGAAGCTTGGACAATAAGCAGTCAAGCTGAAATAAATCTGTTGGTTGTGGAAATGTGGTTTCTGAGAAGAATGCAAAGAATACCATGGACAGACAGAAAAACCAATGACCAAGTAGTGCAAGAAACAAATTAAATTCGTAAATTGATTAGAGAAATTAGACGTAGTCAGTCAACACTTTTTGGACGTGTTATGAGAAGAAATAAATTAGAGAACTTGATGACAACTAGCAAGATCGAGAGGAAGAGAACAAGGGAAAGACAGAGAAGTAAATACCTGGATGGCTTGACCACGTGGCATGGTCGAGACAGGAACACTGAGCTGATCCACGACACAAAAGTGTGCAACAACAAGAAGTAGACAGACAATTCACACACACACACACACACACACACAAACACACACACACACACACACACACACACACAGTCACACTTTTACCCACCCACATATACTGGCTGACTCTATCATCATCATCATCATCATCATCATCATCATCATCATCATCATCATCATCATCATCATCACTGTCTTCTTCTTCTTCCACTTTTGTCGTCAAGCGACGTGGAGAGGCATAGTTGACGCTCCAGCGCCCGGTAGGCGGCACCGGAGAGTGTCACGGTTTTACCAATTCCTCGTTCCGCCAGCTGTTTCAAAAGTGGTCAAACATTCGTCCAACCAACCAACTCACCACCTACACATCAGATCAACCAAGCAACTGTACCTCCCCCCAATGAAATATTTGCGTCTACAATTTTGTTGTAATAAATGATACACATCAGAAAAAGAGATTACATATGCAACAACAACAACAACAACAACAACAACAACAACAACAACAACAACATCACCAGTGTGAAAGAGAAACAGCGTGTATAATAATTTAAGAAAAAATAAATAAACAAAATACACGAAAGATCAAAAGTGTGTAACATTAATACATTGTTTACTAGCCAACAACAACAACACACATTGGTAATTTGATTCATCTCATTGACAGTTTCGTCGTGTGAACATTTTTGTGTCAGAAAGGACAACCGAGATTGATTTAACATGCTGGGTAGCCTCCCGTTGGTTTACCTGCTGGCCGTATATGCGGGCTCGACTGTTCATGGACAAGGTAGACTTGTGTATACGGTCATTTATCACAGCATACATCTAGCATTGTGTATATCTCTGTTTACGGTTATTTATCACAGCATACATCTAACATTGTGTATATCTATGTATACGGTCATTTATCATAGCATACATCTAACATTGTGTACATCTATGTATACGGTCATTTATCACAGCATACATAAGCAGTGTTCACATCTGTGTCCATTGGCACCTTGCCGTCTTGACAGACGATAGTTTGTGCTTTAAAAAGGAATAATAACTTTTACCTATGGCTGTAGCGAATGTGACTGATAAGGCCAATTCACGCTGTAAATGTTCGTTCACAGTGGGTTCATGTGAACATGTGGTCATTTCCACCATCATGCACCATCTTACGTCTCACACGCTTGGTGTGTGACTTATCTGCAATAATTGTCTCCTTTGTCTTTATTCCATTTCTGATGTTTGCCCTCCATGCAACACGTCCAGCGGAGACTTGCTCCCAATGTGCATTATCAATGTCTGTATCAATCATGTCCCGCTTACAAACATCTTTGTATCTTAGTAGAGGCCGATCCTGAGATCTCTTACCCATCTGTAATTCACCAAAAAAGATGACCTTTTGTATTCTCCATCATCCATCATCCTAAGATGTCCTATCCATCTAAGTCTACGAAGACAGAGCATAGAATAAACCGTCACACATCCTGATTTAGAGTGGTGTCCCTTTCTCTTGCGGGTTTTCCCGGAGAATCTCGTCTAACATGTAAACAAGGTCCGACATTTCTAGATTTCCGTTCTGAACCGACTATTCCGGGGAACATGAATCTATCAGAAACGAAGTAATTCTTAGCTTACTCTCTCTCTCTGCTTTTCCTTCTAACCTAGATCTATTTTACGCTAGAATCCTTATTAGTAATTCTAACTGATGTGTTTGAGTTTCACTCTGTATTTGTTGCTTTGGTGTTGAATTACGAGCAATTTTGCATCGCTTGGCGTACATTGATCGTCGTCTGCCTCCCTCCAGGTTTTAGACTATTTTCAACTTAGCAACATACATTGTTATGTAGGTTCAGACGTATTGTCTCCTACCATATATAATCAGTTCAGTGAGAAGTTAAAAGCCCCTTTTTGTGATTCCTTTGATAGTCTTCCAGACAATCAAGTTGCTGGTTCACTTTCCAGTTATGGATGTGGATTACTAGTTTTTGTAAAATTACTATTACATCGGTATATCCCTCTAATACTGGCGTCTCCTGAGTTGTGTCCTCAAGATAACAGGTAAGGTACTCTTAATGTTTCTCTCCAGTTTTGTTTTCATCCGTTTAATACGTGGAAACTCTGGATTTATTTAGATTGACTAAGGTCTATCTTTGAACTGTTATATAATTTACTAGCGGGATTCCTGATTGAAATTCCTACTCTAGTAAATATCAAGCAATTCTTCAGCTATCTGCTCCAATTTGCTTGGTTTTTACACAGCTATATTCCATTTTTCTAGCATGGGTTCACTGTATAAGTTTTAGGCGTTTCCCCTGTCTTCACGTCAAGGAGTTCGTCCTATTTATAAACAGCATCTATTCCAAGAGTTGTTTATTTAATTGTTGCTTTTACTGATTCGTATCAGTTATTTAAGCTAATCTCTGTTAGTCTGGATCTGCTTTCACATATTTAATGCTGGCATAACATCCAAATCAGAACTGAGATGTAGAAATCTGTTTCGTCTTGCGATTGATTTCTGATTCACCTACCTATTAGTAGGCTTCGAGCATTATCTAGAATTTAGTTACTCGGTTAGTTTTAAAGAAAATACAATTGAGTCGCGCGCCTCTATTGTACCACTTATTTTTGCCCTTCTTAATTCTTCCCTTATGAGAATATTAATGTTAGTTAGGCAATTATTGAAATAACTTTACGTAAGCTAATCGCTAACTAAAAGCTGTTTCACTCCTCTTTTTGATGAGGACTACTCATAGTGAACATTTCACTTAATGAGATTAAACTGTAAATTTCAAAGCTAAGGAGCCAATTTTCTGAAATGTTTAGTCTCTTACTAGAGACTAGCACAGATTTTTTCCGGTATCTCCTGAAGTTCATTTGAAATTCCAATTTATATAGTTAATTCTTTAATTATACCTTTTACATACCTATACGGTCTGTTTCCGCTACCATTAATAATGGAATCGGGGTGGATAATTTAAAGAAATACCTTATATTCTGTTGGGTCAGTAAGTGAGTTGATCAGTTTCACTTACATCACCAGGTGAATATTTTTGTTGACCCTATTTATTAACATATGGGCCATCTGAGTTTGTTATTAATAACTACTCATATCACCGGTGGAGTAGAATAAGTGTCAGTATGGCTTTTCTTCCTAAGTATCCATCATTTATTCACTTTACTTTACTACAGGTGTTGTAGAACATGTTATGTCATATGAAAAAAAAGGAATAAATTAGGGTGCCCCTAAATACTGCAAATTCTTACAATATTCCTTCCCTTCCATTAACTATGTCTACATTTTTGCAAGTGGTGGTTTTGGCCTTACCATTAGTTCATTTACTTTAGTTACTGCTATTTTCCCCTGGTTTAATTTATCTCTCAGGTATTATTTCCTTTCCTACTGAATCATCATTTGTTGATTAAATTTTTCCCTTAAAAAACATTTATTGGATTTCTAACTTATCTGTCCTAATTATCTATAAAATTGTCTATCACTCTCTGCTGCCTTGGTAATTTTTCAATATTACATGACTTATACAAGCAGATCAAGCATGAAAATACAATGATAATCAATGACAAAATAGTTAATTAACACATGATTCATATGTAGGAACATAAACGTTATGGATACATAATATAGTAGTGTGTTCATGAGTACACCACTTTTGAACCATTTAAAGAGAATATCAGAGTAGCAGAACCATACCTCAAACATCAAATGGGAATGACTATGAATTCTAAACATTCACTGAATTACCTATCTTATGTGAGTTTACCATCCCAAAGACCTTACTACTGGAGGTTCATTACTGGACTTAGTTTCCCATCAATAAGATATAAAATATGAGTTTTAAAAAAAAAAAAAATCTCCTATCCAACAAGCAACTACCTGATGCATCTGCTAGAATCAAGATATTACCTGTGAACAGTTTTGTACCAAAAAAAACTTATATTTATCTGAGCCATTATGGGTTCACATAAAACTTGACTCAGCTCATACTAATGAGTGATTAGGTATGTTACTAACACTATAACATTCTGAAGTGACTTGGTTTACCTGCGAGAGGTTTTCCCTGAATTCATATACTCACAATAATACACCAATTGTGATGTTTACCATGAGTTTTAAATTCACGGACTACTCCACTACTAGGTGAAGTCCGTACCGGGCGGGACCACACATGTGGGATGTGGATTTTAATTCCTAAGAATAATTCGTTAAAATGTCTAGGGGGTATTATTGATTCTCTGGTCACTGGTCAGAATACAGGGTGATCAGGGATATTTACCACAAATCTCAGGAGAAAAGAGTTCAATCCTTGAAACAATGGCATCTGTGTGTAGGTTTCCCTTCCCACTTCATCACCCTTTAAATTAACTATAGATGCTAGAAGGATATTGATTGCTCACCATATATAAACAACCACTTATTGGACACCACATTTACTTGATGTACACAACACTTTTGGACAAACAGTTCAGGTATTAACTCAAGATCTGCAATTACATATATAGATGTGTAATAAACACTATGCATTTTCAGACAGGCATGGGAATGATATGCAGTATTACAACATAGTACCCAGTGACCCCAGAAAAAAACAAGGTTATTACAAACAACACAACAACCACAAATTGGTTCTGCTAACTTGACTCATTGTACCTAGATAAAATCACATTGGTCTAGGTGCAGAAACCCAACATACATACATTTATTTCTGACACCATGTACAATTCTCATATTTAAAAATAATGAGTGGGTGTCAAAATATTATACATATATGTCATAACATAACCCTTTAGGTGTACACCATTACCATGTAAAACAATCTTTACCCTTTTCCTGTCATTGAAGAAAACCACACTCATGAAAACAGTTGATACTAATAATTAAATTAATTAATTATAGTGTTCATTTAGGCGTTGCGGATGGGCATTCTTCTCCAGTGCAAAGCAGTTAATGTCCATAATTATCCGTGCAGAATTATACTCACAGTCATTTTCTACTCACAGTATGTCCACCGAAGTTGGCTGGCGAATGTTTCTAATCCATAATCCAAGAATAGAATTATACATAAGCACATATTCTCTCCATGAGACTGAATTTAAGAATACTCGGTTGCCATTTGGGTTGTGTTCCAATTGAAATTGATGCCTAGGTCTGTCATACTTTCAGGAGATGCAACTTAAGCTCTGCAGAAGGTTCTTCCCTATATCATCTTATCGATGAAAAGATGACGACTGTCCAACAGCTCGGTTTATGTTAACCGTTTCCCAATTTAGTTCAAAAGGCTTTGTCACACACCCGGTTCATGTTGATAGGCCATCCCACACTTGATGATGGGCAGTTAGGCTGACATGGGACCAGCATAGAGTTCTCATTCATTCCATTTCTGTGTAGAACATACAGTGGGGAATCATTCATTTGGTTTCATCTGAAGATTCTGCTGCAGGCATGTAACTGAAGAATATTACTCCACCACATATCCAGGTTTGCAAGCCATCAGGTGATTCCTTTGGTTGCAGGCGTAAAGGCATTTACTCATCTAGCTGCTTTCATATGGTTCTTTTGATGGTGTTCAGGTTTTGGACCTTGAGGTAATCTGGTGTAGTTATGGTTCAGATGTTCTGAAGTTGGTACATTTGTTTGTATTGGCTATAATGTTGTTTCAGTGTCTCTTCCCATTTGTTTGAGTTGGTGTTCATAGCTAGAACTTGGTGTTGCATGGCTGGAACCTTATGTTTGACTTTTGCAGCTGTGAGATGTTCTTTCGAAGACTTATCCATTGTGGATATTAACTTGGTAATCCAACCAACAGTTGAAGGTTACTCACTGTTGTTAGTTTTAGTAACTTGAAGAAGGATTGTCCCAGTTTCACTGACTTGGTTGAATGATGAGGCCATTGGTGATACTTCTCAGAAGTAACGCAAACGATACACTGTTGTCAGTACTCTGATGATCTTCATCTTTGTAGATTATTAGATCTTGAAGTCCATCCTGGATATTCCTACTAAAATAGGACTTAATCACTCACCCAGTCAGTTGTCTTCTAATTTATCTGTTGCTCGCTATGGAGCTATTGAGTGCCGCAGTAAACATTGAGGTATTGCTAGATCCAGACTATGGTTTGGACATTCACTTTATGGCTGTTGACCCAGGATCCAGTGTTAGTGATATAGTCCAACCAAATTCAACCACCACCTGCTTCTCTTCTACAGAAAAGGGATGACAAAGAATACAACACTAGCATTAACCTACTGTGTTATGATAAAAGGTTTACAACACAATTACAAACACAAATACAAAACAACAAGGGGAGAAGGGGAAAGGAGTGGGTGTCCATGTTCCACTGTCCCTCATTGCTGAGTAGAGCCATTCTGACTCTTCATAGTGAGTAAGGTATTTTCTCACTTATATTTTGTTTGTTACTGGGACTATTGGATGGGTGAAGTCATTCTGTCCATCCAACATGTTGATATTGTCTCTCTCATTACTTGAAGAGAATAGCCTATACAGAATCCCTGTGGTTTCTAATGCCGCGTCTTCATTTCGGCACTATAATCATCACTAGGTCAAGACTATTCACCATTGGCTTCTTAAGTACTGACATACATATGTATTCTTACATCAACATCCTCTAATCCCAAGGTGCAACATTAAAATGTATATTCCCACAGTAAAAAGTAACAATCAGAACAAAGAAAATTCTCATACCAAAAAAAAAACATACATGTACATTTCTCTGATATTAAGTACATGATAATCATACATAATAATCATAATGATGATGCAGGGAGCCTAGGTTTTTGAATTATCTTCATGAACTAAAACATCCATTGTTTTCCCCCACTGCGTACAGCACATGAGGATAGTAATCGCTGTGATATGTTTTGCCAATGACTGCTATTATTCGGAGGGTATTTATAAGAATAACTTATGCCGCATGGTCCAGTCTTCTGAATATTGCAAGCAATTTATTCACATCAATCTTCGCTTCTGTTTCTACTACGGTGAGGCGATGCGGAGTGAATCCTATCCGAACATGCACTTACATCACGCGTTTAATTGTTCATGAATTTATATTCAAACATGGCCTGTCCCTAACACTATTTTATGAAATGATTATATGTTCAACCTCATATGGAGTGGTTACTAATCTGTTAACAAAAGAATGGTACTAAAATTTAGCACTATATTTCCAAGTTACAGATTATAATGTGGCAAAATATTTTATCCCCTGACTAAGTACGAGTCAGGAATATGCGTAATCATTTGTATGTCCCCGCATGGATAAAATTTCCTTTCTATAGTCCATAGATTATTTGCAGATTTCTAAGCATAAATAGTGAGATATTGTTCACCGTGCCTAGAAGTTTTAACATAGGAATATGAAATTGACAGACACTAGTTCTTTACTATGAAGCATGAATCAGAGTCTGCTCCTACATTGAGAAAATCTCTAGAATGTGTTTCAGACATGAGAGTTGATACTTTACAGTACACATAATATTCATAGATTATAGCACTACTAGTGAGATATAAGTTCATAATGCCTATACAAGATATTAACATATAGATTTGAAATTGTAAGACATAGGAAAAATTACAGCGTGGCGCCCACATGTGTTTCCTTAGTAAACATCATCCAGCCTGGTTTAAGAGAATTGTAACTAATTCTTAATTAAACATACTGGTTTATGTAATACATAAATATATCTTAATAAAGTAGATAACATACCAATAGCTTGAATAGAATCATGTTTTTAAGGCAAACTACCTTCTCCCCGAAGGGAAAGGTCGACTTTCTTGCGTGGTGTCTTGACTAGAAATGGCCGCTTCAGTCTTTGTTTTCCCCCTCGCCAGGATTGGCCAGATAAGGGAGAGAAAACAAGCCAAACTAAATTTAGCTGTGCCACGGTCAGTCTATCGCTGTTTTATTTTCTCCTACATTAAGTAAGTTACTTAAACAGTAATTGTAAGGGTTTGTTTATTTTTAAGGGAGTCCATAAATAGGAAAGGGTAAGGACGTTTTATTATACCACATATATATATATATATATATATATATATATATAGAGAGAGAGAGAGAGAGAGAGATAGAGAGAAAGAGAGAGAGAGAAAGAGAGAGAAAGAGAGAGAGAGCACTTATCTCAACAAACAGACCACTTATTGAAAAAAAAAGAACTGCTTATCGACAAAAGAACCACTTTTCGACACAATAACCACTTATCTCAACAAAAGAACCACTTATCTTAACAAAAGGACAACTTATCTCAACAAAATAACCGCTTATCTGAACACAAGAACAACGAATATCGACATAATAATCATGTTTATCAACACAAGAAACATTATTCTCAACACAATATCAACAATAAAGGAAAAAAAAAACGTATATCAACACAATATCAACACAAGAAACGCTAATATCAATAAAAGAAACATTAATATCAACACAATATCAACACAAGAAACACTAATATCAACACAATATCAACACAAGAAACTCTAACATCAACACAATATCAACACAAGAGACACTTATTTTATTAATAATTATTAATACTACAGAGATCGTGCGGTCTCAAGTGTGATTATGTTACAGATACCTGTGATTGTTGCAGGCTGCAGTCCTGGCTGGTTCGGTCACAACTGTATGTTCATGTGTCACTGTCAACTGTGGGCCATTTGCAACACAGATGGGACATGTATTGGTAATACCCCGTGCAAGACCGGGTACTTTGGTCCACATTGTCAGTACGGTGAGTATCACTCCAGGACGCTTGTCCACCCCATCGTTAGTACGGCGAGTATCACCCCAGGACGCTTGTCCACCCCATCGTTAGTATGGTGATGTATCACTCCAGGGCGCTTGTCCACCCCATCGTTAGTACGCCGAGTAACACTCCTGGGTGTCTGTCCTCTCCACCCTCAGTTGTCAACAGTTAAGTAAAGCAACCGTGGTCATGTCAATTCAGAGTATCGACCTCTGAAGTCGGAGTGGGTTCGCCTGATAGCGAGGGACACCGGTAATAGGGAAAGCTAATCCACACGCACACATCAGTCCCGTGCATACGAATTAATAGCAAGTGTACTGGCTACCATTGAGTTCAAAACTAATAAACGTCCAAAAAAACAACAACATTATATTCCAGAGTATTGGTTACATTAATGAAGGCCCGTGTTGTCGGGACCGAACGTCACATGGACAACATCTGTTTATATTTAAACAAACATGCAATAAGCAATGGATTACACAATTTGGCGCCTTACGTGTTTCGCTGCATCTCTTCAGGTGCATACTGAAAAGTGATATTTCATATGAAGTGAGTAGATGAATTTTGATTGAAGTACTTATCATATTTTGGCTGAAATACTTCCCACACACAGGCACTGGTACACTTCGATTGGCATCTGTGTAGATGACGGGTTAATAGTAGAAATGACAGAGTTAAAGGTATAATGACTGACAAAACATAAAAGAAACATTAGATAACGAGTGGAGACACATGTAAACAAAGTCAGACTTGTGTCAGCGGAGAGTTAAACAGCGATACAATACTGAGAATCACGAGTGACACCTTCTGACGACCAGTGCACACCTCCAACCTTCAAGAGAAGCAGACAGTGGTGAGCCAAGTTGCAGACAGACCTACGAGGGTAAGTTAATAAGTAAGTCACAAATGGCTGTAGAAAACATAACTAAATATGATAACAACTTGAAACCAATTTATTTTTTACACATACATTGTCCCTTTATTTCTCAACATCATTTCCACCAACATTGATGCACTTATCCCATCGTTTTATCAGTCCTCCTAAACCGGTTGCATAGAAGTGCGTGCTTTGTTTTCATTTACCGGCCATCCAACAGAACTGTGTGACTTACTTATTGACGCTCGCTCTAACTTTTCTACCCAGCTGTGCACCGCTTTACGGGACAAACCTTTGTCAGCATAAACACTGCCAACCCACCTTGGCGGGAGACATTTCGCGAATGACGCCAAAGTTGAATGTTAAGTGAAAACGTAGTTTAGAAAACAGAGCACGCAGTTCTATGCAGCCGGTTTGGGAGGAATGATAAAACGATGGGATAAGTGCATCAATGTTGGTGGAAATTATGTTGAGAAATAAAGGGACAATGTATGTCTAAAAAATAAACTGGTTTCAAGTTGTTATCATATTTAGTAATTTTTCTACATCCATTTGTGACTTACTTATTAACTTACCCACGTAGTTACGTTTGTGTCGGGATCGCCTCATTGATGAACGTTTATGTGAACTCATGGCCCAGTGATCAATCGTCACTCTATTTGGACTGTATATTATTAAGTTGAGCTGGCTTCCTGGTCTAGAGGATAGCGACATTTCTCCGTAATCTCGTATACTCTCGTAGGTAACGTGACGACGGTGAGAATCAGCAGTGGTTCGAATCGCGTCGGTAACTTACGGGGTATGTGAGCCGCCGCTCAGAAAGCAATGGCAAACCACTGAGCGTAATCTGCCAAGAAATCAACAATCAGCTGAAAGATGCTGATGTTGAGAGCAATGTCCTGTAAAGGATATGCAAAACGTTTATTTGTATTATTAAGTCGACCCATTTGTCAAATCAAATCAAATCAAATCAAATCAACTTTATTAGGGTCACAAATTGGGCGCGCAGGCCCGTCTTACATTCGGCCCTTCCAATCACTCGTCTTTCGTTCATCAAGCGCATTATACATTTACATAGGAAGAAAAATAACCATTGTGAAATGAATGTTGTAAACATAAACAAGGCTAATAACCATGTTATGACGCCCATCTCCCACCTATCCATACATCACCCCACCCACACAACACCCCCACCTACCCACACACACGCAAACCAAGGGACACATACACACCCCCACCTACCGACACACACGCACACCAAGGGACATATATATATCCCACCAACCGATCCATCTCCCTCCCGCACATCCCCCACCCACACACACTGCCCTCACCTGATCCCCCAACCAAAATACACTCGCCACCCACAAACATACCCCCACCAACCCACACATCCCACGCCCATCCACATACACATCCTACCCCACACATCCTCTCCCCACCCACACCTCAAACCACCCATCCCCCAGCCACATCTCCATCGACAACATATTCCCCACCCATGCACAAAATCCCCCACCAACCCACACATCGCACATCCACATCCCAAAACCATACACACACATCCCCACCAACTGACATGTCCCTACCCCCCCCCCCCCACACACACACACACATCTCCCTAACCACCCATACATCCCCAATCCACTCACACACCCCACCACCCACACATACAACTTCCACCCACCCACACATGCCTTAACCTAATCCCCCACCACACAATCCCCCACCCGCACATCACATACACCCCCTACCACGCACTATTCCCAACCCACGCACCACACACACACATATCCCTCACCAACACATCCCCACTTACACACCACACACATATCCCCCACCCAGATACCACACAATATTCCCACCCACACCCACACAGATACCCTTACCCATCCACCCCACATACCCCCACTCACACACCACAAAAATCCCCCACCCACACACACATACCTCACCCACACAATATCCCCAACCAACACACCACACACCTCTCACCACCCACACACGCATTCCCTACCCGTCCACTAACACACACTCACTCACGCATACATCCTCCACTACGCACCCACACACCCCAACCCACCCACCTCCAACCAAACATCTCTCGATCACAATACCCCTACCCCCACACACATCCTCCACCCACTCACACATCACACCCCGACACATACAACTCCCTTACCCACCTACACATCCCTAAGCCACTCACACACCCCCACATTCCCCATCCACACACACACATCTCCCACCCACACTCCCCCACATACTTCCCCCAACCACCACAATCCCCTACTCACCCACACATATACCCCACCCATACGCACATTTCCCGCACCCATCACGCACATCCCCCACACCACACACTATCCTCCACCCATACCACCACAAACATACCCTCCACCCACACATCATTCACACAACCCCCACCAACACACCGCACACATATCTTAAACCCACACACCATACACTTCTCCCCACCCGCCCTTGCATCCCCAATCCACCCAACACAATCCCCTACCCACACAACCCCGCCTCCCACGCCTTGTCACGCATAGCTAGCCGTATGTTTCATCTGTCCGTGTTGTGTCTCACGTGAGTCCATGCGTGTAAATGCAGTTGTCAACATCGTGAGGTGTGTTTAACAGCCAGTCACCGTGAGTCAAATATATTCTGGTTAGACTCAACCAGGTATCATCATCCTGTACCTTGCCGGATGGCGTGGGCGATCATACTTCTCCACAAATTGCGATCTCCGACGCCATGGATCAAGTCGTGTGTTAAAGTTAACTCGTCATGGATCAAGTCGTGTGTTAAAGTTAACTCGTCATGGATCAAGTCGTGTGTTAAAGTTAACTCGTCATGGATCAAGTCGTGTGTTAAAGTTAACTCGTCATGGATCAAGTCGTGTGTTAAAGTTAACTCGTCATGGATCAAGTCGTGTGTTAAAGTTAACTCGTCATGGATCAAGTCGTGTGTTAAAGTTAACTCGTCATGGATCAAGTCGTGTGTTAAAGTTAAATCGTCATGGATCAAGTCGTGTGTTAAAGTTAACTCGTCATGGATCAAGTCGTGTGTTAAAGTTAACTCGTCATGGATCAAGTCGTGTGTTAAATTTAACTCGTCATGGATCAAGTCGTGTGTTAAAGTTAACTCGTCATGGATCAAGTCGTGTGTTAAATATAACTCGTCATGGATCAAGTCGTGTGTTAAAGTTAACTCGTCATGGATCAATTCGTGTGTTAAAGTTAACTCGTCATGGATCAATTCGTGTGTTAAAGTTAACTCGTCATGGATCAATTCGTGTGTTAAAGTTAACTCGTCATGGATCAAGTCGTGTGTTAAAGTTAACTCGTCATGGATCAAGTCGTGTGTTAAAGTTAACTCGTCATGGATAAAGTCGTGTGTTAAAGTTAACTCGTCATGGATCAAGTCGTGTGTTAACTCCCTTCCGTGCCATGACACAAGACTGTCAAGAATCGTCTCACATTGTCTTCCTCTATCTAGCTTTCTACAACTCTTTCCGGTTGTCACAGTACTTGCCATCTCATAATGTGGCCAAACAATGATGAGTGCTTCTTTCTGGTGTTAGTCTTTGTGACGCGGATTACGGACGTAATCTCGCACACCGCGTTTTAAACACTGCTGTGAGCAATTTGGCAGCAGACCGCCTTGCGTTATTTATTTATAAAATGGTATGGGTGCCAGTCGTTTAGAAAGCATTGGCAATCTACTGAACGTAAAAGTTATCGGAAATCACGAACAGCCAACAAATGCTGGGGTTGACTGCGGCAGTCTGTGTCCTTGATACCACCGTGACTTCTGTCTTTCTGTTATTCAAACTAAGACCCATTGTTTTCACTTTCTACAAACACTGTATCTGTCATTCCCTGCTGTTCCTTCTGACTTACTGCTATCAAGTCTGTGTCGTCAGCATAAAGTGATCTATTAAGATTATGTCCACCAACCAGGATACCTGGTATATTTTCTATAGATCTCATTATATGTTCACTGTACAGTGAGAACAAACTAGGAGACAACCAGGTGTGCGAGATGTTATTCAGGATGTTCTGATTCAACACTGATATATATGAGTGTTCTTGTGTGAAAAGACTGCGTGGGATTGTTCATTTATAAACTGTGTGGAAGAAATAATTGTATGCATCACTATCGATCACTTATGCGGATAAATTTGTTCCAGTGGACCTCGTACAACAGCACAGCACGGGAGACACTGCAAACTATTTGAAAGACGGAGACGACACTACATGCAATTCGGATGAGAACGCCACTGAGGTGTGGGTGGCCCTGGATACATGGATCACATTCACGTGGATGAGGATTCACTTCACTGGACACTGTAAGATGGGTGCTTTCTGTTTGTGTGACTGTTGGTGCAGCGATCACGCAGAGCACATCACACATGCATGCCTACACGCCTATGTGCACTCATTGTCTGAAATGCTGCGTTTGCTGGGTTTATTCTAGTCTTAATTTCCTAATATCATATGATGATGCTGCTGTTCTTTAATCTCTTAATCTTATAACCACATATGGCGATTCTCCTCTTCGCACTCACGCACGCACGCACGGAAGCACGCAAATACGCTAGCACACACACGCGCGCACACACACACACACACACACACACACACACACACACACGCGCGCACTTACGTTCCTACCTACTTGCCTGCCTACTTCCTTCCCACATACCTACCTACGTACCTCCCTACCTGCATATTACATACACACATACGCACATGCACACAGACAACCACACATATAGACAGACAGACACACCCACATACAAATTCACGGACGCACGTAGTGGAACACATACTTACAATCGTAGTTACATTGTAATGGAATTATTACACAATTATAATTAGCGTTTTACACAAGAGATGGAGCAATCACATCAATCAACCAATCATGTGCCATGCCGGAAAGCGTGGGCGGTCATGACTCGCCATTTCACTCGATCACCAGAGTCTTGCGATGATCTGTCTTTAAGCGAATCTTAATGAACTAGACACTTTTAAAGAAGGTAGTTTGCCATTGCTTTACTTCCTGGCAGTGACCGTACTGGTCGGGTGACCGAAGCCATTGTCTCGTGAAATAGCAATCACATAAACATACACAAATGTGCGCCATCAAGCTGACAGAGTATGTCAACAAACTTCTTGTCTGAAATGTAATGATAAGGGCAAAAAGGAAAATAAAAATGGAACTTAGTGAGGAGATATGGAACAACAAAATACAATATGCACATCGAGAAGACTGATAAAGAAATCAAATGAGACACAGAATGACCTATATTTATTCTTTATATAGATTACACAAAATCATGTGAACAAGTTGAACTAGATGACATGGTCAAAATGTTGACGGATATTACAATTGATGGGAAAGATTTTAGAATAAAAAAATGTTCTTTCCTTAAAACAAGGAGAAGCAATTAAATTGGAGAATAGAGAGGCCACTTAAGAACAGATACAGGAAGGAGTAAGACAGGAATGTGTTTTGTCATTGGGTCTCTTCTCCTAGTACAGGGAAATAATAATGAAAGTGATCGCGATAGATAAGGAATACAAGTTGAATGTTATAATATAAACTGCTCCGTATACATTTAAAAATACTTTCTGTGTCTCACAAAACTGGTAACTACATCACAAGAACGTGTCTGTCAGTGGCAACATTCAAGAATGGACATAAGCAGGCGAAGAAGAAGAATATAAACAATCTGCCTTATGCAGATAAGACAGGAAATGCAAAAGATCTCTGACAACTGTTACATATTGAAGTAATAGCGAGTGCAAGAGAGTACTTGCCTTGAATATCAAGAAATAGTAAACAAGGCATTTGAGGCATTGGAAAACATTGTGACGACTGGAACAATATAATGAGAAGTGAGGCACTTGAAAACATTGTGACGATTGGAACAATATAATGATAATTGAGGCACTGGAAAACATTGTCACGATTGGAACAATACTATGAGGCGTGAGGCACCCGAAAAAATTGTGACGATTGGAACAATATAATGATAATTGAGGCACTGGAAAACATTGTGACGAATGGAACAAGATAATGATAATTGAGGCACTGGAAAACATTGTGACGATTGGAACAATATGACGAGAAGTCATGCACTGGAAAACATTGTGACGACTGGAACAATATAATGATAATTGAGGCACTGGAAAACATTGTGACGATTGGAACGATATAATGAGAATTGAGGCACTGGAAAACATTGTAACGATTGGAAGAATATTATGAGAAGTGAGGCACTGGAAAACATTGTGACGATTGGAACGATATAATGAGAATTGAGGCACTGGAAAACACTGTGACGACTGGAATAATATTATGAAAAGTGAGGCACTGGAAAACATTGTGACGATTGGAACGATATAATGAGAATTGAGGCACTGGAAAACATTGTGACGACTGGAAGACTATTATGAGAAGTGAGGCTCTGAAAACATTGTGACGACTGGAATAATATTATGAAAAGTGAGGCACTGGAAAACATTGTGACGATTGGAACGATATAATGAGAATTGAGGCACTGGAAAACATTGTGACGACTGGAAGAATATTATGAGAAGTGAAGCATTGAAAACATTGTTACGACTGGAGCAATGGTTCTATGAAAGGAAAAAAAAAATAGCACCTCATCATGGAAACCATTTGTTAAACACTTGACCAAAGACACTCCCTAAAACTGATATTTTATGCATGCTCTAATTTCGTGTCATGTGATTCAAATTCCTAAAGCGGTAGAGATCCTAACAGATTTAATGCTGGAGATGTTTGAAATGTTGTTTTCTTTTTTCTAATATCCTTTACAGGACATCGCTGTCAACATCAGTATCTTTCAGCTGATTGTTGACTTCTTGGCAAGATTACGCTCAGTAGTTTGACATTGCGTTCTTCGTGACCGGCTCACATACCCTGCAAGTTACCAACGCGGCGAGAACCGCTACGAATTCTCGCGCAGGTTATGTTCCTCACGTGGATGTTTGAAATATTACACAGAGTAGTTCTTATTTGTATTTTACATAATTAGAATCTTAATGAAATATGATTATCTGCACGTAATTTTCAGATGGTATGGACAACTTTATTGTGGAGCTGAATAATGGCACAGCCCAATGCATAAATGCAAGACACTTCACAGTTTCTAACAGGACAGTGGACATCACTTGCCATGTCAGCGACAGAGTGAAGACAGTCACAGTTATGGGGAGCATCTCGCCTCAGGTCTGCTCCATTTATATCAGCGGAGGTTAGATTGACTAACTACTCATTTATAGTCGCTCAATAACCAGAAATTAGATTGACTAACTACTCATATATAGTCGCTTAACAACCGGGGGTTAGATTGACTAACTACTCATATATAGTCGCTCAATAACCGGAAATTAGATTGACTAACCCCCGGGAAGGTTAACCCGGTCAACAAATGCCCGCAGAAGTCGGATGTGTCGGCCTAACGGCGCAAGAACGCAGCTCTGCTGTAAACAGGCACAACGCAATCACATCCGAAAAAAAAAAATCCGGATGATCGCAGAAGAAGAAGAAGAAGATTGACTAACTACTCATATATAGTCGCTCACCGGAGGTTAGATTGACTAACTACTCATATATAGTCGCTCAATAACCGGAAAATAGATTGACTAACTACTCATATATAGTCGCTCAATAACCGGAAAATAGATTGACTAACTACAAATATATAGTCGCTCAATAACCGGAAAATAGATTGACTAACTACTCATATATAGTCTCTCAATAACCGGAAATTAGATTGACTAACTACTCATATATAGTCTCTCAACAACCGAAAATTAGATTTACTAACTACTCCGGAGACTAGATTGACCAACTACACATTTATAGTCGCTCAACAATCGGAGGTTAGATTGACTAACTACTCATATATAGTCGCTCAACAACCGGAGATTAGGTTGACTAACTACTAATATATAGTCGCTCACCGGAGATTAGATTGACTAATTACTCATATATAGTCGCTCACCGGAGATTAGATTGACTAATTACTCATATATAGTCGCTCACCGAAGATTAGATTGACCAATTACTCATATATGGTCGCTCACCGGAGATTAGATTGACTAATTACTCATATATAGTCGCTCAACAACCGGAGATTAGGTTGACTAACTACTAAAATATAGTCGCTCAACAACCGGAGATTGGGTTGACTAACTACTAATATATAGTCGCTCACCGGAGATTAGATTGACCAATTACTCATATATAGTCGCTCACCGGAGATTAGATTGACCAATTACTCATATATAGTCTCTCAACAACCGAAAATTAGATTTACTAACTACTCCGGAGACTAGATTGACCAACTACACATTTATAGTCGCTCAACAATCGGAGGTTAGATTGACTAACTACTCATATATAGTCGCTCAACAACCGGAGATTAGGTTGACTAATTACTCATATATAGTCGCTCAACAACCGGAGATTATATTGACTAATTACTCATATATAGTCGCTCACCGAAGATTAGATTGACCAATTACTCATATATGGTCGCTCACCGGAGATTAGATTGACTAATTACTCATATATAGTCGCTCAACAACCGGAGATTAGGTTGACTAACTACTAAAATATAGTCGCTCAACAACCGGAGATTAGGTTGACTAACTACTAATATATAGTCGCTCAACAACCGGAGATTAGGTTGACTAACTACTAAAATATAGTCGCTCAACAACCGGAGATTAGGTTGACTAACTACTAAAATATAGTCGCTCAACAACCGGAGATTAGGTTGACTAATTACTCATATATAGTCGCTCAACAACCGGAGATTAGATTGACTAATTACTCATATATAGTCGCTCAACAACCGGAGATTAGGTTGACTAATTACTCATATATGGTCGCTCAACAACCGGAGATTAGATTGACTAACTACTAATATATAGTCGCTCACCGAAGATTAGATTGACTAATTACTCATATATAGTCGCTCAACAACCGGAGATTAGATTGATTAACTACTAATATATAGTCGCTCACCGAAGATTAGATTGACTAATTACTCATATATAGTCGCTCAACAACCGGAGATTAGATTGACTAACTACTAATATATAGTCGCTCACCGAAGATTAGATTGACTAATTACTCATATATAGTCGCTCAACAACCGGAGATTAGATTGACTAATTACTCATATATAGTCGCTCAACAACCGGAGATTAGGTTGACTAATTACTCATATATGGTCGCTCAACAACCGGAGATTAGATTGACTAACTACTAATATATAGTCGATCACCGAAGATTAGATTGACTAATTACTCATATATGGTCGCTCACCGGAGATTAGATTGACCAGTTACTCATATATAGTCGCTCAACAACCGGAGATTAGATTGACCAGTTACTCATATATAGTCGCTCAACAACCGGAGATTAGATTGACTAATTACTCATATATAGTCGCTCAACAACCGGAGATTAGATTGATTAACTACTCATATATAGTCGCTCACCGAAGATTAGGTTGACTAATTACTCATATATGGTCGCTCAACAACCGGAGATTAGATTGACTAATTACTCATATATAGTCGCTCAACAACCGGAGATTAGATTGATTAACTACTCATATATAGTCGCTCAACAACCGGAGATTAGATTGACTAACTACTAATATATAGTCGCTCACCGAACATTAGATTGACTAATTACTCATATATGGTCGCTCACCGGAGATTAGATTGACCAGTTACTCATATATAGTCGCTCAACAACCGGAGATTAGATTGACTAATTACTCATATATAGTCGCTCAACAACCGGAGATTAGATTGACCAATTACTCATATATAGTCGCTCAACAACCGGAGATTAGGTTGACTAATTACTAATATATAGTCGCTCAACAACCGGAGATTAGGTTGACTAACTACTAAAATATAGTCGCTCAACAACCGGAGATTAGGTTGACTAACTACTAATATATAGTCGCTCAACAACCGGAGATTAGGTTGACTAACTACTAAAATATAGTCGCTCAACAACCGGAGATTAGGTTGACTAACTACTAAAATATAGTCGCTCAACAACCGGAGATTAGGTTGACTAATTACTCATATATAGTCGCTCAACAACCGGAGATTAGATTGACTAATTACTCATATATAGTCGCTCAACAACCGGAGATTAGATTGACCAATTACTCATATATAGTCGCTCAACAACCGGAGATTAGATTGACTAATTACTCATATAAAGTCGATCAACAATCGGGGTTAGATTGACTAATTACTCATATATAGCCGCTCAACAACCGGAGATTAGATTGACTAACTTCTCATACATAGTCACTCAACAACGGAAATTAGATTGATTAACTACTCCGGAGATTAGATTAACTAACTACTCATATATAGTCGCTCAACTTCAGGAGATTAGATTGACTAAATACGCACATATAGTCGCTCAACAACCGAAGATTACATTGACTAACTACTCATATACAGTTGATTAACAACCGGAGGTTAGATTTACTAACTACTCATATTTAGTCGCTTAACAACCGGATATTAGACTGACTAAATGCTCATATATAGCCGCTCAACAACTGGAGGTTAGATTAAATAACTACTCTTATATAGTCGCTCAACAACAGGAGATTAAATTGGCTATCTACTCATATATAGTCGCTCAACAACCTCACAATCACAATAAGAACATAAATACAACCACAACTGAGGTAATGCAGGTTGGTAGACCTGGTCCACTAAAATATACTTATAAATACAAGCTTCTAGTACACCTCTGTAGCAAGAACATGCATTAACATATCTAGGAAGTATGTTCACATAGGGTCTCTGTATACAATGAGAAATCGAAATCAGGTATCAAAAGACAAGTGCGCGTATACATCAACTGTCACCCAAACTGAAACACTCAAACATACCCATGTTAGCGAAACAACAGATATTCAGCATTATATTCATACCAACATTTTGCTGCCAATTCCAAACTTTGATATAATTCAAGACTTACATACGCACACTCAACACCTGCGAGATGAGACGCCCGAGAAGAGCTGTAAACGTAACCATCCCAGACCAAGCAAGAAATGATGTTATCAGACAGACAGTGGGGTCAACACCTTATGGTACATGACATATGCCTGGGTCATTGACATTGAGGTGAGTGAACTGTAGCCAGCCGGGCTACGAGAAAAACAACCAGCCTGGAGAAATAATGGTGAGGGTGGATGCAGACCCCCCAGGGTGGATGGGGTGAGAGACAGTTTAGTTTTGTGTGAAGTCAGGAGACTGAAAGGGCAGTTGAGGCTGGGACCGACTGAGTGTCGGATCGGTTTTGGACAGTGGATGTTTTTTTTTACTCCGAACGGGTCGGGAGTTTATGGAGAGGAGCGGAGTTAGAGATCTCCGTCTTGTGTTGTTCTCCGAGTTTGTGAATGGAGGCCTAAACCCAGAGTGGGTTGCAGAGTTAGTGTAGGCCTGGACCCAGTGTGTGGGTTGTATTGTGTGAGATCCAGCCGTGGATAGTAGCTGGATAACTGTAGGCCTAGACCCAGTGTGTGGGTTGTATTGTATAAGGTCCAGCCGTGGAGAGTAGCTGGATAACTGTAGGCCTAGACCCAGTGTGTGGGTTGTATTGTGTGAAGCCCAGCCGTGGATAGGAGCTGGATAACTGTCTTGTGAATTTTAGATTAAGCAGGCCTTGAGAAGGCAGTAATGTGTGCGTATTAAGTTGCGAGGAGGATATATATATTCTGTGGATTATAGTGTTTTCTGGATATATAAATATGTTACGTTTGTCCGTGTTCTTTCTACATTAAAGGATTATGTGCGCCAACTCAATCTTGTTTAATGACTGGTGGATGTGCACTGCAGGGGTGAGTTGTATTATGAGACAGGAGGCTAGCTCAAATTACACTCTGTAGTGACACACAAGGAGCAGTGTAACCTAGACAACAACCATCTCACTCAGTTATTATATAGAACTTTGTGACAGTACATACACCGACACGCAAAAGAGCGGATCGTTCTGTCATCTCGTTAGAATACACCACAATCAGCTGCCAGCAATGGCGCTACACCAAAGAAGATCTGATACGAGAGCAAGTGAACCCCCGAGAAGAAAATGGATTGACATAAAAGAAGTTGCACAGTCACTCGGACAGACACAATACAGGACAAACATCGAGCGCGAGAACATAACTGTATTTTCTCCACGACATTTGATGACACATATGAAAGATAATGATGATGGTGATGAAAGGCACAAGTAACACGATATACATCTGGAAGTAATGCAGCTTTACAGAACACAATTATGAAAAACGTAGGAAGTTGCGGCGACTAGCCTTCCGTAGCATCTCTGCAGCCCGTGAGGTACATACTGCAGAATTCATACAACATAAATTAAAGTAATAAAACAGATCCTTCAGCCTTGAAAAAAAATAATTAAAAAATTCACACATTAATTTGAATTGTCTACCATGTTAATTTTAAATGGGCTATCATGTCCTTTTGTAAATGAATGACAGTTGATTCGGCGAGCTTTAACATGATTCTATTTTAAGTGTTCAACAACACACGAAACGAATTGTCCCTATCAATCATGTAGCCGGTTTCCAAAATATGGCGTCCTGTTGATGACATGGGAAATTTACGGAGTGTACGTTTTACCAGGTTCATAATCATCAAGTGCCATGCCGGCTGGAGTAGGCGTTCATAACTCTCCACAGATCTCGGTCTTTGGTTTTCTGGATCAACTCTGCTGATGATATTCCTCCATGCCACCGTCCCAATCCATCCAGCATAATTCCTCTTTGTCTGCCCCAGCCTCTCTTCCCAGTTACCAGGTTCTTCTTCTTCTTCAGCTTTCCGAGCCATTGAGGTTCTTTGCTGCAAATACAATCCGTCTCCATTCGTCTCTCTGGTGGACCTTCTCTTGCCAGTCGTTGATTCCAAGTGCTTGTAGGTCTGTACATGTATTATCTCTCCACCGTCTTCTTGGTCTACCTCGGGGTCTACGGTCATTTATTTCCTGAGTGTAAGCGAGTTTTGTTTCCCTATTATAGTTACCAGGTTACCAGTTTTTATTTATTATTGTGTCGATCCAGTTGGGTATGCGTTCTACCATCCTGTTATTCAACTGCCTCTCTGTTCTGCCGATGTAGGTAGTCTGGCACCGGCATGTGGGCAATTTCTTTTACTGCTAAGGTGGCTATACCTAATTACTGGAGCTCCGGCCCACCGCTGTAAGGGGCCGTACCGTAGACGTTGCATTACATAATCCCATCGAAAGGATTGTTGAAGTCAAAGCTTAAGTTAGCGGACTGGTGTTTCGTTGGGTGTTGGTTTCTGCTGCTGGCAGGGACGCCGCTTCTCGACCTTTTGGCTAAGATCAAAGTGTAGATGTATCTGCCCTTGATCTGGTCAAGATGCAGAGGCAGTCATCCAAACTGTAAACTCGAATCACCAAATCACTCTCCACTAACATCTGCAGAGGGACCTTGGTGGCCCACAATGGGCGGAAAGGCACACAGTGAGACTAGGAGGTATTTAAAACATTTATAAACCCAGAGGGGTTTCCATCAATATATATATATATATATATATATATATATATATATATATATATATGTGTGTGTGTGTGTGTGTGTGTGTGTGTGTGTGCATGTGTCATTTTTTTCAAATTCACAACGGAAACACTTTGTTTTGAATTTAAAAAGATGAAGAACATGTTCTGGAAAATGTCTTTGTTGATCGTTGTAAGAAAAAGAGTTCTTAAGCGATACATCAAGCCAATTATGATATACAGAAGAGAATCATTGACAATTAGCAGACAGAAGATAATTTGTGCTGAGTCTGCGGAGATGTGGCTTTCTAGAATAATGATGAGGACACCGTGGGTAGAAAGGACGAGAAATGAAGATAACTTGAGAGACGTTGACACACAGAACACTCCCGTCAGAAGCAGAGATGATTGAGATGATTATATTGTCCTCATACTGGAGGCAGAGAGCATTCGTTGGTTATGTCATAACAAGGGGAAAGATGGAGTTCATCATGACAACAGGAGGACAAGAGGGGAGGAGAGGCACACTGAGACCAAGAGAGAATGAGGGCGAGAGAGAATGAGATAACGGGAGAATGAGACCAAGAGAGAATGAGACCACGAGAGAATATCGGTGTAACATTTGTATAAACCCTAGAACAAGAAGGCATTAACATGCTGACAGTCTACACCAGTGCTTCTCAACCGGTGGGGAATTTTAGGGTTTCCAGGGGGGGGGGGGAATTAAGATTATTTCTAGGTTGCGTTAATACAAGAACCGATTACTGGATATTGTTTTTCCCTTCATACTTTACGGTTCTGTACGTCTCACCCTTCTAAAATTCATTTTATAACGTAAGTAGATCCGCAAATCACGTTTTATGTAGATGTCTAGATTTGTTCTAGTATGTGCTATTAAATTTAGCTTCAGTTATTACGTATACTGTGTAGGTGCAGGGGGACATTTTTAGTGAAGAAAATACGAAGGGGGGGGGGGGAATGACGTTCTAAAAATATGGTGAAGGGGGGCACGGGCCATAAAAGGTTGAGAACCACTGGTCTACACGATGTGAGCGTCGAAGAAAACGTGTTCCGTAAAGAGGTTCTGTCTAGGAAACGAACATACTTCCATCTCACCTAACAGCACGATGGTTTGGACAAAACGGCAAAAGGAAGTTACTTGGGAGACGAGGCACGGACCGTGCAACATGGCGGTACGCACAGAACAGCAAAGACAAGCTTGGCATGAGCATACTTCTGGCAGAGGAGTGGCCAATGCTCGACAACCGCTTCCGTGGGCAGTGTTGAGCCTGCACACTTTCTGTATGATAATGACGATGATGAAGGTAAACACACTCGAATAAAAAACGGAAACAGCCATCAGGAGTCTCAAGTTGGCTTCATGTCTGCATCCTGGTGTTTGGATGTTTAGTGAACCTTATATTAGGAAAGAAAGACTGTTTCATGTCAAATGCCAATTCTCTTATTTAATTTTCGAATTGCAGGTCGCAATGTTGCTTTAAAACAAGCGACATGGATGTCCAGTGTATTCACGCCAGACCCCGATGGAAGCGCATCATGGAAAGCTGTGGACGGAAACACATCGCCAGCTGATGTCGACAAATCTTGTGCAAAAACAGGAAATTCTTCACTGTCAGAATGGCGTCTCACATTTGACAAATTATACATCATTTATAATATCGTCCTCTACAGCAGGGACGGTAAGGATGATTGTTGGGGTATTTGGCTTCTGTAGTAGTGTCAAATGAAGTAACAAGACTTGATCTGTACTAAAACTTTATACTTTATTCTCAAGATGACAAGCCGTGTCTTCTCAGCTGGACTATCGGATGTTGACTGCCCTTCACAACAACAATACGTCACGATTGAGCATCTCTCTCCGCTTTCACTCATAATGCTCAATCGTGCTGTATCTCTAATTCCCCACTAGATCCTAATTATAACCCAAACTACACATACTGTTACACCTCCCCATGTTTATTAAAGAATTTTCCTTATAAAGGAAAAATCTTTACTCCTAATCCCCTTACTCTATTCCCTCTTTTTCCTCTAATCTTCCATAGTTCTTCTAATCCTCCCCAAACCAACTCCAATTTAATTAAACATTCTATTTCTTTAACTCTTTCCCCAGCTATATAATCAACCCCCTTCTTCTTCCATTTTACCTCTATACCTCGTACCATGTACTGTAACCTTTTTTTAACTTACCATTTCTACTCTTCTTTCATTTCCCCAAACTATATAGCAATCCACTATATATTCCTTGGCTCCTCAAGTTCCTATATAAAATATGCATATTATAAACAAAATGGCTCGTAAAATCGTATTTGTACAACTGGCATTAGGAAATCACTCGCATTTCTCAATACAAGACAACCCGAACAACGAGAACAACGTATTTAGAAGAAGTAAAGAAGGGGTGCACCAAGTAAAAGGAATAAATAGTCAAGATAAGCACAAAGAAACGCATATTCCACATAACCACATTTACCTCCTTTGCCAATAAAAAAAATTTGTACAATCAAATTTTTTCTTATAAATACGTCATACAAAAATAGATCTTTGTTTTCTATAAACCAAGTTGATATAATGTTTTACAAGCTTTATATATACAACCCTATATGAAATAGAACTTTTTACGTAAGTTTCAAGCCTTATATCTTCAACATTTAAAATTTCCAACCACAATCTTGTCCAAATTGCGTTATCTCACCTTTTAGCATGAGATCCTGTTCAATTTTTATGAACACCTTTAATATAATTAAAGCTGGTTTTTCACAGCACCTATTTCTTGCCCCCTTCATGTCCCATGATCTGCCCTTTATCCCCCTATGTATTTCTTCTATATGCTGCTATTCACAGTTTTTCCCTTAAACTTCTATCTAGTTATACTCTACTTATATATTCGAAGCTTTTCAAGCAACCTAACCTTCCCAACAGCCTATGTCTCCATACCCTCCCTCAATAATTTTATAATTCCTTTCTGAACGAAAGGGCTTTTTTTTTCTTTTTTTTTTATAAAGCCCCCTGTATTTGAAAAGTTAACTAATATTCTAACCAAACTTAAAACCAATTCATTAACCACATCACTTAATCTATCAATCCAACTGTTTACGCAAAACTAAATCAAAACAAGGCGTCACAATTATCCAATTAAAACACATTTTCAAAATTAATATGGCATGCATTTTATCAACCCAAAAGCAAATATTATATCATTATTAGACACTTTTACGGTCCAATAGTGTTTTACTCAAAGCACTATAAACTCAACGATCCTAACTTACTTAAACTAACTTTTTATAAAACCAAACCAAGCATGAAATAAAACATAATACATATACATATAGTATTGAAACATAGTCTTAATAAAATAATCAATTAACAACCATCATTGCCCAGTTACACGAAAATAAAACTCCAAGTGAATAAACAAAGATTTTCCAAGTAAACTTCCTTAAAATTATTACGTATAGTGGCCCCAACAACCATACTAATAATGTACCAGATCTCTATTTATTCAGGCCATTCCATTTATATATTTCCTAACTCCATTCTCATTTTCCTACCTCATCATAGCCAATTGCTAACCAGAGACATACTTCCCAGTATATCAATAATACCAAAAACTCCCCACCAAATTCTCTATAAAACTTCCTACAACTCTCTGTAAGCGAACCGCTTTTAAATTTAAATTGTTCATTAAAATTATGATTGACAAAACTGAAGATATTTCCCTTATCCCCTATTTCACATTCTCACAGAAAAGATATGTTAGATTGAGTTAGTGCGCACTTAGGAAAATAAGAAAAAGAAAGGAAAAAGTAAGAAGCAATCACACTTCTCTTTCCATACATACTTTATGAATAAAGTTTCAAAATTTATCTTCAGTTTCCGTCAATAATAATTGTTATTATCAAAAAAAATATTGATTCAACACTACTAGCTTTTCTTTTTTTTTTTTCTTCATTCCTCTCGTCAATTTCAAGTTTACCATTCCAAGTAAACCCATCAATTCAATGCTACATATGTGTATCTGTTACTTACAGACCAATATCCAAATCTTATAAGCATATCTGCCGATATCAATGATAACAAATAGTACAAACATCAATTCCTCCTTTTTCTAGCCTAACTCCAAACACATCATACTACCCGGAAAATCCTCTTAATTAATCACTGTAAACTACAGTACAAGTCCTCTTATCTATACTAATGTAGTATTCACCATCCACTCACCTATTTACTTGTGGCCCTACCTGCCAATTATTTCCCTTCAATTTGTCCAAGCTACTAAAAAAATCAACCATCAATTCCACCCCATAGAGAAATAACCAAATATATACATATACTTCATTCAAAACTACCTCCATATTGATTATAAAAATACCAAGAGTCATCTTCTTCATTTTCGAATTCTAACACTTATAAATTGCTATCTGCAATATTCTCTACTTATCTACTTCCTACGGTTCCACTTCTTCAATAACTCCAAATTTCTTTGAACCAATGCTAATTCTACATCAATGTCTTCTTCTTCGTACAATCCATTTGTTTCCTCCATACTACTACTACTTGACTCTGACTTTTCATCCATTTCTTCTTCTTCGTCTGTATGTCTCTCTTTAGCTGCCGCTAATCTCTTTTGTTCAATATCCCATCTAATTTGTCGATCACTATTCCTCAAGGATCTTTCTAGTAACGGCATATCCTCCCCGCTCGTTGAATAATCCCTAATTCTCCTCTGTCTTTTCACTTCTCTATCTCTTTGTCTATCCATTCTCCTTTTCGTTGCCTGTCTAGTGTTCCTAAACGGAGCACTTATTTCCTCTTCCATACTATCATAATGAGTCTCATTCAACTTTTCTTCTTCTATTGTTTTCGGTATCGTCTGTTCTTGAGTATCATCAAAGCCTGGAGTTGCTAATAAGCGATTTTGTGCTGGATCTCTTCTAACGCCTGGGGTTACTGTAGCACCTCTAACGAGTTGTTCATCTAAAAACCTTGTGTCTGAATAATAATTATTATTATTATTATATTCTATCTCTTCTTCATCTCTCCTTAAGTGTTCCACGTGTGCCCTTGCTACATGTCCCGTGACCTGGTTCTTAATTTTATACGATACTTTACCTAGTTTTTCCAAAATATAATACCCTGGAATCCAACGATTATCAAACTTAGAGTTTCTCCTATGCTTCTTGTAATAGACCCTATCACCAACCTTAAATTCCTGCAAGTTTGTATTTATATTCTTGTACTTTTTCTGCCTTTCCCTAGCTTTAATTATATTATTCCTTAGTCCTACGTGTGCTTTATGCATTTCCTGTATTATAACCTCTTGAAAGTCTTCACCCATATATTTCCGTCTAGGTTTTAATAGATTGTCTATAGGTAGTATCGGTTCTCTCCCGTATATTAAATAATATGGTGAAAAACCCGTGCTTTCATTTTGATTAGTACGAATGGCGTTAAGGGCAGGTCCTAAAAACAAATCCCAATCCCTTTCATGTTCATCTACAATCTTTGATATAATGCTATATAACGTCTGATGTTGACGCTCGTTTCTAGCATTGGAAGTAGGTCTATAATATGATGTCTTTATATGTTTTATATTTAAATCATTTAACAACTTTTCAAATTTCTTATTTATAAATTCTTTACCATTGTCTGTAAGTATACTTTGTGGACAACTAAATCTTGGGACAAACTCTTGTAAAAAAATATTGACTACTGTATCTGCACTCTTATCCGGAATTGCATAAACCTCCGGCCAAAGACTGTAAACATCTACTATATGAATCAAATACACGTTTCCTGACAATGTTCTGGGGTGTGGACCCGATATATCTAAACTAATCTTTTGCATTGGGAACTGAGGAATGTCAGTATCCTGCAAGGGACACTTTATTGTTTTCATGTTCCTCAATCTGCACTTCTCACAGGTATCCACATATTTATATGCAGATTTAAATAAATTTGGCCAGTAATATTTACTTGTAAGCGCCTTCACCAATTTGTCTCTACCTAAATGTCCATTTTCATCATGATATGCCTTTAAAAGTTCATTTTCCAAATGTTTTGGAATGTATTTCCTCAGTTGTTCGTTCCTTTCAGACATGTAGTATAAATGTCCATCCTCTTGTAAAACCAAATAATTCCTTTTATATTTGTTATCTTCTGTTTCTCTTAATTTTTCTTTTATTTGTATCACTTTTGGGTCTAGGTCCTGCTCCTCTTTCATGTTAAATTTTTCTAAGTGTAGATCATCTTCCCTATGTTCAGACTCTTGTTCCGATGGTAGACTATCAAATTCTTCTCTATTTATTATAGCAGAATCTAAAATATTTACTTGCCAATTTCGATCGTCAATCTCTGGTTCTCCTTCATCTTCTGTGTCACCTGACGACTGTGGATAGGGAATCCTAGACAGTAAATCAGCGCATGTGTTAATCTTACCTGGAATGTACTCAATTTTCGTATTATATCCCTGTAAGTTCAATGCCCAGGTTTGTATTTTCCTGTTCTGCACTGGGGCTTCTAAAAAAGACTTTAAAGGCATATGGTCAGTTCTAATAACAAAATTTGCGTTATGTAAGTAGTAATTTAGTTTTTGAAGAGCGTAATGTATTGCGTAAGCCTCCTTCTCAATAGTCGTCCACTTTCTTTGTGATCTGCTAAGTTTATGCGACAAGAAGTATATAGGCCTTTCATTTTTAACCCCTGGTATTCCAGACTCTATCCCTTCATATGGTTGCACCAAACACGCTCCTACTGCATTGTCTGAAGCATCTGTGTACAGTATCAACTGTTTGTTTAAGTCTGGATGCGTCAACAGTGGTACCAGTGTTAAACTGTTTTTTAAATACTCGAACGCTTTTTGACACTCATCATCCCACTTAAACCTAGCGTACTTGCCTGTTAAGTTTGTAATAGGTTCAGCTATTTTTGAAAACGCTGGGACAAACCGCCTATAATACGCGCATGTTCCTATAAAGGCGCGTACCTCCTTAACGTTAGTTGGAGCAGGTAACTCTTTAATAACCTTTATTTTGTCCTGGTCTGGTTTTATACCTTCTCTATTTATAATATACCCCAAATATTTTGTTTCTGTCTTTAAAAATTGGCATTTACTGAGCTTTAACTTCACATCATGTTTTCTTAACCTGTCAAACACTAACTTTATATGTTTCAAATGATCCTCCACATTTCCAGAAGTAAAGATCAGAATATCATCAATATAAGCAAGAGCGAACCTTTGCATACCTTCTAAAACTTCATTTATTAAGAGCATGTAGTGAGATGGCGCAGTTTTGACTCCAAAAGGCATACGTAAAAATTCATAAGAACCCATATGAGTACAGAAAGCACTTTTTCTCTGCGCGTCTGCCGACATCGGAATGCACCAAAATCCTGCTCTTGCGTCTAACGTCGTAAAAAATGTAGCGCCATTTAGCAACCCCAAAATATCATCTATCACTGGTAGTGGATATGCAACATTTTTAGTAATTTTGTTCAACGCCCGATAGTCGCAACAGAATCGACTCGAACCATCAGGTTTGGCCACAATTACCACCGGAGATGACCACTCTGATTTTGATCTTTTGATTATCCCTGCTTTCAACATTTCTTCTATTGCCTTTTCTACAATTTCTCTATTTCTTAAGGGAGTTCTATATGGTTTTAAGCTAATCGGCGGATGGTCTCCCGTATCTATCTCCATTGTTACCGTTTTTGTCTTACCCAACTCTAAATCACTAATTGCAAACACATCCTGATTCTCCTTTATAAACTGTTCCAATACTTCTTTATTTTCTGGTGAAGTCTTTAACTGTGCCAACAATTCCTGTTCTCTTGTCTGTTTATCTAGTGAATGTATTTGTGCTGTATTTCTTTTGAATGGATGGATCAATTCATTCATTCGTGTGTTTCCTCTACTTCCGCGTCCGCGTCTGTTATTACTTCTTTCACTAGAAGACTGTGAATAATTAGTTCCCGGCATTTCTACTCTATCCGTTGCCAATATTTCACTAACGTTCTGTTCAATTTTTGCTACTACACACCCTCTGTATAATTTAATTTCTCTACCTGTGTTGTTAATCACCATAACTGGAAAGGTTAAGTGTTTATCTAACGCTATTATTCCATCCGGAACTTCCAAACCAGGCTCATCAATTATTTCCTCTTGTAATTCAGTGATTCTGACTGTGTTTCCTTCTACATAATATGGATTTTTCTTCAGCTTCACTTGTATCAAATTAACCGACTGTGGTTTTAACGTCGTTGTCATTTTAACTCTAACTAGTGCTGATATATGCATGTCTTCTTGCATATCTATATAGACGTCCCTGAATTTTAATTTGTGTAAATCATAGAAAAGTCTTACTCCATTTTTTATTAAAAAATCTCTTCCTATTAACATGTTTCTATTTAAACCCTTCACTACATGAAAAAGGTGTCTTATGTTGATCCCTCCTCACTTAAAATTTATTATTGTTTGTCCAACTACTTGTAAATTCTGTCCCGTAACAGAGTGTAAATTATTATGACTCTTAAATACTCTACAATTTCTTACTATTTTGTATAGAAAACTTTCTTTTACTACACTAACCTGAGCTCCCGAATCAATTAACGTACGAACTCTATACTTTCCTATTTCTAATATACAAGAACTATAATCTGTTTTATCTTCTATAAATTTCTTGACTTCATCTAGTTGAAAATATTCTCTGTTCGACCTATTATACCTGTTATTAACATATTCTCTAACCCTTGGGACCTTATTATTTACCCTCCTATCATAGGTCCTGTCTAATAGGTAGGGCGCCGATTTTCCTGTGTTCTTGTACCTGTAAAATTCCTGTGTCCATCTACAACATTCCTACTCACCCTATTATTGTCATGTCTACCCTGTGTATTCGACTGGACATGCCTGTTATTACAAAACCGAAAAACATGTCCCCGTTGACCACAATTCCAACAGACAATATTTGTACTATTTGTGTTACCTACTGTTTCTCTTGTAGGGTATCTCATATTTCTTCTTTCCTCATTATCATACCTATTTCTACCTTGTAACGTCTGTATACCTCCTCTCCTATTCCATCCGAATCTTGTTTGTCCTATTTCCATAGGTTCCTCAACTCTGTCATCTCGACTACTTCCCACTTCTCGTCCTGTTCTTAATCTAAACCTACGTCTCAAATTTTCTTCTTGTACCGCGATATCCACCGCTTGTGATAACCTCTCAGGGTTTTCCCTCATTAATTTAAGTTTCAAACCATCAGACTTTATGCCATCCACAAAGATCCCTACCAACATCCTTTCCACCTCCTCTCCTCGTACATTCTGTCCTAAGAATGCCTCTTCAGCCAGATTAATTAATCTATCGCTAAACAATTGTACCGTCTCTCCGTTATTTTGTTTAGCCTGCCTCAACACCGAAAATGCATGTTGTGGATCCGTTATTTCTGCATATTTCCTTGCTAGGTCTTCCTTGAATTGTTCCCATGTCTCATCTACTCTAGCTTCTAGCTTTCTTCTTATATGATCCGAGACCGGTTCCGTTGCCGTCTGATAAGCCAGTCTCATTTTTTCTTCATCTGTTGCTGAGATCAAATAGGCATATTTTTCTATAGAGGTGACCCATTTCTTATAGTCTCTGGCCTGTCCACTAAACTTTATAATTTCTGTTGCCATGCCTTGTTGTTTAATCACCATATTAAGTCGGCCTACTGCTGTACCCACGCCTGTCAAAACCTGGGCCAAGTTATCCGGTTCCGCCATGCTGAAAAATACTGAAACAAAGCAAGCAACCAATCACACAATTACAATTTCCCAAATCCCAAACAGCACAATTCAGTTGGTTATAATATTGTAAGATATTACATTAATCAGAGGAAGCATCAACAATATCCTGTCTGAGCATAGGAAGAATGAACCCTGTCCTCAATAAAAAACTCAAATTTGTGGCAATCAGAAGGTTCCTTGTAGATATTTGTTTCTTAAACCACAATAATGTCCTGTACTCCACTCTAATTAATAAATTCGGAAGCTCACGGGAGACCTCGAAATACACAACTTTTACTCCGAGTCTATTTCCTTAATTAATCCGTCATCTTCTTTTACCAACTTACGGATTCAGTTCAACCAACCAGAGCCCGCATCAAGTGAAAGTCTCGGAATTCAGGTGGTGGAGTTCAGATATCACTTCTCTTCCCTCAGGTAATTTCGTCCTTCTCGTGGGCTGCCAGAAAATTTTCAACCCCTGGTTGGGTCACATCTCATGGGCTGCCAGACAATCTTCGACCCCCTGGTTGGGTCCCTTCCTTGATCTCAAGTGGGTACTTCATCGTCGTATGGAATGGGTCATAGGAATATAACGAGGCCCAAGAATGGATTAGGGGTGTTTGGGTCATAGGAATGACAAGGCCCAAAACTGGATTAGTATCAATCAGCCAACGGCTAGTGATGAGCTGACCTTGAACGAGTTCTGACTTCCGATAAAATCTTGAAAGTGGCAAGGTTCAGGCAACGGCCAGGTTAGGCCCCTTATAAATGATACGATTCAAATGTTCAGCCACGGCTCCAGGAAACCCTTCTTGTCCTGGCAGTTTTGTCTGGATTCTTTAGTACTTCGCGTGGTAGGCCATTATCTTCATAATTTGTCTTACAGCATGCCGCCAGTGGATAGTTGTTGTTGGCCGGCCTAGATCAACCTCAGATTCTCGGTCCACGGCACCATTTATTACTTCTGTAGTAGTGTCAAATGAAGTAACAAGACTTGATCTGTACTAAAACTTTATACTTTATTCTCAAGATGACAAGCCGTGTCTTCTCAGCTGGACTATCGGATGTTGACTGCCCTTCACAACAACAATACGTCACGATTGAGCATCTCTCTCCGCTTTCACTCATAATGCTCAATCGTGCTGTATCTCTAATTCCCCACTAGATCCTAATTATAACCCAAACTACACATACTGTTACACTTCACTCTAGGCTCTCCTCCACTGATGCAATCTCATTTTGGCAAACTCCTAGCGAGAGAAGTTGTCCCTACGACACAATCAGCCTTTGGTCATCACAGGAAGTGCATCATTGTTATGACGTTTCTAGTCCCTTTATCTTCCTAATTCTAAACGAGAGCAAATATAGTCATAACACTCAAGTATCCACGTATGTTTACTAATTCATAATGAGATATTACATTCAAATGTTTCTTAGTGATAATGCGCACTGCAGAATGTGAAAAGCTTTCATGTCTCTCTACAGACCTCAGCTCCTGGTGTTCTGGATCCATGTTAGTGATGACATGTTTCCACGCCACAGTCGTACATACCGCATCTTTTCTCCTGCTGTGACTCTGTCTCTTTTATTGCTATAATTTCCGGTTCCCCATTGCCTGTCTTCTCATCACATGACGACAAAAAACTGTTGGTATCTTTCTTTTAGTTGTATTTCCTGTGCTACTTTCATTAGTCTCTTCCGGGCAGTCGTTGTCATTTACTGTCATTGAGAGGGCATTCAGATCGTCTGTCCCAGAAACCTCGTCTTAGCTGTATCCGATCTTTTCTAGCTTCTTCCTTCCTATTTCAAGGTTGACTACCATCTCACAGGACAGGTTCTATACATTATGCCAGTTCTGACATTCAGTGATAGTGACCTATTACATACCAAATTTTAAATCTCTTTAAATGCACATTTTGCTTTTCGTATTTTAGCTCATGATCTCTGTAACTCATATTTCAATTGATGTTATGATTGCCTGACATATTTAAATGCATTGACTTAATTCAGAACATCTCCTACTACTGTAATATCTATATTTTGGTGTAATCATTTGTTGGATATAACTATTATTTCTGTTTTCGTGATATTCAAGAAACGCCCTTCTTGCACTCTCCATTATCACAACACAGTTATTGTACATTATTTTGCGTTTTCAGCTTAAAATTAATTGTAGTCTCGAGAAAGTAGATTGTATTATAACCCTTAACTTTTAATCTGGGTCTGTTTTTGATCTCTCTGTCTGTTTTTTCGTTCTTCTCTCACTGTCTATATGTCCGCTTCCGCTGTCTGTTTTTCTGTCTGTCATTCTGTCTGTTAGTTCGTTCCCGCGTCTGTCTGGCTGGCTGGCTGGCTGGCTGGCTGGCTGGCTGGCTGGCTGGCTGGCTGGCTGGCTGGCTGGCTGGCTGGCTGGCTGGCTGGCTGGCTGGCTGGCTGGCTGGCTGGCTGGCTGGCTGGCTGGCTGGCTGGCTGGCTGGCTGGCTGGCTGGCTGGCTGGCTGGCTGGCTGGCTGGCTGGCTGGCTGGCTGGCTGGCTGGCTGGCTGGCTGTCTGTCTGTCTGTCTGTCTGTCTGTCTGTCTGTCTGTCTGTCTGTCTGTCTGTCTGTCTGTCTGTCTGTCTGTCTGTCTGTCTGTCTGTCTGTCTGTCTGTCTGTCTGTCTGTCTGTCTTGTTTCCTTCATGACCATAACACACATAATACATACAATATAATTGTTATGCAAAAGATTAGTAGATGGAAGGGCCGAATGTAAGGTTAGCCTGCGTGCCCAATTTGAGTCGTTTTGAAAATAAAGTTCATTCATTACGGTCTGTTGTCTCCCTGTCTGTCTTTTCTGTCTGTCTTGTCTGTCTGCCTGTAAACACACTAAACACAATCACGCCCACACCATAAACAACGTGTCTACCAACAGTTGACACAGACCAACTGATGAACTTCACGCTGGAGATACTAGACCACAACAACACAACAGTATTCAACTTCTCAGACGTTGGTGACCAGCCTCGGGCTATCTACACCCTCAGGCACAGTGATAGGAGCCTTGTGAAAAGCCTCAGAATTGTGCACCTAGGGTCAACAGTTGCAATATGTGAAGTGGAGACTTATGGTGGTATGTCATTGTCCCTGAATACTACTACTACTAATAATAATGAAATAAGTCTTTACAATCTGCTGTCTGCGAGGGTGCTCTTCACATATCTCTTCACCATTAGTAAATGTCATGTCACACGTTGGCATCTATCGATGTCATGATTATAGGCTGTCCTGCACCAGATCCTGCTGTTTTTCATTGTCTTGTTTTGTTGTTCAGTGCCATCAGCTGTAGCTGTAATTGTGAATACATGTGCGACACCAGCTGTGATGAACAGGGACATATACTTATTAGTATAAGTGAGGCAACAGTTATTTACACCGGGAGTTACAATTGTTAATGAAAGTAAAACAACATTTACATCACAAAGGGAACTATAGCTAGTTGGTATCAGTGAGAAAACAGTTGTGTCACACAGGGAACTATAATTGTTATCATACGTGGGACAACAGTTGTGTTACACAGGGAACCATAATTGTTATCATACGTGGGGCAACAGTTGTGTCACACAGGGAACTATAATTGTTATCATACGCGGGGCGACAGTTGTGTCACACAGGGAACTATAATTGATATCATACGTGAGGCAATAGTTGTCTTACACAGGGAACTATAATTGTTAGCATAAGTGAGGCAACAGTTGTGTCACACAGGGAACTATAGTTGTTAGCATAAGTGAGGCAATAGTTGTCTTACACAGGGAACTATAATTGTTACCATAAGTGCGGCAAAAATTGTCTTACACAGGGAACTATAATTGTTACCATAAGTGAGACAACAGTTGTCTTACAATGGGAACTATAATTGTTAGCATAAGTGAGACAACAGTTGTGTCACACAGGGAACTATAATTGTTAGCATAAGTGAGATAACAGTTATGTCACACATTCATTCATTCATTCAGTAGCATGTCCTTTGCAGAACCTCGCTGCCATAACAACCTTCCGGAAAATCTCTCGATCAAAAGGATGTCCCGCGTCTGATACACCCATCTGGAGAACATCCGCCACGTCCTGCACCCATCTTCTCTTTGGCCTTCCTCTTCCTCTCTTCCCAGGCATATACCCCTCCATTATTGTTCTCTCCAAACTTTCGTGACGTTTCAAGTGACCAAAATATTTCAAGTAGGTAAGTCAATGTATCAGGGCAACAGTTCTATAGTTGGTACATAATTTCAGGGTGCCCTTTATTTTGGTATTGAAATGAAGATTGTTCTCTTCCAATCCTTTGGCCATGTAATATATTTGCATAACTTTTTACATAATGCGTGATAGATTTGTATGCTTTCTTCTCTCTCTCTCTCTCTCTCTCTCTCTCTCTCTCTCTCTCTCTCTCTCTCTCTCTCTCTCTCTTTCTCTCTCTCTCTCTCTGTCTGTCTGTCTCTCTCTCTCTCTCTCTCTCTCTCTCTCTCTCATCTCCCCCTCCCCCCGCTTTAATTAGTTCAGCTGGTATCTCATCACATTCTTCATGTTCTTTATTGCCCATGCAATTTCATCTAATGAGGGTTCAGGTTCTGTCTCTGCTGTCATTGGCTCATGTATCTCATTCATATCCTCACTGTCACTCATATCATACATTTCACTGCATTACTCCTGTCATCTTTCTAGAGTTTTTCTAGATTCTGTTAAGGTATTTTCCATCTTGTCACTGATAACATTCAATTGAGGTTGAACATTTCTTGTCAATAACTTTATTTCATTGAACATTTCGTAATCTCGTCCAGTCTTATGATATTCCTCTATTCTGGTACAGCAATCTTGTATATATTGATTTTTGTCCTTTCTTGTGTTCTTTCCTATTTCTAGAGTTAAAGATTTATACTTCATCCTGCTGTTATCGGATTCATCTCCTTTCTGTTTCAGTTCCCTTCGTTGTTTTATTAATTCTAACGTGTCTAATGTAATCCATAGCATGAGTTGCTTTTTCTTGTTCGGAATTAAATCTTTGGCTGCAGTTATCAAGATATCTCTAGCTTGTACTGCCAGTTCATCAGGTGTCATTTCCTCTTGTACAGACATCAAGACCCCAAAACGATTCCACAAGGAACTATAATTGTTACCATAAGTAAGGCAACAGTTGTGTCACACTGGAAACTATAATTATTGGCAAAAGTGAGACAACAGTTGTGTTTACTAAATGCTGTTAGTTATTAACTGATTCAGCTACAAACAAAGAGTAGGTTTGGTCCAGACATGATAAACAGTTAACTGAACAAATATTATGATATACCTTTCCTTTCACTTAGCATTGCAATTACGGATGATGCCACGAGACAAAACGAATAAAGTGATGATCCTGGTATGTCGATATATCGTCCTTCTGTCCAAACTGGTGGTCACATGTGGCGTGTCGTGAAATACTGAAGAGTTAATGATTCCCAGATGGACGACTGCATACACCGACTGCCCAGGTAGGAGAAGGGTTAACAAAGGAGAGACCAGGCGCATGGGTTTATAGGTCAAGACAGGAGAAGGGGCCGGCTAACCGCGCAGGTAAAAGGGTCGAGTGGAAAGATTCGTTTGGGACAAAGGCCGACAGTATTATTGGACAAGCATATTGCAGTATGGATGTGAAACGGTCCCGAGCTGTAATTTTCCACTAACAATGATAATGCAGTCTGGATGTGAGGTGTCCAGCAATGTCAAGGACTATGCGGCAAAAATGACCGATATAAAGAGGGTCGATTCTTTGTGTAAGTTTAGTGTGTGTTCCAAACTGACCTGAAGGAGATATGTTCTTGAGTGGGAATAGAAATACACGTCCCTAATGATGGAAAGAAGGGATAATAGTGTGTTATTCGCTAAGTGTTTTTTCGATTCCAAGAACATAGATGCCTAAATAAGGTATAAAGATATTAGGTATAGTTTAGCATAGGAATATAGATGTGTGTGAATAGCAATTACCATTTCTTTCTATTTATGGATAGTTTAGACTTTGGTGAATTCATATGTCTTATGCGGATGTACTTCGGAAGCCTTATCATTATGGCTGGAGAAGGACACTTGCATAAGTAGTAGAAAGGAGCGGCTGCTTATCACTGGATTTGTTATACTTTTCCAGGTTCCACTCTCCTAGTGAAAGCAGAGAAGAGATGAAGAGGAATACCCTTGAGTAAACAAAGTACTTACATGGAACAAAACAGAATATGAACATATTTACGATGAAGAAAGAAATAAGTTAAAATAAATACAGAACACTGTATGCTCAAACGAATATAACACTAAGGCCCTGAAAGAGAAGAGATGAAGAGGAATACCCTTGAGTAAACAAAGAAGAAAGAATAGACAATTAGAGACATTGATATTAATCTATAGACAATAGGAATTACTGTGACGAGGTGGTGGTTTTTTCGATGTTGGATATGCACCGTCATGAAACAGACTCGAGCGCAGTCATAAACTTACGGGACTTTTATTACGGTACAGTGACTCAGTGGTGAACAGTTTTTGTTTCATTCAATAACGGATTTACCATCAGATTCAAGCATACGGATAATCCCGGGTGAGCTCTGTCCTGTTTGATGTGCTGTCCTGTGATCTTGAAGAATGAATGGGCGAGAAACAACACCGCTGATAGACATGCAGAGTTCTTTCTAACACCAACCATAGAACACCCTATCAACTACACTTACAAAATCAATACATACACCAGACATAGTTTTATTAATAAATCTTTTGGTTATTGTTGAAAGAAACTGTTGTCGGAGTATGTGTTGAGAGAATAACAGAGAGAGAGTGAAACCACTAGATATATGGAAGGGAAGACAGAAGAGAGGAGTGTAGACTAAAGTCAGGCAATAATCCCAACAGATAATAAGTTGAAGATGTACTTGTTGATTCCCACTCTCCTCTCGGGGAAGAACAGGACATAATTGGTGGAGCGAGCGGGGTAGGAAAAATACCCATATGACCTGGGCATAACAGGGCATATGCATAGAGGGGTACCTGCATGTTGGGACATACTGATTGGAATAAAAGGAAAAGAAGTATATATTGATGACTTTTAATGGAAGGACGTCCATTGGATATATGGTGCCATTACATTTATGGTAGAAACAGTTCATTAATGCTGGTGACTTTACAGTGAGAAAGTTCCAGACAGAGTGAATGTGGATAGGTGGTAAGACACATTACATACCTAGTCACACGGTCACACGTCTACATAAGTCTTTATCCTATATCTCCTCTTGTGGATGAGAGAGTGGTTGTGATGTACTGTGTGGTGTTGTAGATATATAATAGTAGATAGACATAGATTCATGATATAGGGTCTAACTGGAATATAATTGTATAGTGAGTACTTTTTTTACTGCCTTGAGGTGTCTTTACGCAACGTGCTGACTTACCTGCTTTAACTATGGCAACTCCTAAAGTAACTACAGCCGAACTGAGGGCCAACGGGGAGGCAATTGGTTTAGCTGGGTCCGAGCTAACTGATTACATCCAGGAAAGAGAGCGAGAGATTCGTCAAGCGGAACGAGAAGAGCGGAAGGCCGAGTTGGAAGTGAGAAGAATAGAGGGGGAGACCAAGCGACTGGAAATGGAACAAGAGGCCAAGAAAATGGACCAGGAGACCAAGCGACTGGAAATGGAACAAGAGGCCAAGAAAATGGACCAGGAGACCAAGAAACTGGAAATGGAACATGAATACCGCTTGAAAGAGTTTGAGCTCAAGACACAAACTAAGGGTGAAATAGATGCAGCAGAAGGAAGTTCATCTTCACCTGGGGCAACCAACATGAGTGGACATGGTTACCATGCCATGAAGTTTCCCTTAGCTGTCTACGATCAGTCTAAGGAACGCTTTGACCAGTACGCATCTCGTTTCGAAGCAATGTCAGTCGCTATGGGACTGGATAGGAGCAGGTGGGCTCTTAAATTATCCCAGGGATTAATCGGGTCGGGATTTGAGGTGTACACACGCTTACCACCAGGACAGGAAAATAATTACCAGGAATTAAAAGCCGCTTTGATGAAACATTTTGACATCACAGCACAAACGTATAGGAAGAAGTTTAGATCGGCTAGACGAGAGCCGGGAGAACTATTCGCCGCCTACAGTCTAAGGCTGAAATCCTATTTCCAGAAATGGATGGACTTGGCAGAATTCAAGAGGGATTATGAGAGTCTCGAAGAGATGATGGTGGTAGACCAGATGCGAAAGCAAATGTCGAAACCTCTCAGAACCTTCTTAGGAGAACAAGGGGCGGAACGGATTGATGTTGTGAATAAGCTGGCGGAACGATTCGTGGAAGTACATGGTGAAACTGAGGAACTAAGTACACAAACAAAAGGTCAGGAGAAACCAGAGAAAAAGAAACCTAAAAACTGGGAAGGAGAAAAAGGGGAACCTTATATAAAGCACACAGAGGAGAGTTCAGAGAAGGTGAAGGTAGGAAACCAGAGCACCTCGAATTCTCAAGCGAAACGACCGTGGTCTGAGAGGTGGTGTTCATTCTGCAAGGTACCATCGCATAACACGAAGGACTGCAGATCGAAACCTAAAAGTTCTTACTTCGCAGCATGCAAAGTGATTCCTACATCGGTGATCACAGACAAGGCTGAGGTTGGCGAAGGAGAAAGGAACACAAAGGACACACGGAAACCTAGGAAGGGAACATGGTGCACACACTGCCAGTCGATAACACATAATACTGTGGACTGCAGATGCAAGGCAAACGACGCCAATTGCATAACCAACCTCGAGGAATCAAAAGAGGAAGGCAAGGAAACGGTCAAGGAGATGAAAGACACTCAGGACCAAGAGAGACCACCTGTGGTTGAACTGATTGAAGTCAATGGCCAGCAGGTTGCTTGTCTCTACGATACAGGTTTGGATGGGGAAGCGGTGATAGACGCCAGCTTAGTAAGCCCAGATCAACTTACAGGGGAGACCATAGAAATACAGCCGGCAATGAGGAGTGCTGTTTCCATGACGCTGCCAATCGCCAAGGTGGAGATTAAATCCAGGTACGTCACGGGCATTATTCCAGCTGCTGTATTATCTGACTCCCTATTCCCAATGATCATTGGCACGAAATATGTCTTTTTGGGGATGCCCAAACAGCCAGCCTACCAGGGAACAGTAGTCAGTGGATCTCAAGGGAAGGAAAAAGAGGCAGAGACACTATGCGACAACTCAGGGATAGGAGAATTGCATACTGCCCAGAGGAAGGATACTACGTTGCATCCTTGCTACAGGAAGCTGCAAAGAAGTGCTGAGCCACCAGAACGGGGACAGTACTTTCTGAAGAATCAACTACTCTATCGGAGAGCTGGGAGGGGAGATAACCTGCATGAGCAGTGGGTGGTTCCAGAGACCCACCGTCCTCACATTCTTCAGAGTGGACACATCATAGCCGAGAATCGACATATGGGTGTCAGAGAGACCTTACAGCAAATATCCGGCCATTATTGCTGGCCAGGAATGACCGGAGATGTACGCCGGTGGGTGAAGTCTTGTTCGGAGTGCCAGAAAGCAACACCCAACAAGCGAATTAAGAGGAAACTAGCTCTTAAAGTGGAAGACAAAGTGGAAGTGTGGAGTCCAGCAGAGACCAATATACTCCAAGTAGGATGGAAAGGACCTTATCCTGTGGAAAAGGTGGTGTCCAAGAACATCTACAAAATACGGATCGGGGAAGAGAAGAAAAATCTCCCTAGACATCTCATTAGGAAATATGAAGAGAGATCCGGGAGCAAAGCTTCGCACTTTATGGTGATGGCAGCCATTGGGACAAAGGTTACCAGTCCAGACGAAGACCAGAGATCGCCAGTACAACATAGGAGGACCTATGGGACAGCACGTGATAGGTCAGATTTACCCAACGACAGGAGGAGGGAAATCACAAGTCAGGGAAAGGACAAGAGTGAAAGTTTCACCGGTAACCAAGTTCAGAAGGGGTGGGTAACGTCGGGAAAAGCGAGAATTACCCAGGACTCCAACCGAAGATTGGCTGACCAGATACAATATCGCCCAAGATGGTCCTGGAAGCAAAAGTCCAGGAGGTTTGGGAAAGACGACTCGGTCCGACGAGGACGAGGCGGAACATCCCCAGAGGCAAAGCCGGGGGAAACCAAGAGGACATGGAAGCAGTGTTACAATCAGGATGGGACAATCCGTTTGTATTGTGAGCCGTCGCTGACGCAAGTCGAAAGTAGGTCGACCGGACGTACAGGAGCGAGGAGCCAACACTAGTTTCAGTCGTTAGTAGTATAGTAGGGTGTCAATTAGAGCGCCTACTGGATAATGTGAGGATCCAATCATATCATCAACACGTGATGTTAATAGCTACTTGGCAGAAGCTCAACGCACGGTGGATGTGATGGACGTTATTGCTGCAACTGGACTTCACAGTGGAATACATTTTTGGTAAGGAAAATGTAGGAGCAGATTTATTATCCAGATATCTAGCTCCGGAGGAAGAAGATTAGGGTTGTGGATCATGGGAATCAAACCTACAGTGAGAAAGATTCGACGCGGTCTAATCTCTTAAGAGGGGGCCTATGTCGTGAAATACTGAAGAGTTAATGATTCCCAGATGGACGACTGCATACACCGACTGCCCAGGTAGGAGAAGGGTTAACAAAGGAGAGACCAGGCGCATGGGTTTATAGGTCAAGACAGGAGAAGGGGCCGGCTAACCGCGCAGGTAAAAGGGTCGAGTGGAAAGATTCGTTTGGGACAAAGGCCGACAGTATTATTGGACAAGCATATTGCAGTATGGATGTGAAACGGTCCCGAGCGGTAATTTTCCACTAACAATGATAATGCAGTCTGGATGTGAGGTGTCCAGCAATGTCAAGGACTATGCGGCAAAAATGACCGATATAAAGAGGGTCGATTCTTTGTGTAAGTTTAGTGTGTGTTCCAAACTGACCTGAAGGAGATATGTTCTTGAGTGGGAATAGAAATACACGTCCCTAATGATGGAAAGAGGGGATAATAGTGTGTTATTCGCTAAGTGTTTTTTCGATTCCAAGAACATAGATGCCTAAATAAGGTATAAAGATATTAGGTATAGTTTAGCATAGGAATATAGATGTGTGTGAATAGCAATTACCATTTCTTTCTATTTATGGATAGTTTAGACTTTGGTGAATTCATATGTCTTATGCGGATGTACTTCGGAAGCCTTATCATTATGGCTGGAGAAGGACACTTGCATAAGTAGTAGAAAGGAGCGGCTGCTTATCACTGGATTTGTTATACTTTTCCAGGTTCCACTCTCCTAGTGAAAGCAGAGAAGAGATGAAGAGGAATACCCTTGAGTAAACAAAGTACTTACATGGAACAAAACAGAATATGAACATATTTACGATGAAGAAAGAAATAAGTTAAAATAAATACAGAACACTGTATGCTCAAACGAATATAACACTAAGGCCCTGAAAGAGAAGAGATGAAGAGGAATACCCTTGAGTAAACAAAGAAGAAAGAATAGACAATTAGAGACATTGATATTAATCTATAGACAATAGGAATTACTGTGACGAGGTGGTGGTTTTTTCGATGTTGGATATGCACCGTCATGAAACAGACTCGAGCGCAGTCATAAACTTACGGGACTTTTATTACGGTACAGTGACTCAGTGGTGAACAGTTTTTGTTTCATTCAATAACGGATTTACCATCAGATTCAAGCATACGGATAATCCCGGGTGAGCTCTGTCCTGTTTGATGTGCTGTCCTGTGATCTTGAAGAATGAATGGGCGAGAAACAACACCGCTGATAGACATGCAGAGTTCTTTCTAACACCAACCATAGAACACCCTATCAACTACACTTACAAAATCAATACATACACCAGACATAGTTTTATTAATAAATCTTTTGGTTATTGTTGAAAGAAACTGTTGTCGGAGTATGTGTTGAGAGAATAACAGAGAGAGAGTGAAACCACTAGATATATGGAAGGGAAGACAGAAGAGAGGAGTGTAGACTAAAGTCAGGCAATAATCCCAACAGATAATAAGTTGAAGATGTACTTGTTGATTCCCACTCTCCTCTCGGGGAAGAACAGGACATGGCGATACATCATGTTTAGACACTAAATCAGTTAAAGAACAGATGTGTACACTGTACCGCGTGCCCAGTAGGCAGATGTGTACACTGTACGATATGTCCAGTAGGTAGATGTGTACACTGTACATCAAGTCCAGTAGGTAGATGTGTAAACTGTACCACATTTCAAGTAGGTAGATGTGTACACAGTGCAGCGTGTCCAATAGATAGATGTGTACACCGTACAGCAAGCCAAGTAGGTAGATTTGTACACTATACCGCATGTCTAGTAGGTAGATGTGTACACTGTACCATATGTCCATTAGGTAGATGTGTACACTGTCTCACATGTCCATTAGGTAGATGTGTACACTGTCTCACATGTCCATTAGGTAGGTGTATGCACTGTCTCACATGTCCATTAGGTAGGTGTATGCACTGTCTCACATGTCTATTAGGTAGATGTGTACACTGTCTCACATGTCTATTAGGTAGATGTGTACACTGTACCGCGTGCCCAGTAGGTAGATGTGCACACTGTCTCACATTTCCATTATGTAAATGTGTACACTGTCTCGCATGTCCATTAGGTAGATGTGTACACTGTACCATATGTCCAGTAGGCAGACGCGATGTGATCTGACAAAATCGGTAACATGTCGGCATGTCGACAATTCCATATAAGATATTCCAGATAATTGTATTCGGAAAAAAAATGATAACTGTTAAGGCTTTCCCATATCAATTGTAAATTTGAAAATGCATTTTGATAAAAGAATAACCAGTCAGTTTGACATTTCGAAAACAGCCTCTATCACACCTGTTTGAACAATTCAGATTATATGCCAACATGGTAAACTTTTGTCATATAACACTCAAGATGATCATATTGATAACACTGTAAACATCTGACACCATTTGCCAGAAATGACAGATGAAAGTGTTTTTTATTTCCCCCAAAAATTAGATGTGCCGACAGGTGACCTATTTTATGCGGACACGTGACTCGCGGACGTAAGTTCGATATTTTTTACAATTATATGTTAAAATTCAACACATAACACATGGCCGCCAAACTGCATTTTGTCCTGTGTGGAATAACATTGCTTGTTGACTATCTGAACTAGTGGGTTTTTTTCCCGCCAGAGCCAGGTTGTTTAGAGTAGAAACCCATCGTGGTATCGAAACAGGGGATGTTTACTGCCGAGTCAATACTTGTATCCGAATGAACACAACATACACACGATAGCCTCGACACGAGGAAATACACAACAGAAGCTAACATGTCGTATAAAATCTTTGTCAACGATCAAAGAAACACGCTTGTGTCCTAGATGATTTTCCTTGAGCATGATCCGAAATTTGGAGGCGGATTCCTTACGCAGACACTCGCTTGAATCTCGGCTTAGATCTGCTGTTCGTAGTCCACTTCATCTTCGTTCTGGGACATGCGGGAGTTGAGGGAAATGATCGAGCTGATAAACATGCTGGCTCTGCATCCCCTACAGAAGGCCAACCCGTACGTAGATCGTGCCAATATTGTTAAGGTCATTTGAAAGACTTTGGAAGCGGATGACTTTGACGCCAGTGAATCCACATCTTTGTCTAGAATGAGAACCTTGGGAGTAATGACGACCGCGACCAGACACGAGAGATACATCGGCAGAATGGAAGGTCTCCTCAACCAACACTGGACATAATCTGGCACTATTAGCTACCGAACTGATGCATATGTTGAGGACAGGATCTGAGCACCTGTGGACATGCCCGGAGTGCAAGGATGATACCCCAACGTATAACTAACTAATCAAACTAACTAAACAAACAAGAATATTTTGCTGTGAAATTGAAGTATTACAATCACACACAAAGCAATTCACATGTTGCATGAATACACAAAACAACGTACTAAGTATGGAAAATAAATATACGCAACAGCGAAATGAGTCAGGACGTTGAACAGCAGAAAAGTAAGGGTAGAAGAAAATGCTAATGGAAACTAGAAGTTCATGTTTCTGGCAAGATATTATGTGTGTGAACCACATTTATATACTGTTTATGTTTCTGACAGATACTGTATGTCTGAATCACATCTATATACTGTTCATATTTGTGTCACATATTATGTGTGTGAACTGAATTTGTAAACTGTTCATTTCTGTCATGTATTGTGTGTGAACCACATTTATATGTTGTTCATGTTTCTGACATATATTATGTCTGTGAATCGTATTTATATACTGTATATGTTTCTGACAGACATTGTGTGTGAACCACATTTATATACTCTATTTGTTTCTGACATATATTGTGTGTGAACCACCAGACCGATATACCGAATGCTCTACAAGAAGTAAGAGGTTTGCGAAAACCAAGTGATCACTGTGAATCTACAACCATGGCCAGACCTTTAGAACATCAAGTTAAAAGAGGTGTGGCCAAACAAGAACACTATGCAGGAAGCCAAAGAAGATTAATAAACCAGCACAGAAATGGTGTCGTGAGCCACTACACGTTGCGGGATTTGCTGAGGGGATGATCCGAGCACTTATGGACTGAATGGTTCGATGTGCAATGAGGATGATCTGAAAACTAACTAACTAACTAACTAACTAACTAACTAACTAACTAACTAACTAACTAACTAACTAACTAACTAACTAACTAACTAACACAATGGAACTTTGCCGTCTTGACAGACGATAGTTTGTGCTTCAAAAAGGCATAATAAATATTACCCATGGCGGTAGCGAATGTGACCGATAAGGCTAATTCGCGCTGTGAATGTTCTTCCATGGTGGGTGCATGTGAACCCGTGGTCATTTCCACCATCCTGCACCATCTCACGTCTCACACGCTCGGTGTGTGACTTATCTGCAATAATTTTCGCCTTTGTCTTTATTCCATTTTTGATGTTTCCCCTCCATGCAATACGTTCAGTGGCGACTTGCTCTCAATGTGCATTATCAATGCCTGTATCAATCATGTCCCGCTTACACACATCTTTGTATCGTAGTAGAGGCCGACCCTGAGATCTCTTACCCATCTGTAATTCACCAAAAAATATGTCATTTGGTATTCTACCATCATCCATCCTCCTAAGATGTCCTATCCGTTACACAACCTGATCTTTCCATTACTTCAGTATTTGTTATTTTGTCTTGCAACTTAATACCAAGAATTCTTTGCAGACACCGCATATGAAAGCTGTTTAAATGTTTCTCTTGGAGTGAGTAAGTTGTCCAGGCTTCACTGCCATAAAGAAGAGTACTTAGGAAAAGGGCTTGATAGACAAAGACTTTTGCTTTGGCAGTAAGCTTCCTGTTCTCGCAGACTCTTTTACTTAACCTGATCATTGTTGTTGCTGCCTTACCAATCCGGATGTTGATTTCCTCATCTAGGGATAATTTGCTATTTACCACTGAACCTAGATATGTAAAATGGTCTACCATCTCTGGTTCGGCGTCGTCAATAAAGATTGATGGTACCCCATGTGCACCTTGTGGCATAATGTGTGTCTTCTTTATGCTAATTGTTAAACCAAATTCAGATCAAGCATTGGAGAATGCAGATAGTAGACATTGTAATTCTTTCTCAGAGTGGGTAGTAACTGCAGCATCATCTGCAAAAAGCAACTCTCTGATCAGTACCCTCCTAATTTTGGTCTTAGCCTTCAATCTCTGAGAATTGTAGAGGCCGCCATCTGAGCGTGAGTGAATGTATATACCACCATTCTGATCACGAAATGCATATTTCAGTAGAAGTGAAAAGTGTATTCCAAAGAGGGTGGGAGCTAGTACACAACCTTGCTTAACTCCACTCTTGTTTTCAAACTCTTCAGAAGTTGCACCATCAAACTTGATTACACCCTTCAAGCCTGTGTGGAACAATTCCACAATGGACAGATGAGTTGGTGGGCAGCCAATCTTCTTTAGTGCCTTGAACAGACCCTCACGACTGACCAAATCAAATGCCTTTGTGGGGTCGATGAAGGCAATAAACAGTGGTTGATTCTGTTCACGACATTGTTCTTGCATTTGTCGCAATGAGAACATCATATCAATGGTAGACCGGTTCTGTTGAAAGCCACACTGTGATTCGGGGTAGACTTGATCTTCTGGGACTTGAAGTCTGCGCAGAACATTTCTGGCAAATACTTTTCCAACAATACACAGAAATGAGATACCCCTATAGTTGTTACAGTCGCTCCGATCTCCCTTGTTCTTGTACAGTGTTATGATGCTTGAATCTTTCAAATCCTGTGGGACTTGTCCGTCTCGCCAGCATAGCTCTATTAGCTGGTGGATCTGTAGAGTGAGTGTGTCTTACCCACTCCCGATAACCTCTATTGGAATCCCATCCTTACCTGGGGCCTTGCCAGATACACGTTCATTTATAGCACACTTAGCTTCTGTTATGGTAGAAAGTGTGTTCAGGAGGTCAAGAGTTGTTAGGGCCTCTATGGCGTTGAGGGCATCATCCGCTAGTTTGGTCTCACTTAAGTAAAGCTCCAAATAGTGCTCTACCCATCTGTCCATCTGCTGTTTCTAATCAGTGATGATTTCTCCAGTCAAGGTTTTCAATGGTGCACTTCCTTGATCATTGGACCACATGCTTTCTTTATTCCTTCATACATGCTTCTGATGTTTCCCTTTGATCCATTTGATCCATTGTCCGTCAGAATTTGATCCGGAAAGCCTAATCTGGTAAAGGCCTCCATCAGTGCGTCCGCCACTCTTTTCGAGTCAATCGTGGTCAACGGTATGGCTTCACCCCACATTGTACAGCAATCCACCATTGTGAGTATATACATGTTCCTCTTCCTAGTCCTGGGAAGTGGACCCACGATATCGATGGCTACCCTCTCGAAAGGAGAGTTCATGATGGGCATCTCACCCAACACCACCGGTGCTGTCCAGTGTTTCGGTGCCACCCTCTGGCACTCAGGGCATGACTTCACATACCGACGCACATCATCTGTCATTCCCGGCCAATAGTAGTGGCAGGAAATCCGCTGCATGGTGGCGGCAATACCCATATGTCCACTAAAGGAGATGGTATGCCCCATATGAAGAATCTGGGACCGGTGAGCTTTCGGGACGACCAACTGACCGTATAGGTTGTCTCCCCTTCCTGCTCTCCTGTAGAGTATCCTATTCTTCATGTAGTACTGCCCCCGTCCTGGTGGATCAGCACTTTTCTGCAGCTTTTTGTAGCAAGGGCGTAAAGTATCATCCTCACTCTGGGCAGTTCGTAGCTCCCCCGGCATTGGGTTAGTCACAATTGCGTCTGCCTCTTCCGTTTTCGTCTGAGAGCGAGTCTGCATTGCTCCCATATGGATTGGCTCCCTGGGCATTCCCAGAAAGACATACCGGCAACCTAGGATGACTGGAAAAATGGGATCGGTCAATACAGCGGCCTTGATGGTGCCAGTGACGTACCTTGACCGAATCTCCACATTAGCAATGGGCAACTTCATGGTTACAGCACTCTTCTGTGCAGGCTGTATATCCAAGGTCTCACCTGTGAATTGTTCTGGATGTACCAGATCCGCAGAAATCACGGCCTCCCCGTCCAGTCCTGTGTCGTATAAACACTCCACTTGACGACCGTTAACCTCTACCAATTCCACTACAGGTGGTTTTTCCTGGTCTGGAGTCTCTTCCTCGGCCTCGACCTGTTCGGTGGGCTCCACCTTAGGTTTTCCTGAGCACACGACGAATTGAGTGTCTCCTGACTTTCCCCTGCAGTCAATAGCATTGTGCGTGTTTGACTGACATTGGTTGCACCATTTCCCTGTCCTAGATTTTCTATTGCCAGACTTGAGTGAGCTCTCCTGGTGGCGAGCTTCCTTGTTGACCTTGGCATTTTCCGTGACAACCTCCTTGGAAGTCACTTGACATGCTGCGAAGTGAGGGTTCTTAGCCTTCGATTTGCAGTCCCTCGTATTGTGAGAGGGTGACTTACAAATTGAACACCACTTCTCCGACCACGGTCGTTTTGGTGTAGAGCTTGAAGTGCTCTTGCTTCCCTCCTTCTTCTTCTCTGAACTATCCTCTGATTTTTGCACATAAGGTTCCCACTTTTTTGTTCCTGAGTTTTTGGTTTTCTTCTTGTCATGTTTCTCTTGACTTTTGGAGTTGGTGGAAAGGTTTTCCCCTGCCTCCCCATGTACCTCGACGAACCGTTCTGCTAATTTAGTCACGAGGTCAATACGTTCCGCTCCTTGTTCTCCCAGGAACGTCCTGAGAGGTTTAGACATTTGCTTCTTCAGCTGGTCGACCACCATGAGCTCTTCCAGATTCTCATAGTCATGTGCGAACCCAGCCAAATCCATCCACTTATGGAGATAAGATTTTAGACGCAAACTGTAGGCGGCAAACAACTCCCCCGGTTCTCGTTTCGCTGCTCGAAATTTTTTCCGGTAGGTATGTGACGTAACCTCGAATCGTTTCAGCAGAGCCGTCTTTAACTCATCATAATTGTTCTCATGTCCTGGTGGCAGGCGAGTATAAACCTCGTATCCGGTCCCGCGTAATCCCTGGGATAGCTTAAGATTCCATTTGTTACGCTCCAGACCCATAGCAACCGACATAGCCTCGAAGCGTTGAAGGTACTGGTCAATCTTCTCTTTGTCCTCCTCGTAGACCGCCAAAGGAAACTTCATGGCCTGGTACCCATGTCCACCTACTGGTGTTGAGCCTGGGATGGAGGAACCTCCAACTGCTCCCTCAGTTTCTCCATTAGATTGACTCTTCAACTCGAGTTCCCTCATCCGGTACTCGTGCTCCCTTTTCTGTGCTTCCTGTTCAGCTTCTAATTTCCTAGCTGCTTGCTCAGCTTCAAATTTCCTAGCTGCTTGCTCAGCTTCAAATTTCTTAGCTGCTTGCCCAGCTTCCAATTTCTTAGCTGCTTAATTCCAACTCGGCCTTTCGATCTTCCCTTTCTGCTTGACGATACTCTCTCTCCACTTCCTGTATGTAATCCGTTAGAGCAGACCCCGACAGTCCCATGTCTTCCCCCTTTGCCCTTAATTCTAACGTGGTAAGTATAGGGGTGGCCATTATACAGAGAGGTAAGCTAGCAGGTCGAGTACAATATAACTACAAATTACTATACAGATATATGAACAAGTAATATAAATCTAGATATTACCACACACAGCACATTCACTCAGTGACAAGAGTAGAATCAGGACCACAGACCTATGCAGACGTGTGACGTGTGAACAGGTAAGATATTAATTAGTCCTAACCCCTATCCACATTCACTCTAGCTGGATTCTCCAATATGATATCTCCCTCTTATAACTAAGGATCCCGTGTCAATAGACCCCGTTGTCAGAGGATCCCACTGTCAAAGGTTCCTGCTTGCAGGAGATCTCGCTGTCCAAGGATTCCGTTTACGAGAGATCCCGCTGTCCAAAGATCACGTTTATGAGAGATCCCGCTGTCCAAAGATCCCGTTTATGAGAGATCCCGCTGTCCAAAGATCCCGTTATCGAGCCCCCAATAATGTCGTGTCCTCCTTTACAGTGTCGTCCCTGGAGTGAAGAGAGCCGACACCCACATAATATTTTTTCCCTCTCAATATTCTGGAGAATCCACCAGCTTCCGTCCAACACACTCCATCAGCCTATGGACACCTTTTCCTATCACTCTCTCACTGTCGTACTATGCCCCCTTCTCATACTTCCCCAACGCAACATACTCAACAACTCTTGCTTCTAGAAATTAATAAAGAGTAATTTATTAAAATAAAAGTGTAACGTATATGAGACGTGTATGTGAAGAAAATGTGTGACGTGCTCTATAAAGTGTGTAGACTCTGACTCTCAGACAGCAACCCAGTCAGCTGATCCCAGCCAAGATAGACCACAGCACGTTACGTCAGAACATGTACTTCTCACCCGTTGCCGAAACCATCTTGCCGGATACTGCTTTGCCTCTGTAGACCTCTGGTAATCCAATTTCATGAACATCCGAAATAGACACCGGTGGTATTAACAGTTAATCATGGACCGGTTGCACTCTACCCAATGTCCGTTCCTAACGTTCCTTAACAAACTGCACAAGTCTTTTGTAGTGTGTACGCAGTTAGTTAGTTAGTTAGTTAGTCGACAGATCATCCTCGTTGCACATCGAACCATTCAGTCCATAAGTGCTAATTTCTAATGTTAATTGTTGCTGTACTAACACTAGGTACTCTTAGCCGGTTCTCGGTTCGTTACTACTGTCTAATGCTGTGTGGTGCATCAGTATGCATCACTCTCTTTGATGAATCAATTTCCTTCTAGCGTAAGTTACGTTCTGTATGCAACTCTAGTGACTCTTGAACTGGTGTTCTTCCTAATGGGAATTGGATTCTTTCCCAAAAACTTGTTGAGTTTCCTTGGATCTGGTAGGGAACCTAGGATAGAAACAACACATCTGGTGATAGTACTAGTCACTGATCCTTTCGGCTGAGTGTAAGCCTATCACCTTGCTTAATGATCTTTAGCTAACTAGAATTAGTCATAGAGCAGATTAGCTACCCACCTAGAGCCGAATCAGGCTATGACAAAGAAAAAATCAGCAAACAGAATGCGGAACCCCGCCCACCAGGGACACCTACGGGAAGATCCCAATTATCCCTCATTACTCAATTCTCAACTAGTAAAGCTTATCAACACTTCACTAATCTATTCTTAACTAGCAGAGTTAATATCACGATTCTACTCTAACTAGTTTCCACTAACAGTGCTAATCATCACACTTTAGTTTAACAAGGCCACAGTCTATATTAATTAGAACGAATAATATAATAGGTTATACCTTACGGCACTGCAGTTTACACTAAATTACATCTAATGGTAGCCATACAGGCTCGTGTAAACTAAATCAAATATCTCCTTCACACGTTAGATGTTCTAACTGCTGCAGTGACAAGCATGTCTGCCTAGATCCACATTTTCAAGTTTTTCTAGTTGGTCCCAACTCGGGTTTTTATGGCAACTCCTAAAGTTGATCACGTGACATTTTCCTTTATGCCCACACAGATGGCACATTGGCCGATCATCCCCTGTCAGGGATCCATCCTCCCTCTGGCTCCCTCCATGTTAGATTTTTCATCACAGGTTTAGATTCTCAAAACAAGCCAGCGAGTTGCTGTCGAGTTACAACAAAGAGTTGCAAATAACCCCGTCAATCCTCTCGATGTGCCGGAAACCAAGAATTGACAGATGCACTGTTTTCTCCCTAGTCGGGCACTTCCGACCTGTTGATAAACTGTCAATCTTCTGTTCCGTGGTGACAATCCCAGCAGCCATTTCCGTCTGATGTCCGGCAGTATAGATGACAAACGGAACCATTCCATATCCTAAGCCGACAATCATATGTGATTCTAACTGTTAATGAACTGCCAACTCGATGTATCCATTCCTTCTCACCCACCACCAAATGTGTTTATGGGCTGACACGATGTAACCTGTGCAGCTGTGTTTACTCTGTTAGTACGACTTTTGTGGCCTAGAAAATATACGCCACGCAAACGTCGGTATTATTATTATCTGGTTAACTCATGGCGAGCTCGTGACACCCTTATCACTTGCGATTTGAATGTACTAACATAACTTGGTCCAATAGTCATTTGCATACTGCCTGGCAGCCTTTTGCACTTCCTTCCTAGCTTGCTTTAGCTCAATCAGAGTGTTACGCGTTGGTCTTTCGTTGTTTCTTAAGTGAGCTATCTTCTTCTTATCAATCAACGGCTGCAGAGTCTGGCTGTTTGCCGCAAACCAGTCCTGCCTCTTATGATCTACAGTGACGTAAACCCCTACGGCAGTTTTATAAAGAGTTTCTTTATGTTTACCCAACTTTTCCCTCAATGTACAATTTTCTGGCGTATCAGTGAAAGCGTCTTCAAGTTGCTGTTGAAACTGAAAGCTCTTTTCAGAATCTTGAGTGGTAGTAATATTAATCCTGGGGCTAGATTTGTGTTTAGCTGTGTAGATTCTCTTTGGTCTCAGTCTAACCCTTGCAACAACCAAAGAATGATCCGTATCACAGTCAGCACTGTGGTAACTTCAATGATGTATGGTTCAGATGCTGTCTCCGTGTTATGATGAAGTCCAGCTGGTGCCAATGGCCGGATCTTGGATGTTTCCAAGTGACCTTATGCAGTTCTTTTGTTTTAAAAAAGGAGTTTGTAATACATAGGTCATTTCTGGTGCAATGCTCAAGCAGCCTCTGCCTATTTCCATTCATGCGACCGATGTTGTATTTTGCATTGCACACTGTCCATGAACTCGAGTCCTTGCCCACACGAGCATTGAAACCACCGAGCATATAAATGTGGTCGGATTGTGGGACTGCCTTTATCACGGAGTCTAACTCCTCATAGAACGAATCCTTCACATCATCAGAGGAATCGAATGTCGGTGCATATGCAGTAATAATGGTGGCAAAACCACAAGAGGTTGCCAATCGCAGGGATAATAGTCTTTCATTACCTTCTGCTGGAATTTCAATCATTCCCAGTAGTGAATTCTTCACTGCAAAGCCCACACCGTGTTGCCTTTCTTTTGCCTGCCCTCTACCCTTCCAAAAAAGGGTGTAATTGTACTCCCTGTGTGACCCTTCCTCAGCGAGGCGAGTCTCCTGCAGGCCAGCAATATCAATGTTAAGACGATTGAGTTCGGCATCAATCACAGCCGTTTTTTTCACATTGTTAATATTGGTCAAGTCAGTGGAAAATCTTGGACACATGGTTCTGACGATCCAGGTCGCAAGCCGTAGCTTGAGGTTTCTATTTTTTTTTATTAGTACGTGGTGCATTGGTTCTACAACCTGCGATTCAGATTTTGTCCTAGCCCCAAGCACCCAGTGAAGCAGGCAGGCTGTAGCGGATCAGAACCCAATTGGCCGGGGGCTGCCCAGCTTGAGGCGGGCGGTAGCTGATCAGTGACACCCGTAGGTGTCTCCCACCGTCAGAGGCAACGCGTGGCGCCCCATGTCTACGCCAATTGACAGGGACTTATAGCCCGTAACAGTTGCCTTTCGCTTTGATTCCGAGACCGGTTAAGTCCAGGGATGGAGTTATCGCCTATCCATAGCACAAAGTCTGGGCTAAAATATAGAGACCATGTGATGCCCCTGCAGCATGATCCCTCTCTCGGCCTGCCTAGTTCACTCCAGAGGAAAGGTAACACCTCTACATCTGAAACAAGACAAGCTGCTGAAGCTGCCGGATCAGCAAAGCAATGCTCTAACTGCCCGCCTGTCGGGGCTTCGATCCTAGACCAGCTGCCAACCAAGGCTTAGGGCCTGGTCTGCCCTGCCATGACATTTTGTCTTTAGGTTGCATTTCCTCGCACCAGGATAAGGCTTGTACTCTCCCAATTGCGCCCTTCCCCCCGAAACCGTTGGCACAGTGTGGGATGTCGAGTTTGGTTAAGCGCCGCCCAACATTCGGCGCTTACAGGAAGCAGGTAGTACCGTCTACTGTCATACAGTAGCTCAGTCATATCTGACTAAGACCTGACAACAGAACTAACTAACTAACTAACTAACTAACTAACTAACTAACTAACTAACTAACTAACTAACTAACTAACTAACTAACTAACTAAACTAACTAACTAACTAACTAACTAACTAACTAACTGACTGACTGACTGACTGACTGACTGACTGACTGACTGACTGACTGACTGACTGACTGAATGACTGACTGACTAACTAACTAACTAACTAACTAATTGTATGTGAACAACATTGAAATACTGTCCATGTTTCTGACAGATATTGCGTGTGAAACAAACTGGTTTGGTTTACTGTGTGAGGAGACATGTAACTGCAGCAGTACGAAGGCATGCCACCAGCACACGGGCTTGTGCTCTCATGGCTGTCCGGAGGGATACTACGGCAGAAACTGCACACTGGAGTGTAGCCAGCATTGCAAATATGGCGTGTGTAGTATGGACAACGGTGTCTGTGTCAGCTGTGAGCCTGGCTATACTGGGGACAACTGCACAACAGGTATCCGGCCTTGTTTAGTCACACATGGTTAGTCACACATGTTTAGTCACACATGTTTAGTCACACATGTTTAGTCACACATGTTTAGTCACACATGTTTAGTCACACATGTTTAGTCACACATGGTTAGTCACACATGGTTAGTCACACATGTTTAGTTACACATGTTTAGTCACACATAGTTAGTCACACATGTTTAGTCACACATGTTTAGTCACACATAGTTAGTCACACATGTTTAGTCACACATAGTTAGTCACACATGTTTAGTCACACATGTTTAGTCATACATAGTTAGTCACACATAGTTAGTCACACATGTTTAGTCACACATGTTTAGTCACACATAGTTAGTCACACATAGTTAGTCACACATGTTTAGTCATACATAGTTAGTCACACATGTTTAGTCACACATGTTTAGTCACACATGTTTCGTCACACACAGTTAGTCACACATGTTTAGTCACACATGTTTAGTCACACATAGTTAGTCACACATGTTTAGTCACACATAGTTAGTCACACATGTTTAGTCACACATAATTAGTCACACATGGTTAGTCACACATAGTTAGTCACACATGTTTAGTCACACATAGTTAGTCACACATGTTTAGTCACACATAGTTAGTCACACATGTTTAGTCACACATAGTTAGTCACACATGTTTAGTCACACATGTTTAGTCACACATGGTTAGTCACACATGTTTAGTCACACATAGTTAGTCACACATGGTTAGTCACACATGGTTAGTCACACATAGTTAGTCACACATAGTTAGTCACACATGTTTAGTCACACATGGTTAGTCACACATGGTTAGTCACATATGTTTAGTCACAGATGGTTAGTCACACATGTTTAGTCACACATGGTTAGTCACACATGTTTAGTCACACATGGTTAGTCACACATGTTTAGCCACACATAGTTAGTCACTCATGGTTAGTCACACATGTTTAGTCACACTTGTTTAGTCACACATGTTTAGTCACACATGTTTAGTCACACATGTTTAGTCACACATAGTTAGTCACACATGTTTAGTCACACATGGTTAGTCACACATGTTTAGTCACACATGTTTAGTCACACATGTTTAGTCACACATGTTTAGCCACACAAGTTTAGTCACACATAGTTAGTCACACATGTTTAGTCACACATGTTTCGTCGCAGCTCTGACGTGTTCGATACAGTTGTTTAGTCACACATGTTCAATATTGTGGTATGTTCGATACAGTTGTTTAGTCACACATGTTCAATATTGTGGTATGTTCGATACAGTTGTTTAGTCACACATGTTCAATATTGTGGTATGTTCGATACAGTTGTTTAGTCACACATATTCAATATTGTGGTATGTTCGATACAGTTGTTTAGTCACAAGTTTGTGCTATCATCAACCCATGTATCACAAAGGCAGAGCCGAACTCGCCCCCCATCATATATAATGCTCACAGCACAGCATGGTCACTCCCATACAGAGGCTCCCTCCCCTGGCATGGGAAGTCAAACACATAAACGCTGCATCATGTGTGATAATCGTGCGACAACAAGACAGCTACATACACGGACACTGATTGTCTTCCCACAGCAGACAAACACCTGTACATTTACAGTGGGACAAACATAAATAACAACTTCCGGTTTGCTTGTCCACACTGGCCAGGTTTTCCCTGCACCAGACAGATAACAAAAGCACTGATAATGGGACACCAAATTTTAACAGTTGTGTCATGGACTTCAAACAACACAACATTTCTGCCTCTGAGGCAGGCAGCATAATACATTAGCAACCGAGGACCAACATCAATGACAACATAAGCACACGTCATTATTAAGATAAACTAATGTTGACGACATAAATCCATATCTTATTATGCCAGATTGTTAACACTCCAAGAAGTCATCAACTGGGCATGGTATAGGGTTACCGACGTTGTAGACCAACGGAAGAGCTCCCGGCCAAATGAGGTCAGAGCTCGAACGTTGAATACGGCTTATATAAAGGCGTATTACAGTCTTACCCGATGTTTTTTGTTTCAAAAAGCATATTATTACTTTTTTTTAAGAGGTTGCGAGGTAGATGCTTTGAAAGCTGGTGCTACCGATCTGATTGGGTCAATATTGCAACTCAGGTGATCATCCATCGAGAGGATGAAACTTGGAAAGTGGCAAAGATTGAACACCACATGTCTTAAAATACAACTTGCATTTCCTATGTATTTCTATGCCAATATATGTATTCTTATGTATTTCTATACCAATGTATATAACAACAGAAAGGTCGATTCTGACATGGTTAAAATATTAACCCGGTATGTATATAGAGAGTATACATGAAAGATGAGATCTTTCATGAAGAAGCCCCGGGGGAGCGTGTCAGAATCTCGAATGTCTCCAACCGAGATGCAGGAACATCGTTACGCCCGCCAGGCGAATAGTCCCCAACCGGGATGCAGTAACATCGTTACGCCCGCCAGGCGAGTATTAGTTACCTGCCCGCAGGTTGCTGGCTGACGCGATAGCCAGCGGTCAGGCAAGGACAAAGCAAGAAGCACGCAGTCCTCGTGAAGCCAATCCACAGAGGGCAAGCGCTGTGCGAGAAACAGACAGACAGCTTGGGTACTCGGACCAGACAGGACATGTGGGTAGAGAAAGGCGTTGTGTAGTTCTGTGCCCGAAAGTCGAGTGCTTGTACATCTTGTGAGATAGACTGTAAAGCTGTGGGTTGTCTGTATGTGTATTGATGTATTGTATATTTATTGTAATGATCATCACATGCCAAACTAGATCGTATTGCATGTGACTTGTAAATAAATCCATTGAACTTCGTGTCGTTGTGTCTCAAGTCCAATCATGTTGTACTTGTACTTGTCTCACATGTGTTAGGTATAACGAGCCAGGTTTAAGACCCTGACACACCGGCACCCATTCATTGCCGGCGTTGATACTGGTAAGACACTGTCTGACGACATCTTCCGCCCGACTCATCCATGATTTGCCCCTCTTTAGCCTGTCACCCTTTTCTCTGAATATAGCGTCATGCAGAGGGTGCTGCTCATCTGTACTTATTTTAAGTATGCACGAGCTCTCCAGATCTTGATCCTGTGTTCCATTGTCGGGAAGTCAAGGAGGTATCTCATTGCAGCACAACTGGTGTCTTTCGTGCAGCCCAAAATGATGCGAATGGCTTCGTTTTGTACCTTTTCAAGTCTTCCAATCTGTGTAGGGCTGACAGTGAGGATGGCCAGGGCATACTCGATGTGTGAAAGCACCATTCCCTGGAACAGAAGTATTAGCAGTCTTTGCTCGATATTGGCAGACGCCATGACTCTCATTGCTGACAAACCTTTTCGAGCTTTCGTTATAACATAATCGACATGATCTCTGAAGGTCAGGCTTCGATCAAGCCTCACGCCAAGATATGTCATTGACTGGGTTCTACTAAAAATGCTTCCACCCATTCTTACTGCCTGCAGGTCTGCGTTCACTATATGGTTGTCTAGGGAGAACCATATAACCGATGCCTTTGCAGGGTTGACAAGGGCATCGGCATCAGCGCACCATGAGGAAATTCGATCTAGTTCGCCCTGCATACCATTGGTAACCGCCTTTCGATACACGAGAATGTCGTCAGCAAATGACAGAGTCCTACCCCTCCAGTCTAACTGTTGTTCAGTGATCGGCACCGTATACGCGTTGAATAGTACTGGTGACAGTGGTGAATAATGAAGACATATTAGGTAGTGTCTAGTTCGTCATACTTCGAAATACACTTGTTCATGCATCGAGGCCACAAGCTGCCGTTATATAGAGGCAGCGGGTTTCATTCTCCGTCGGCAACTATAGGTTTCTCTTTTTATGTTTTCTAGTGTGTCCTCAAGTATCTTCTTCTACCTACTTCTGTGAGCGTCAAACATATTTAGTAGTTTGTTCGGTTATGTACTTGAGAAAACAGAAAGCATGGTGGAGGGTGAGATTTGACGGCTGCCCACCTGATACCGGTGTCCAAATAAACACAAACAAACACAGGAGGGTTATTATTGTCAGCCTTGACCACCTCATAGACTCCACCCACGTCTCGAGCTTCCTGAGAATACTCGTTGAGTTAGAGAGAAAGCATGCTTGGGTGAAAGTCCGTATCTCCAGCCCGGTCATTGTGTTAGCTATTGCCATGACTTCTATAGTTAGACTACTTGTTTTCAAGGCGAAGGTTTGACACTATACCTGTTCTGTACAGTAACATTGTACCGTTATCTAATTTATCTAATCCAGAAATGCTGCATCTAACTTGATGTTATGTGCGATATTCTTTATATGTGTTATCTCACGTTTCCTTATATTGAGACATGATCCTTTTAGCAGTCTGCTCCTCGTACCCCCGAATAAACCGCTTCTGAATCTCATCTTAATGACCACCGCCTCAGTTGATTTACAGTCGCTGAATAAACCTATTAGAGGCTAACCTCAAAATCTAGAGGAAGTTTCACCATCAAACGCCCAATGGACACGACCTTGTAGTAGGACCGACTCTCTATCCAGAAATGAACGCCTTCATTCACGATCAAATATTTTGAAAACTGTCTGTTGCATCGTTATGACATTATTCCTGTCTTCTTATATTTACCCCCACCCAAAGAATATGTCTTTGATAGGTTCAAAAGCAACTTAAATCATGGAAAGGGGTGACATTTCTTTGATGATTTTGTGAAAATCTGGTGATTTCTCGCTAACAAATTTGTTTTACAGTAATGCCCCGTTCCACGACGCGAGGCTCTTGTCATAAGGCCAATCCCATGTCCCACGAGGAAATTAACTATTCAACGCTAATGTTTCTGTGTGAAGACGTAATACATTTAATAATGTGCACTTCATCTCTGACCCGTAAATTATATACCGCATATAAACAAACTTTGAAATCTGCTGTACAATCTCCAGAACACAATTTTTGTATTTGGGTGGACATAATGATAAGGTTATATGCTAAATCTGATCAATTTTCCTCATTTGGTTACTGAGATATGAAATTTTATATTGGGGCAGACAAAAGTAAACAGACTATAGGTGTCTTCACATATCGATTGGATATTTTCTTGGCTTAGTTTTCACGTGTTCTAGATATTTCTCAAAGTGTCACAACTAACCCCACAAATGTGTCTAAATATTGCTCACGTGTTCATGACTACGTAAGTATCTCTATGTATTGCTGTTCCAGTGTATCTTCGTACAGTAAACCTATCTTCTCTGTCCCAGTGTATCCTCGTACAGTAAACCTATCTTCTCTGTCCCAGTGTGTCCTCATACAGGGAACGTATCTCCCCCGTTTCAATATAAAATGACACAAAGTAGTGCAGCTTTACATAACAGATTTACGACACATACAGGACGTTGCGTTGATTAGTCTTCATCAGCAAACAAACATATTCACAAACACAACATATAGTCAAGGAGATCTCCTTTGACTATATCATAAGGTGACGACATCAAGAGAAGAACAGAAGGATTTAAAAAAAATGAAAGCAATGAAGAGAAAATGAGAATTTGAAAACTTTTTCATACTTACATACTTAGATACTATTTCATACTTAGATCTGTGTGTCTTAATTGTGAGGTAAGTATGAACATTTTTTCAAATTCTCATTTTCTCTTCATTGCTTTCATGTTTTTCATCCTTCTGTTCATCTCGTCCTGTCGTCACCTTTTGATGTAATCACAGGAGATCTCCTTGACTATATGAAGTATATGTTGTGTTTGTGAATTTGTTTGTTTGCTGATCAAGGCTAATCGCATCAACGTCCTGTATGTGTCGTAAATCTGTTATGTAAAGCTGCACTACTTTGTGTCATTTTATATTGCTTACATTTTCACAGCTTTACTGCAGTTCCACCCAATTTTATTCATATTTTTACTATGCTCCCCAGTTTCAGTATGTCCTCGTACAGTGAACGCATCTCCTCTGTCCCAGTGTGTCCTTGGTACAGTGAACGCATCTCCTCTGTCCCAGTGTGTCCTCGTACAGTGAACGCATCTCCTCTGTCCCAGTGTGTCCTTGTACAGTGAACGCATCTCTTCTGTTCCAGTGTGTCCTCGTACAGTGAACGCATCTCCTCTGTCACAGTGTGTCCTTGTACAGTGAACGCATCTCCTCTGTCCCAGTGTGTCCTCGTACAGTGAACGCATCTCCTCTGTCCCAGTGTGTCCTTGTACAGTGAACACATCTCCTCTGTTCCAGTGTGTCCTTGTACAGTGAACGCATCTCCTCTGTCCCAGTGTGTCCTTGTACAGTGAATGCATCTCCTCTGTCCCAGTGTGTCCTTGTACAGTGAACGCGTCTCCTCTGTCCCAGTGTGTCCTTGTACAGTGAACGCATCTCCTCTGTCCCAGTGTGTCCTCGTACAGTGAACGCATCTCCTCTGTCCCAGCGTGTCCTTGTACAGTGAACGCATCTCCTCTGTCCTAGTGTGTCCTTGTACAGTGGACGCATCTCCTCTGTCCCAGCGTGTCCTTGTACAGTGAACGCATCTCCTCTGTCCCAGTATGTCCTCGTACAACGAACGCATCTCATCTGTTTCAGTGTGTTCCCTGGGTACCTACGGACAAGACTGCATGTTCAACTGCTCTGAAAAATGTAACAACACATGCAATGTTACAACTGGCATATGTCAGTGTTATGACCAATATGCTGGAGCTTCGTGTACAGGTTGTATCAATATGTGCGTTTATGATTGCTTGCGTGATTGTTTGTTTTCTGATATCAACAAGGAGGAGAGGGGTGTCGAGAGACCATGATGGTTTAGGGGCAGTGTCGGAACTGGCCAATACTCACATACAACTACGGGCGGGAATTCTTGAAAACATGCCCTAGTATGGCTAGTGAAAGGATGGCTGACGCTACATATCCACGATAGTCTGCCTAATTAATGGGTGACTGAGCATTCATCTCCACGCTAGTCTGTCTAATGAAGGTATGGCTGACCATGACGCCTCACTAGTCTGTCTAATTAAAGGATGGCTGAGCATACATCTCCACGTTAGTCAGTTTAATGAAAGGATAGTTGACCATTCACATCCGCGCTAGTATGTCTAATGAAAGCATGCTAGTCTGTCTAATTAAAGGATGGCTGAGCATACATCTCCACTTTAGCCTGTCTAATGAAAGGATAGCTGACCATTCATATCAGCGCTAGAATGAAAAGAAGAAGAAGAAGAAGAAGAAGAAGAAGAAGAAGAAGAAGAAGAAGAAAAAGAAGAAGAAGAAGAAGAGGAGGAGGAGGAGGAGAAAACGAAGACGAAGACGAAGAAGAAGAATATCATCTATAGCTTTATTTTCTCATCATTGACGTGTCTGTCTTTGTACCCTCAGTTCGCGGGTCCGTCTGTTTGACTCCTGTCTCACCTGCATGCTTTCTTGTCCCCAGGATGTGTGGAAGGGTATTTTGGAACCCACTGCAACAAGTCATGTCCACTATTCTGTGCGACCTGTGAGAGATCCACTGGTCAGTGTCACAAGTGTCTCGGCAATCGCGTGATGCCCAGCTGCAAAAGTAATAACTCATCATAAAACCAACTCACAATCCTGGTTAAGATGATGTAAATGAGGTATGAATGAGAGGGGGTGGCGGGTCAACTTCATTGCACCGGTATTGATCCCATACGGTTCGGCCCCTATCCGCACGATAGCCTGCCGAAGACGTCGCAGAAAGCACGAACTCCGTAGCTCTAGCGACGATCCCAAGAAGTCTGCGAGAAAACTACACTCGTTAAACGGAACCGAACCTAGAACCTCCGGAACACAAGGCAGACAGTTTAACCACATGGTCACGGAGCCTCCCGCTTGTTAATTTGTACTATTCACCACTGGCAGAATGAGTCAAGGATGTCTACATATAACACCGGGAATCTGCAGTAATCACATATAACATAATGAATCTGCACATTTCACATATAACATCCGGGATCTGCAATATTCACAAATAACATCGGGGACTTGCAGTATTCACACATGACATCAGGAATCTGCAGTATTCACATATGGCATCATGAATCTTCAATATTGACACATAACAACAAGAGTCTACAATATTCACATTTAACAACATGAGTCAACAATATTCACACATCACATCATGAGTCTAGTATAGTCACATAAAAAATTCGCTCTAAGTCGACAGGGTCGACTTCATTGCATCCGGTTTTATCCCATATGGCTCAGTCTCTTTCCAAAGCACAAACTCCGAAGCTCCAGCGATGACCCCAGGAGTCTCCGAAAAAATGAACCCGTGAACCGAAGGACGCGGCCCAGAATCGAATCCACAACCTTCGACGCTCGAGTCAGATGGCTTGACCACTTCGCCACGGAGATGAGTCTACAATATTCACACATAACATCATGAGTCTACAATATACACATATAACATCATGAGTCTACAATATTCACACACATCATGAGTCTACAATATACACATATAACATCATGAGTCTACAATATTCACACATAACATCATGAGTCTACAATATACACATATAACATCATGAGTCTACAATATTCACATACAGCATAATTACTTTTTCCCGCGTTTCCATCTTGTTTAAGGATATTGCGGTCAACATCATCATCTTTCAGCTGTATGTTGATTCCTAGGCTAGATTACGATCATCAGCACGCCACGACTTTCTGAGCGACCGGCTACATACTCTCATAAGTCACTGGCGCGACTCGAACCGCTTCCAATTCTCGTGCGCTCACGTCAACCACGAGAGTATTCGAGGTTACGGAGAAAGCTGCTAACACCTAGGCCAGGGAGACCGGCATATATAGCATAATGTGTCTACAATATTCACATATAGCATAATGAGTCTACAATATTCACATAAAGCATTATTAGTGTCTACAATATTCACATATAGCATAATGAGTCTACAATATTCACATATAGCATAATGAGTCTACAATATTCACATATAGCATAATGTGTCTACAATATTCACATATAGCATAATGAGTCTACAATATTCACATATAGCATTATTAGTGTCTACAATATTCACCCATAGCATCATGAGTAAAATATCCACAAGCGCCACGAAACATCAATATTTTCTGATTACATCAAGATATGATGTTACCTCTACTGTCTCGTGCATGTTTGACTGGCCAGCGACTCAAATTAAACGGTGAGCTTGAGCCAGGGGAACATCAGCATGGTTGATCATCATCGTCTTCTTCTTCTTCTTCTTCTTCTTCTTCTTCTTCTTCTTCTTCTTCTTCTTCTTCTTCTTCTTCTTCTTCTGAACGTCCGGTCCCCAGAATGGCGGTTAGGCTTTGTACCGCTACGGCCTCTGGAGAATTTATTTTTGTGGCTGCGGTTTGCATTGACGTTTTTTCTAATGTTGGACTGGTAGTATATGGTTCCGTCGCCTTTCTACTGGATGAGTGCGTGGCGCGACTCTGTAAGCTGTGCAATTCATGTGGAATTCTTTTACATCGGTCCGCTTTTGTTTGTACAGTGAACTGCATATTTGGAACAATGGCTACCGGCTGTTGCTGAATTGACTGATTTACCTTTTCGGTTCACGAGTACATTTTTCAGGAGCTGGAGCTACGGAGTTCGTGCTTTGTGCAGCGCTTTCGGCGGGTCGCTCTGCGGAAAGAAACCGAGCCATGTGAGAAAACCCGGGCCAATGAAGTCTTTCTGGTGACTGCCGATTCCATTGACGATCTCATCTCATCTCATCCCATCATGTTCCTCTTTTAGCTTACGGTGTCGAGGTGAAGTATAAACAACGGGAGAGTGCCCGCTTATGGGCTTCATGTATCGATATTCCCATGGACTCTGTTATTCCCCGCGTCCATCGTTTACGTGGTCGGCCTCTTCCTCTGCTTCCCTCTGGTCTGTACATCATTGCTTGTTGTGGTATATTGTCAGTTGGTGACCTACTTGCATGACCAAACCATTTGACTTGCTGCTTTCTAATAAAATCTAGTGCTTCTATAACTCCCACTTTAGTCCTGATTTCTTCATTTCTGATCTTATCTCTTCTTGATACATTGAGTATTCTTCTCAGGAATCTCATTTCTGTCGTCATCAACGATGAACTGTAATTTTCGTGGCTGACATTTGTGTTGGCATTCAGGCGGCGGCATGATGCACAGTGTACCTGTGCAGGCTGTTGGATTGCCGAGACTCCTGTCAGTTCGACTTTTCACATTGGACAGTGAGGAGCATTTTGTGTAATATTCACTGGCACAGGAACTTAGCATATTAGGGACGGCCCGTTGTAGTGAAGTTGGAACCTCGACTGACTGACTGACTGACTGACCGACCGACTGACTGACTGACTGACTGACTGACTGACTGACTGACTGTCTGACTGACTGACTGACTGACTAAGTAAGTAAGTAAGTAAGTAAGAAATTAAGTAAGTAAATAAGTAAGTAAGTAAGTAAGTAAGTAACTTACCAACCAACCAACCAACCAACCAACCAACTAACTAACTATCATTCTACTTGTCCTTCTTGTTCTTTGTTTTCTTTTTTCTGTATCTTCTTCTTCTCCTTCTTCTCTTCCACTTCATCTCCCTACAACGTCTCATCCTCCCCATTCTCCTCCTCTTCTTCTTCCGTCTGCCATCTCCTAGTGGAGCATACGCCGTCAACCGTCTGCCATCTCCTAGTGGAGCAAACCCTGTGTAAACTACTTAATAATTGGTAGGACGTGGCAGCTGGAGTTTTCTACAGCGTGATTTATTTATTTATTTATTTAGGAATCGACATCACAGCACTCGGGGCATTCCCACAAGTGCTCCGTCCCCATCCTCAGCAGCCAGCGAAGAGTTCCAACACTAATAGTACCAGTAGCAATCTGATTATAAGTCCGTCTCGCCTTTCCTCTGAGCGTTGAGCGTCGGTCAGATCCCCTCGTCACTCCTCGCTGTCTCATTCTTGCCAGACCATGGTAATCCATTTGCTCCTCCGAGGTGTGCACGTGCTCCCACAAGGCCGCAACCACGTCTGCCTTGTCATGTATCAGTACTCCACCAAGTTCTGCAGAGCCAGCCAATCTGTCTGCCTGATCATTTCCCAGCACACCGGCATGCCCCGGAGAAAAGATCCAGGTGATGCTTGTCACCCGTGACCTCCGAAGCGAAGCAAGCCACTCCGCACGAAGCCTGCCCGTCCTCACCCTCGTCAGCATGCTTTCTGAGTTAGTTAAAATCACGATGTGTGTGTGTGTGTGTGTGTGTGTGTGTGTCGTATTCTCCATCCAGCGGAGAGCCGCAGTGACTGCCTCCACCTCCATTCTTAAGCTGGATGTTGTGGTATCATATGCCAGGCTCTCCTGCCCCAAACATCGACCATTAGCTTTGGCTATGAACCCCCAGCCACTTCTCTCACCTCTTGACACCGAACCATCTGTGTAGATAATCACATCACTCGAGTGAGCATTGTCCTGAATTAGTTGCTGGATTTCCACTTCCGTGGCCCCTGCTGGCCACTCCGTCTACAGCAAGAGATAGCCAGCATCAGTTCAAGCCCCACTAGTTGCCTCTTACGGCATGAATTGTAGGCTAAGGTGCTACTGTTCTTTGCTTTCCTAATGAGTGGTTCTGACACAATAACGATTCTCATGCCTTACTTTTTCTTTCTTTTTTTATGCGCTCACTCGCTTTGAACTCAAGCGTAGTCGATATACACTGCATCTAGTAGCACTGGGCTGACATTTGCGTGTGGATTACCCTTCACTATTAACAGTGCTCCTCACCATCTGGCGAGCCACTTCGTCTTCAGAGGTACTTGTAATTTACGTCCCCAGGTCAAGGACAAGAGGTCAGCATTTTAGTGCAACTACCCGGTGTAGGGGGTTAAACTCCTTACCGCAGCATACGCACAAGGGATATTAAACACCGAGCAGTCTTATACATTCGGCCACGCTGACCCAATGACGATTCTATATAAAATATTCCCTTAGTGATTGTACACACAGAAACTACACGTGATAAAGTATTCCCGTAGTGAATGGACACACAGAAGCCACACATGATAAAGTATTCCCTTTGTGAATGTACACACAGAAGTCACACATTCCTTTAGTGAATGTACACACAGAAGCCACGCATGATTTATTGTTGGGTATATTTCGCAGCATCCCGCCAGGTGCGTACTGCAGAATCATATATCATATAAAGCGAATAGATGAATTATACTTTAGCTGAATCACTTAAAACATAGTCACAGGTACTTTTCGATCGAGGAGCATCTGACATCCCCTCGGTAACTTAATGTAAAACAATGCCTTTCTGCATGCATTACGCCCAACCTCATTGGCATGTATCGGTTTAGCATGTGTTGTTTGCTTCTTTGAATACAGAATGTCCCTTGACGTTTTTCGGAGATAGCTGTACCTCACGGTGTCCTGGCACTTGCCTGCATGGTCTGTGCCACAGTGATTATGGTCATTGTCTCGAGTGTCCGCAGCCCTTCCATGGACGTTTCTGTCAGCTCAAGTGTCCTGAGTGGTGTTTCAATAGCACCTGTCATGACATTAGTGGCAACTGCTTCGCATGTCAACCGGGTTTCAAGGGAGATTTTTGCCAAGAGGGTAACATGTGATGTCACATTTTCGATCACCGTTGTCAGGATGACGATGTTCATCATCATCATTGGCGGCATCATCGGTATCATCATCGTTATCATCATCAGTATCATTGTAACAATACTAGTGGGGTTGGCGGTAGTACTGTACAGATCCTATCATGTATCTATCCTAGTCTAGACAATTGGTAATCCTGCCCGACCCCCTGGAATCAGGAATACAACATATAAACGTGCATTCACTCTATGCTGTCTCGCAAACATGAACTAGGTTACCTCTCGTAAAAAAAATAAATTAATCAACGTTATTCAGCACACTCCAACACCCACAGAGAGATCATTGTACAACAGAGATAGGTCCTAAAAGAGGGCTAGACAATTGACTTTAAAGGAATGTTCAGATCTGTTAAGTGTGTCCTTATCACCGACAGGGATTTTCAAAGTCTGTCTGTCTGGTCGGATGACACACCTTTCACCTAAGCTTGTAGCAGACTCCTTCCAGATGACCACTTCCAGGATGAAGATAACATCAGACAGAACTTGTAGTCAAGCTTTTACTTCTTGAAAACTTCTCTTCAAGTAGCACATAATTCATTGGAATCTTGACCATACTTGAGAATACTTGACAATATAAAGTTCTTTACCAGGCAGCTATTCTTGACAATTAATGTTTGTATAACTGCTTCCTGATTAAAAAGTGATATATTCCTTCCTTGAAGTAAGTATTCAATACACTTTCTTATAAAAAAAAGTTCAACACACTTCATTTTCAATATAGTCCAATCATCGGTTCAACGAATCTATCTATTCATGTCCCAACTAATATATATTCTTACAGTTGAGTTGCTGTTGCTGAACATTCTAATACAACACTTCTTGAAAGTGATGGATATCTTCAATCAGCAAAATAGTTCTTCACTTCAGATAAGAATTATTGATTTTGCACTCTTGAATAAATGTTGATTCAGATGTGATATATTCTTGAGAATAATTGACAGCTTTCAAAAAAACAATTAGGTCTTCAATTCAGACAAGAAATATTGATTCTGCCATCTTGAATAATTGTTGATTCAGATGTGATATATTCTTGGGAATGATTGATAACTCCAACCAACAATTAGGAAAGACCTGCAGTAAAGATAACTCCATAGTTGTATAGTAGTATGTGTATCAGCCCAGATTAAACACGACCATACCTCACCTCCATTCGTGTCTCAGACATTGACATTACACTTAACGATACTAACTCCTGGACACCGAGGTTAGACTGGACCAAAGAAAGGTCCCCGTGTCATCAGTGGTTTAGACGTGAGCACTGGTCTGGTCTGCCAGCAAGTCTTCCTGGTGCTATACCTTTGCTGGAGTCGGGTTCCTGAACCCAATTATACCACTCTGTAATTATTAGGTCTTACCAAACCTTTTATACGGAGTTCCTATCAGAATAATTTTCCTTCACCGGCAAAAGTATGTAGAGAATTTTTATTGATAACACCCTTCTTATTATCGGATGATATGTGCTGCCCCTTCATTTTTTGTCTAAGTCTAATCATGTCTAGGTGGCCTCAACGGGTTCCCTAATTGATTTCCTGTGTTAAACGTGTACAACATTAGAACCGACCAATCATTTCTCTTCTTTAAATGTTTTTTCATATACACTCGACAACAGCATTACGGTCCGACGTGTTTGTGTGTTTGTTATTTGACCTGTGCTGGTTTAATATAAATGAGACCTATGGTGATATCTCAATGGTTTGATACGAATTCTGTCCGTATTCCATAGTTGTAGGTTCATGTGTATGATCGACATGACTAATGAAGACACGTTATATTTTTTAGTGTCTAGTTGGTCGTGAGTCGAAGTACACTTGTTCCTGCAGCGAGGCGCTGTTGCCATTTGGAGGTGACAGGTTCGAATCCCGGTCGGTAACTATAGCTTTCAAATTTTATGTTGTCTAGTGTGTCCTCTAGTCTCTATTTCCTTCTTCTCCTTGTGTGAGCGCCAAACAATACTTTGTGTGTTTGTTTATGTAACTTCCTTTTTTGATAGAGCAAACTACCCCATTTTGATAAAGAAGACTACCATCCGGTTTAATCACACTACTACTGGGTGAGTCGGTGTGTGTCTCTAGTTTCTCCTGTCTGTTCAGTATAGATAGTATTAAACTATACTTCTACATTCAAAGGCAGACAATACAGTAGAACTATTCTGTACAACACGTTATCTGAGGATTATTCCTGCTACATATTGATGTAGCCTTCCCTAGATGGATGGATTTTATGTAGTAAACGCGTACCTGCGCAACACGTTATGGCACTGGATGCTGACTATCAGAATGTAGCAAACTGTGCCGAGTTTGGAATTCAATTCAATCCCTCTGTATCAGGAAGATTGTTAGACTATCGTTCCTATAAGAATAGTTCATTTATTACAGGATTCTTCCATTTTTCATTATGGAATTATAGCAGTTTGTTTTGGGTTTAGTGAGTGTAAGATTTAGTTGTCTAACTAGCTTACAACTCACAGCTGATATAAGTGTGTCAGCCTCACTGGCTTTAACTGGCTCCAGCATTAATGTGACTATACGGAATTTTGTGTTTATTTATCATTTAATTTATCATAAAGCAAATAAATAACAATTGCCTTTAAATTTAGAACACACTTTTGATTATGGTTCGTAGGTATTGTGCATATTCAGATGACATCTACACATTATGATGATATATAGAAAAATTTTCCCAGTGTAGAAGCCGAAGGGATCTTTTTAGAATGACGTATGTGCACACATTGAGAGATTTCTAGAAGAGAGAGTTACACTTCCGCCCAAGCCTTCGGGGTTTGAGAATTAACGAATTCTGAGGAATTCACATAATCTCCTTGATTTCAGTGTAGCTCCCCCGAGTACCAATATCCGCCCCTCCCCCTCCCATGTATTGCGTACAAAGAAAGAAAGACCCTTTTCTCGAATTAAAGTAGAAAATTCTTGAACCTTATAGACAGACGTTCGAGAACGTTTTCCCCTCATTTTAAGTATTAGGTCACGAAGTACCCTAATTTGCTTATTCTAGGGAACACCGTTTTGGCCATTTGTAAGGCGGAGAGAGAGACTGCAAGGCAATATCGTCACAATCACCATCATCATTAACACCATCGCCAATATCATAATTATAATCATTATTATCATCATCAATGTAACGATTATCACCGGCACCATTAATATAATTATCATCATCACCATCATCATCATCATCAGCACATCATTACAGATATTATAATCATCATCTTCATTGTCATCATCATCATCATCATCATCATCATCATCATCATCATCATCATCATCATCATCATAGATTTCACTGTCATCATTACCATCAACGTCTGGATCTTCTTCTTCTTCTTCTGCGTTCATCCGGAGTTTGTTGTTTTTCCGGACGTGATTACGTTGTGCCTGTTTACAACAGAGCTGCGTTCTTGCGCCGTTTCACCGACGCATCCGACTTCTGTGGGCATTTGTTGACGTGTTAACCTTCCCGGGGACGTCTGGATCTAATATCATTAATTAGTTTGTGGTATATACTTGTTTCTTGCAGGATTTACTCATGTTTCTGTCCATCCACGGTAGTAGTTATAGATGTTTATAATCCCAGCCCCCTCTTCCAATAGAGGATATATCCTCTCACATCCGAGGATATATCCTCCTCTATACCCCTACGTGACGTATCGTTGTATTATGAGAAAACGGTATCCTTCGAGCTGGTATTATTTATGTATAATCGATTGTGTTGCGTGTTTAATATCTTTGTCACAATCGGTTTACAACACCTGTGACATAATATCAATAATGCCCGCACGCGTATATGAATAATCCACGGGCGTATCTTCACCGTTAAGAATGAGTCGGTGGGTGGTCGGGTGAGCGCGGGGTGGGCGCGAGGCGGCCGGTCGGTCGGGGCGGGCGAGCGGGTTCGAACCCAATAAAATACTTGATATGGGTTTGGCGCTGGTACTGGTTGTAGTGGGTATGGTGTAGTGAAATTCGTTGTTAAGCGGTTGGTGAGTGGTGGCTTGTCTAGATAAGTGCTTCCAAACAATAGCATCATACGGTATCAGAGCGTTAAATGAAAACATTAAAGAAACAACTAAAGATGGCCGTCGGTGTCCCCGTGGGTGCCGGTTTCGAATTCCAGTGGAGAGGGCTAATCTGGCTAACTGGCTAGCTATCTGTCTATATATGTGTGTATCCTTATGTCTGCATGTTCGTGTGTTTGTGTATTTATGTATATATGAATGGTCGTTTTTCTCTGTATTCGGTCGCGGGTGGCAGTGATGGGATGACAGTATATATCCTCCTAATGACTATGTGTGTGTGTGTCTATAAGTAGGGAATAATAACTACATGGCCTGGTCGCAGTTAATTAGCTGGCAGGGAATATACGTGTGTCATAGTAAGTAGTATGTCGTAGTAGATAGGTATCAATCAATCAATCATGTGCCATGCCGGAAAGCGTGGCGGTCATGACTCGCCATTTCACTCGATCACCAGTGTCGTGGATCAGCTCAGTGTTCCTGTCTCGTCCATGCCATGTGGCCAAGCCATCCAGGTATTTTCCTCTCGGTCTTCATCTTGGTCTGTTCCCCTCGATCTTGCCAGTTGTCACTAAGTTCTCCAACCCATTTCTTCTCATAACATGTCCAAAAAATGTTGACTGTCTACGTCTAATTTCTCTAATCAGTCTACGATGTTCATTTGTCTCCTGTAGTACTTGGTCATTGGTTTTTCTGTCTGTCCATGGTATTCTTTGCATTTTCCTCAGAAACCACATTTCTGCAGCCATCAGATGCTTTTGAGCTTGACTGCTCATTGTCCAAGTTTCACATCCATACAAAAGAACAGGCTCTATGTATCCCCTCAACACTCTTTTTCTCGTTTCAATTGACATCTTTTTATTGGTCAGAATGTTTTTCATGTTGCTAAAGGCTACTTTCGCCATGGCGATTCTTGTTCTAATCTCTTCGAGGCATCTCCCATCAGATGTTATAACTGTTCCAAGATAATTGTACCGATTCACTTGTTGAAGAATATTTCCATTTACTTGTATATTACATTGTGGCACTTCTTCCTTCCTACTGACGACCATAAGTCTTTTTACAATTTAATTCTAACCCCAGTTGTTCACTGTAGACAACAACCGCATCTACTTATTGTTGCAGGTCCTGCGCATTGTCTGCAATTAATACTGTATCATCTGCATATCTAATGTTATTGATGTTTCGTCCTCCAATGCTGATTCCATTTATATCCTCTACATTTCTGAAAATGTGGCGCATAATTGGTGATGATCAGTTCAGAACCTGAAATACTTTCTTAGATGCGCTTATGTGTCGTTACAACAAGCCTTAAGATAAAGAATCATGAAATGTCAAATTGTTTGTAAAGTGAAAAAATAAAGATGGCGGTGCGGGTTGTGAGGTCTACCATCAACAAATTCGATGCATATTTACGAACCCGAACGTCAGAAGGCCTTGGGATTTTCCGATATATATCTATGGAAAATTGACCAACTGTATATTATAATGGCGATTATTACTGTCTGGCTGAGTGGTTGGGGTGTGTGGGTGGATGGTGGAGGATATGTGGGTGAGTGAGTGTTGGTAGGTTATGGGATGGGTGGAGGATGCGTGCATGTGGGTGGGGAGATGTGCGAAGGTGGGGGATGTGTCGGTGGTTGATGGATTGTTGGATACACGCATGTGTGCCTGGGTTTGTGGTGGTGGGTTGAGGATGTGTGTGGAGGGATGTGTGGTGTGTGGGGTGATGGTGTATGTGGGGGAGGGTGTGGGATGTGTGGGTTGGGGGATGGGTGGATGGATGGGGGAATGTATGTTGCTGTGTGTATGTGTGTTGTTGGGGGTGGATGTGTGTGTGGGGGACACGCGGATGGATAGAGGATGGGTGGGTGGGCATATTTTATGTTTACAACATTCATTTGACAATGTTTTTTTTTTCCCTATGTGATGCACTATGCATTGATGAACGAAAGATGAGTGATTGGAAGGGCTGAATGTAAGACGGGCATGCAGGCCCAATTTGTTACCCTTTGAAAATAAAGTTCGTTCGTTCATTCGTTCATCATATCAATGAAATGTGTTAGGGATACAAGACTCTTTATCGGGTTGTGTGACGGTGTACAGCCGGCCACATAATCACATGTTTAAGGGGTGTATCTGGACCACGTGGGGCGCTGCTTCCGGTCGCATGCATAAGGATATATCCGGAACACGTGGTTAAGAATGGTACTACAAAAATGGGGTCCTGTCGGTTGTCGGTTCAGGGGAGGTAACTCGCGATGTCCAACATGTATGGGAGTGATTCCACTACATCATCAACAGTGCTTCCGAAGGCTAAAAAGGTCTCCCTTCTCTCTTTTTCTATGTCAGTGTAGCCCTAGGGTCAGCTAATAACACTAAAGAACATCCCGACATTAATACAACAAGAGGCAGATTCGACTATAGTATACACAACTATAACCAAGTCATCACAGTGTCCGAATAAGTCTGTCGGATAGGAGAGCTGTGGTCACCGACGTAAGTCTGGAATACCTTCTTTAATTAACAACTAGCGGAACATACAGAGACGAGTGTTTAGCGCAGCTTATCAGATGTATAATATGACATACTCACACAACAAGCCGTCGCGTCTCGACCTTAGATATCTCAAGTAACATGACCTATCACGTGCCCGCGGTCCTGACCAGAGACGTTATCACGGCTCAAAACAAGCATTTCACTTTCATTACCTCTCTGTCTGTCCATAGGTGTAGTTAAATCTTTCACAAAAAACCCATTTCCAAGACCAACATAGATTGTCAGGCTTGTCTGATCATTTCCACGGTTCAAACCCAGAAAAACGTATAGATTCTATACTTAAACATTTAAATAAGAAAATATGTTAGCCAAATTATTAAAAATGTTGGCCAAATACAGAAATATTTGGACCAAATTTATAAAATGTAGGAAAATTTGTTAGCCAAACTAATACAACTCTTGTCCAAAATAAGAAATATCTCGACCAACATTATACAAAGTATGAAAAATGGTAATCAATTAAAAATTGTTACAAAATAGGACATATCTCGACCAAGGTTATAAAAATTAGGAAAATTGTTAGTCAAGTGTGAACAATATTGGCCAAGTAGGAAATAATGTTAGCCAAGTGGGGAAAATATCGGTCAAACTTATAAATGTCTCGTCCAAACTTATAAAATGTATGAAAATTTGTTAGCCAAATGTGAAACATATTGGCCATGTAAAGAAATATCTCATCCGAACTTATAACAAGTAAGAAATTATCCTAGTAAAATCAAGAAATATTTCGACTGAGGTAATGCAATAGGCAAAACGATGGAAAGACTTATAAATATGTCGACAAATATAAGACAATGCATTACCCATATTAGGAAAAATGTTGGCCAAATTACGAAATATCTCAACCAAACTTATAAAATGTAGGTACACATGGTAGCCAGGCTATTAACAAAGGCGGCCGAAGTAAGAAATATGTCATCCAAACTTATAAATACATCACCCAAACTTATAAAAATGTCTACTGATATAAGAAAATGTGTTATCTAAATTAGGAATAATATTGGCCAAGTTACGAAATATCTCTAACACACTTACAAAAAGTAGGAAAATTTGTTAGCCAGAGATGAAAATAGTGGCCAAGTGACATGTATCAACTGTCGACAAGAACAGGCTAGATTAGAATTAATCAAAGAACAGTTATATTTGCCACGAATTCATGGTATAACAGTGCATAAGCTTAGTATTTCGCAATGGTGATGGACTGTAACGAAGTCAACTCAACTGATAACTCATAACATGAGTGGAGTCTGGCGGATTATCTTTACAAATATACTTTATTCATGTTGATGACAGCTGGAATTAGTGTGGCACCCTTTCTGCTCGGTATCTTGATGGTAACTGCCCCTTTGACAACCAACCACGTCACGAATTGAGCATCTCTCCTCTCATTCGACCTCGATGCTCAATCGTGCTGTAGTTGTTTCCCACCTAAATACTACCAAAACCCCTTCCTCTGTTACACCTCCCTATGTTTTCTAAAGAATTTTTCCTCTAAAGGAAAAATTCTTTACTCCCAACTCTCTTACTCTATTCCCTCTTTTTCCTTAACTCCCAGATTTCCTCTAATCTTCCCCAAACTAACTCAAATTTGGAGCAAATATTATATCATTTAACCCTTCTCCCTGTCGTATTTTCAATCTAGTACCCTACTATAAACTATTTCCTCTTCATAACATAATAACTCATATCAACTACATAATAACATTGAAAACTCAACTTAACAAGTATATATAATCCGTCATAACACATATGGTTGAAATAACCCCTCCTCCTCTTCATAAGAAATCTGCTTAAAAACTCAAACACTGTACCTTTCTGGTACCAACTCCCATTTGTCTTCAAGAACACTACCAACTCTCTACTTTCAATCGACCTGAAGAAAAAACTCGCACACGATAGAAAGACAAAGAATCGGTGGCCACCGGTATTTAAAAGAAGCAGTAGAACTCTTCCACACAAAGACCACACTCAGCTAAATCACACTCCTTTTACCAAACCATACTCCTTTACCCTCCTATGTCATTTGAGACTTTATGTAATAAAGTCTAAAATAATTATATCTCCTACTATACCACTCATTATGGTAAACGTTTACGCTTCTATTTACAGAATCAAAAAACAATTGTCTATATATTACAGACACTACCAATTTTATGGCTCTGAACCTTACTTTAACCTCTCATTGTAATGTCAACCACAAAACATATCCCGAGGACACAATTAAAAATCAAGACCTGTTCCAATACAGATCACCTCACATAATATACCTCTCTTGCCCCCTTACTGTCCATTTATTATGGGCACAACTACTCAAACCTCCAGTTGTTAATTTATGCCGTTATCAACAGCAACCATGTACTGCTCCTACTCTCGTCTGTATAACACGGACCCTCAAAACCCCATGTCATTTTGTTCCCAATGTACATTTCACACTTATTATTGTACTGTTATCTACAGTATCTAATCAAACATGGATTCAATTCATGTTTAATTATTTGTCTGGGGCAACACGTTACCCACTTCTTCTTCTTCAATCCCGTCTCTTATAAATCCCATGGAGGCTATGTTCAAAACTTGTATATTAACCCCGTCACCTAAGTATGGCCTATGTTTCCACAACTTAACCTCTCAACGCTGATTATCACAGCAACCTTGCTAGTAGCATATACATCAACTTGTTATTTACAAGGAGAATATGTCTCTCTTCTAGTCCCCAGTAGTTTATTACTATTTTCTGAACGAAGGATCCCAAATAAATGTCTCTCTTCTAGTCCCCAGTAGTTTATTACTATTTTCTGAACGAAGGACTAAAATAAAGCCCCATGTATTGTCTTTATTCCAGACAAAACCCTGTAGATTAAACTTAACCTAACTAATTTCCAACATGTATTTTCAAACATACAAGACAATTCAATTACATTATAAGTTAAGTGAAATAAAATCAAAACAGAACATCATACCCTCCCAAACTTTTTACATCATTTATGTTTCCCCACATATTAATTAAAGGTATAAACTCATTCAAAGAAAAATATATATTAAAATAATACAACATACATCCTAACCTATTTTTAGTTAATACTACTGGTCTCTTTTACGGACCAATAGTTTGTACGTAAAAGTCTACGAACACAATAATCCTATTCTAAAATAATAACAATCATTTTACAGGACCAAATCGATCAAGAAAAAAAAACATATTATATATGAGGCATTAAAACTCAGAGTCCATAAAACAATTGTCTTCTCTCTAAAGAGAAGATTTTCAAACAAATACAACTCCCTTCAAATTACTACATACAGTGGCCCATCAACCTTGGCCATACGACTTAACGTAACACACATCTATTTATACAGTATTTTTATAACCGAGAAAACAAAACAGCTCACTGCTACGTATGTATATCTGTTAACTACAGACTAACTTCTTTAATTTAGAACAATATTTGTTCTCCTCAACCACAATCACCACTCCACAATTGACCGTTCCATTTTCTGGAAGTCAAACATTGATTATCTCCCCTCACAATATTTTACAAAACTAACTCCTTACACATCACATTATTTGGAATTCAATCACTGTAAACTACAGGTCAACTCATTTCACCTATTATTATCTCAAAGTACCAGTGGTCATCTATCCAGTAATATCCTGTGACCTGGCACACCAATTGTTTCCCTTGGATTTATTCCAAGTATTTCTACAACTAACTATTATTATTACCGTTAACTACGGTATCTCTAGCCTCTTACGTCCAATAAAACTTTGTCTCTCACCAACACAACCAACTCTACTTTTAAGTTTCTCGTCTATCCGACGCAATTTACTAAACACCTCATTATCTTCCAACATCTCACCACTACTACTCTAAGCTATCCTCAGGTCTCTCCTAGCATTCTTGTATCGTGACGTATCGGAACACATTCTCCAACATTCATTTAACCAACCTTGTTTACCTCTGTACCTTTCACTCCTTTTTCTCAGTTGTCGCAATTCTTTATGGCCAGTGAAACTTTTCTCCTGACGCCAGCAAAATTTTGACAGCCAGCAGCAGTCTTGAAAAAGACTTACAGACGACCACCCCTGGGCGGGCTTTTGGTCGCTGTATTTTTCGCTGATACGTTATTGGCCATTTTTTTACTGCGCCTTGTTACATTCAATGGTTGTTCAAAAGCGTGCCGAAATTATTTCTGACGACTGAGATAAACGGAGCACGGATAATCGTCTTAGTTTTTGGCCTCCGCGATGTTATACGGCATGACTTCTCGTTACTCTAGGCTCGAATCCTGGTCACGGCACCATTTCGCTTCTGTAACGAAGTCAACTCAACTGATAACTCATAACATGAGTGGAGTCTGGCGGATTATCTTTACAAATATACTTTATTCATGTTGATGACAGCTGGAATTAGTGTGGCACCCTTTCTGCTCGGTATCTTGATGGTAACTGCCCCTTTGACAACCAACCACGTCACGAATTGAGCATCTCTCCTCTCATTCGACCTCGATGCTCAATCGTGCTGTAGTTGTTTCCCACCTAAATACTACCAAAACCCCTTCCTCTGTTACAGGACAATGAACATGTGAAGTAGTAACCCTTTACTTTAGAAATTAATTAGTAAGGTGATTTAGTGGAAATTTGTATTGATTATTTATTTGCGAAACACTGTATGAAAAAAAAAAAAACTGCAAGTGCTCAACTCATCTCTGGACTATGTTTACCAGCATCCTGACCCAGACGATGCTCTGAACCACTTGCCACATGGTGGTCACGCCCACACGCACCACCAAATGTAAATTAGGAGATTCCCAGTCTAACAATAGAATGACTTGACGACTAAAAACTGAGGACGACGTAATCATCGTCAGGAACAGCAGAAGGTGACTTCGAGAAAGGAGATCAAGACGGCTGTGTGTATTTTTCCCTGAGAGCTCCGTGAGCAAAAGGATTGATCATCTAGGGCAAGGCATTGTTACTGAGGAAGGGATATCGCCTGTTTGGATATAGCATTCTTGTCATACTCAGGACCGGAACAGATATCAAGTATAGACAACGAGTTAACGAGTTATGTTTGGACATGGGTGGCAATATGCTTTAGGAGATTGGGTAATTATAGAATTATATGAACGGCCAAGTTGTATTAACATATATAACGTCCCGTGCCCGTGTTAGGGCCCCGTTATATGATACGGCAGTGTTGTGTTCATTTTGTCTAAAAGAGAGCAGATCCGAAATAAAAGGATTTATCTCAAAATTATATCAGTCTTCAAGGTGAGCGACTTTTATTACATACATTCATTCAAGTTTGAGTTCTATCGGTTGAAAGCATGTTGAGACACGTGGGGACTTCGATCCGAGGAAACAATGGTGTAATGCAAACAAGCGACGATTGATTCCCGCCATATCAGAAGTAAATATACAAAGAATGCGCGCCTCGATGATAAATTCCTTAGCACGATATGACATCAGGAGTAGACACAATGCGACAACATGGCGGCTGAGTTAAAATAAGCTGTATTACACTGCCAGAGAAAAACATTGCACATTATCGTTTGTACGCAAAGTAAGACATTATAGTAATCTTCCGAGTTTTTCATGAAAAGGGACTGTCGTTTTAAAGATAAATAATTGCACATCAAGTTGAAGTGCAAACGACGCGCACCATTCTAAACTCAGCGGAAGCCGAAATGGCAGCTCGTGTAAAGATCAGTTACAGACTGCAAGTATTTAATATTTGTCGATATTAAGTGGATGTCATTCGCCACACACAACTTAAGAGATTAAACTTGTACTATTCCACATATCTAAATGACAATGGAACACATTATCAGTGTTGATGTCCACTATCAGGAGACATACTACACTTACTAGGACCAAATTTGTACCCAGGACGGAACTAGATATGTCTTGGAATTAGATATAGTTGACACAGATTCCTTACACAGACTAGACAAGCAGTTGACACAGCACTGCACAACGCCACATATAGATACACAGACAACAGGACACTTACCTCCACACGGCATTTATACGACTTCACCAACTTCTACACATTTACGATGCCATTATCAGGAACATATAAAGACACTTATGGATGTTACACATTGCACCGCTGTAGCAAATGACTCAATTATTTATTGACATTGTTCCAATGTTAGCGATCCTCACTAGGACACCATTGAGCTCATTTACGGACATGGAAGTAACACTTCGTTCGTCTAACGACACCATTTCATGATTGTGGATTGACACAACGACGATACAAACATTAACTCATTACGTCGACATCTACGGACAACGGTAACGTTTGGACATTGATTGACTGTACACGAATACTACTGGACACTACACTGCACCTGAAACGCATCGAAACGTTACATGTTCCTCAAGACTCTGACGCCAGGATAGACGTACACTATCACACGGATTGACAACTACCATTTTTCATCGTGACACCAGACACAGTCAGCTTGTTCACGCATTGGACTTTATGTACCAGAACTGGATGCAAGCAGATCTACTGATTTCACTGTGGGCATCATTCATTCGGATACCTACAACAGCCTAAACTTATCACAATAAGGCTGCAGAAAAATTCAAACGTCGTCGTTACACTACAGCCAACTACGTGTTATGCGTTGGTTACGGACTTCCTGAGTCCAGGGTGAAAGTAGTACAAGTTAATTGTACTATAGTTCAAGCCAGGAGCAACAGTCTATTGTGGACACAGTTTCTCGGGTATAAATCAACAAACATACCAATACTCGAGTGGTGACCATGGATCAATTTCTTAATGAACTGATCGACACAATTCTATGTCAAAATTTTTGAACGACAGGAACTCTACACGGTTATCTATGTACAAGAGAGCCGGAAAAAGGCCAGTAATTGTTATTCATTGTTGATTGATGTTATGTTGACTCATAATAAGGCTATTTATTTTATTTGCGGGTGGTTAGAAGGCCTTGATGAGCTAATGATATCTGATATCTTGATTAGTTCGTGAAGTGATTTGTGGGTTGACAAGCGCCAGGTCATTACGAATTAATTTTGTTTGGTTTTGATCTTACGGGCGTCACCACAATATTATAGTCTCGTCTTTATGTTAGTAGTATAGTAGGAACATTATCCGTCAAAAATGGGGATAAAATTTTGTTATCGTTTGTAAACAGTAATATGTATTTACGTCAGTCATCGATCGTCTCTTATGATTATTAGTTGTCTTGCGTCACACATATTGTATATTAGACATATTTCTTTATATTTATTTTATAATTTAGATCTTTTTCGTTCATTATAGATATATTTGATTGATTCTTTTGTTGTGTTCGAATTTACACTACAGAGTTGATTGAGTTCGTGTTTGCTCAACGGTGATACAACACTTACGTTACTATCTGATTGATGGTGATTTGAGATATTATCATAAATTTTGTCGATTCTTTTCTTCTCTTGCCTACGTCCATATTTATTTCAGCCAGATAGCTCATTTTACAGGTAGGACAATAGGACAAGATGTCTACGCTGCAATATTTCATTGAAATGGGCGAGAAGACTGGTCTAACTGGTGCTGAGCTTCGAAATTGGGCAAAGCTGGAGTTAAGTGAACAACAGAAACGTGACAAAGAGGAAAGACAACTTCAAGCCACACATGAGAAGGAGGAAAGACAGGAAAGACTGGCATCAGAAAAGCAAGCGAAACAACTTGAGAGAGAAATGAAAGAAAAAGAGATGGCGATCAGACAAAGTGAGATAATTTTGGAACGTGAACGAATGGAGTCTAGAGAAAAAGAATTAAATGCGGAAAAAGAGAAGTTAATGATAGAGATGCAAATAAAAGAGAAACAGATGGCTGCAGAAGCGGAATTGAAGATAAAGCAAATGGCTGCAGAAGCGGAACTTAAGGAAAAACAAATGGCTACAGAGGCAGATTTGAAGATGAAACAAATTGTTGCTGAAGCAGAACTTAAAGAGAAACAATTGTCTTTTGATAGGGAAAGACTTGCTACAGAAACACTCTGGAGGGACAAGGAGATTGAAGGTAACCTAAGGGTCAAGACGCTTGAGATGGAACGTGGAGCTGAAATCGAACGAGAGAAAATGCTGGCTAAGCAGAACGATCCTGTGAAAAAGTACCAAGGTTTATTCAGGAATTTTCAACAAGGTGATTCGGTTAGTTCTTGGATGACTAATTTTGAAGTACTCGTAAAGCATTACAAGGTACCAGAGAAGGACATACCAATTTTATTTCACCGTCATCTGGCATTGGAGCCGTTAAAAGTGATTGAGTTGATTCCTAAGGATTTACGTACAAATTACAAATATATGCGCGATCGTGTGCTGTCACATTTTTCATTAGACGAATCTGGATTACGAACTAAGTTTAAAACACTTACACCGAAATCGAATCAAACATTCCTGGATTTCGCTTCGGAAATGTCTTCTAGTTTTGATAAGTGGTGTAAGGCTGCGGATATTAATGATAGTTATGAGAAAGTGAGAGACTTAATTATCAGAGATAGAATGTTATCTGCAATACCAGAACCTATGTCAGTATTTCTTATGGAAAACAAATGTAAAAGTTTAAGTGAGATGGAAACTAAAGGTGAATCTTATTTCAATGCACATAGGGATATTTTTGCTAACTGTACACAACCTGAATTAGTGATAGGAGCAAGTGCAAAATTTCAAAGAGGAAACAGTAAGTTTAGAAAGTTTAGTAGTGGTAGCAATAGAAATAGTCCTTACAATAGAGAAGGTGAGAGACCAAGAAAAGGCCAATTCACCAGATGCCAATATTGTACATTATCGCATGGAAACTTAGAGATGTGTGATAAACATCCAGGTTATTCCGCATATCTAAAAGATATTACGGCGAAGAAGAGAAATAAGTATGACTCTTTTAAAAGAAGTATAAAATGTTTCTCATGTAGGGCGTACGGACACACTAGTAGGTCTTGTCCAATGAGAAATTCCTGGAAGGAAGCCAGTATCACATATGTGTTGTCTAGTTGTAGTAGCGATTCAGATGATCTAGAGGACACACACGCAGCCATTATAGAGTCATACAAGAACAAAACAGGTAAAGAAGGTAATAATAGTGATGATGACCTTACATCAGCCAATAAGAGACATATTCATGAGGCAAATGCAGCATACACTCGTCAAGGTACTCTGACGATACACCAAGCGTTGGTGAATGGTTTACCAACAACCTGTTTTAGAGACACAGGGTCCGATATTACAGGTGTTAATCACAAACTCATAAGAGAAAGTGATTATACAGGTAAAAGTATTGAGTGCAGGACATTTGGGGGTACAATAGAAATGTACAAAACTGCATGGGTCAGTATAAAATGCCCATACTATAAAGGTCGAGTGGGCGCAGCAGTACTACCAAACCCATGTGCTGGGTTGATTATTGGTAACATCGCAGATGTCAAAGATTACGCTCAAACTATAGAACGCAAACCTGATGTGATACTCACAACAACACAAGAAGAAGGAATTACACATTCATTAAAAGTTCAACTGACTGGTAATAACAACAGTGTGGCACACAAAAATAGAACAAAAGTTAAACACAATAGGTACAAACAACAGATGAAATGGGATGTTGTAACCATATTTATGACAAACATGTTGAGTTGGCTTAAATTGACTTTATCTCAGGTTTCATCCATAGTCACAAACACAGCCTCACAAACAAAGGCATATATTGATGATATTGCGAATAAAAATACAGTCATTCAATCACTCAAGAAAATTTACACACAAGTCAATAATAACAAACAAAATTACGATGCATTAATTAATGCGTACTTTATTTGCTTGGCTTGTTTCTGCTACAAATTAATCAAATATACTTTATTGTCGTTATATATACGAGTGAAAGTTATGACAGTGTTCAATTTAACAAAGTTGAAAAGTACAAATATGAACATACGTTCAGTACGGAAACACCATAAGTATGAAAGAAAGAAAGAGAGAAAGAAATAGAATAAAAGAGAAGAATAAAAGAAAAATAGAATGGGATGAAAGTGTTAGGTTCATATTAACACAAAATACATTACAGACACATTTACAGTCTTATTACTTAGAATTCCAAATTTTTTAGATCTAAATTTATATTTGTTCAAAGTGTTCACGATATTTCATATCTCCACACTTAGGTGTGTGAAAATATTTTAGTTCTCTATTTTAAAGATAATTGTTAGTAACTATATTGTTATTTTATGATGATGAATTGGTTAAGGATTTATTCTTGTTGAGTCATAATATTAGAATATAATTCTGAGTTATTTTCTTAAAAAGTCTTAAATCTTTGAAATGTATGATTTTTCACATGTATATATCTATATTACAGACCTATAAAAATAGTTCGACAGAGGATCATGAGAAATTATTACAACAAATAAAAAGTCTATTTAGTACATATCCTATTTGAAATTACCTGATATTTCAAAAGACTTTGTTTTACAAACGGATGTTAGTTTACATGCTATTTCAGCTGTATTACTTCAATTACATGAAGGGAAACTACATCCTATTCTTTATTTCAGTAAAAAGCTATCTGAAACTCAAAGAAATTATGCTGTTACTGAACTAGAGCCTTTGGCTTTAATTGAAAGTATTGAAAAGTTCTCTAGATACTTACTAGGTAGGAAATTTCTAGTTCTTTCGGATAAAAAACCGCTACAAATTTTCAAATCGGGTCATCCAAAGAATTCTAGAATACATAGATGGTCATTACTATTACAGGATTATGAATTTGACATTTGTCATATTCCTGGAAAAGATAATAATCTTGCTGACATTCTGAGTCGATTATAGAATGGCAGATTTTCTTGTTGATTATGTAGAGTTGAATTAGAGTTATAGTTTTGTTGTATTAAGTTCAAAGTTCAGATATATATTGAGTTGATTACGTATTATAAACCTTATTAGTGGGTCAAGATAACAATAACCAACATGTTAAGATAGGTTATTTGATTAAATATTATAAATAAGGTACATTTGTATCTGATATGTGTTCAAAACAGAGCCACGGCAAGGATGAAAGTTATTAACAGAGACAAGGACTTCCGATCGGAAAGAACTCAGAAACACTTGAGTATAAAGTTGTAATTGTGAATGACTATATTTGATTTATTTAGCATGTATATTAGTTAATGAGAAATGTTGGGTCCGAAGGGTATGTGTTATGTTATGCTGTATGCTTATGAATCAGTACAGGAGCTAAATATGACCAAGTGACAATCCAAATCCCAAAGGAAAATATCGGGAAAAAGTTAAGGTGGAATCACAGACAAGCACCCTACCCATTAATATTGTCATACGACACCAAGTAACGACTACGACTAACCTGGTTACTGGAAAAACGTCATTATTACCCTCGTCCTAGAACTAGGACATACTTGTCATTAGGACAAGGTAGGGACTAATATTAACTTATTAGTTGAACTGATCCCATAGGATCAGTCACACGACGTTCGACGTAGGGTTAGGACAGGTGGGCGTGCCCGTTATGTAGCATTTATGATTTTTTTTTTTTGGAGGGTTAATGATGGGGTAAATCCTTGAGCTATGTGGTAGTGCGTAAAAATATGGTTACAGTTGTAAGTAATTATGAGAAGAAAAATGACATAGCATTTTTTGGGGGGGAGGGGGCATTATGCCACATGGTGGTCACGCCCACACGCACCACCAAATGTAAATTAGGAGATTCCCAGTCTAACAATAGAATGACTTGACGACTAGAAACTGAGGACGACGTAATCATCGTCAGGAACAGCAGAAGGTGACTTCGAGAAAGGAGATCAAGACGGCTGTGTGTATTTTTCCCTGAAAGCTCCGTGAGCAAAAGGATTGATCATCTAGGGCAAGGCATTGTTACTGAGGAAGGGATATCGCCTGTTTGGATATAGCATTCTTGTCATACTCAGGACCGGAACAGATATCAAGTATAGACAACGAGTTAACGAGTTATGTTTGGACATGGGTGGCAATATGCTTTAGGAGATTGGGTAATTATAGAATTATATGAACGGCCAAGTTGTATTAACATATATAACGTCCCGTGCCCGTGTTAGGGCCCCGTTATATGATACGGCAGTGTTGTGTTCATTTTGTCTAAAAGAGAGCAGATCCGAAATAAAAGGATTTATCTCAAAATTATATCAGTCTTCAAGGTGAGCGACTTTTATTACATACATTCATTCAAGTTTGAGTTCTATCGGTTGTAAACATGTTGAGACACCACTGGCTGAAGACCTTTATAAGTGTATTTGATAAGTATGTTCCATTGAAGGAAGTCCGTGTTTAACATCACATTAAGCCCCCGTGGATCACACAGGAGGTAGTTGAATTTATGAGAGACCGGGACAGGGCACATAATAATAGAGATCTAAGTATGTACCGTAGTCTGAGAAACAAAGTTCGGTATGTTATTCGAAAGGAAAAGAAAAACTATTTTAAGAACTTAATAATAGATAAAACCAACACTAAAGATATATGGAAAGCAATTAATACCTTGACAAACAAACACAAAACATCACAACTACTACCATCAAATCAGGTATATGTGATCAATTCAGTAGATTCTTTTAGTTCGACATAAACCAACTGAAGGCTGCAATACCAGATGCGCCGCATGACATATCATTATTATCATCATTCTGTGAGAACAAATGCTATGGTGACATTCCCTCCAACATACCGCTAATGACGACCACTGAAGTATTTACTCATCTCAGTAACCTAAAAAAACAATAACTCATCAGGACTAGATGGAATTAATAATCGAATCCTTCGCTATGCTGCACCGGCGATCTGCGAGTCACTAACTTTTATATATAATCAATGTCTCACCAAAGGTCACTTCCCATCAGCCTTTAAAACCGCTAAAGTGTATCATCATTTAAACACTGGTTCATTAGACGATCGTCTCATAGGCCAATTTCCATATTATCGTCACTATCCAAACCGCTAGAAAAGCACATCCACAAAACAACACCAGAGCACTTAGTTCGCCACAAAGTAATAGCTGTCAGTCAGGCAGGATTTCGGCCAAAATATTCTTGTCATACGGCCCTAACAAATATGATAGAAAACTGGCATCAAAATATTAACAACAATACTCTATGTGGGACGGTGTTTATACACTTTAGAAAAGCATTCTTTATAATAGATCATACTATTCTAATTAAATAAAATTAGAAACAATGAAAGTAAGCTTTAATGTAGTGACTTTAATAAACTCATTTTATTAGACAGAAAACAAATAGTATCACACAATAAATCTCTATCTCAAGCCATTGCCATTAATATTGGAGTACCTCAGGGGTCTATACTTGGTCCTCTCCTATTTGCTATTTATATAAATGATCTCCCATTATTTCTTTTGTCGTCCTGCGATCTATTTGCAGACGACTGCACAGTATATACAAATGCTATCGATCGTAACGTGCTAGAATTATCCTTGCAATAGGAAATAAATAGTGTAGTTAACTGGATTCATGCAAACCGCATGCAAATTAACATTTCTAAAACAAAAACTATGTTAATAGGAACGAGGCAAAGACTTCACACTCTAAACTCGCAGAGAACTCTTTAGCTTCATACTGGTAGCACGCCTATAGAAAATGTAACCGAGCACAAAGCACTGGGTCTTATCATAGATCAAAATCTATCCTTTAATTCCCATGATATCGCTCTAGTTGAACAAATACCCAAAAAAGTATATCAACTTGCCAAAATTAAAAATTTCCTCGACGAAAACACAAGAAAGATATTCTATACTTCCCACATACAAACACATATTGATTATTGCTCCACAATCTGGGATGGATGCTCAAAATCAATAACAAAACGCCTATATTCACTCCAGAAAAGGGCAGTGCGTTTAATCAATGGTGATAAGCTTACAGACAATTCTAACCTACATGAACGTCTTCAGGTACTGCCTCTCCACAAACGTCTACTTTTTAATAAGGCTAAACTAATTCACAAAATCCTATTTTAAAATGCTCCAAGCTACCTTTGGCCATTGTTTAAATATAACGCAAGACATAGCGAACGACTAAATATACTTCATGTCCCTAAACCTAGGATAGACTTATATAAAACAGTTATTGAACAATCTTCTACAAGAAATCAAAGACACCACGAATCATTATACATACAGTCGCAACCTGTTTGAACACTACCTCAGGACAGACTACATCCCCCCTTAAAAAAAAAAACAACAACAACAACAAAGACAATAATAATGATAAACTATCTCGAACGACAACAAGCCAAAAAAAAAAAAACACAACAACAACAAATTCCCATATGTATGGCACGTTACGCCTTCCTTGGGTATTTATAATTCCCATGTTAAACATTGCCTCTGTGAGTCATGTATTATTGATTATTTTTCATGCGTTTTAATACTTATTGTTCTTTTGTTGTCAAAGATTTGCTTCATAAGAGACGTTGAATGAAAGAATGTATGAGAGGAAATAGAAAAGAAGGGCAGAATGTCAGACGGGCCTGCGCGCCCAATTCTAAACCCTTTGAAAATAAAGATTTTCGTTCTTTCGTTCGTTCTGTCTGTTGTAAGTTTTCTAGTCCCATCTTGTGTTCTATATCCACACATCTACAGAATTCTCTTTTAGGCTCCAGTTACTAATCTCATCCACATATTATATAGACTTCTGCTGATTTCTCTGGGTTTTTTTTCCGTTTGCCATTCTCATAAAATGATTTGTGTCTCCACAGTCATGAAAACCGGCCATTCAGAATGGGTCTCCGTGGTGCTGTTGTCCATCAGTGTTGTGATTAACATTTCCTTTGTGTTGTCCTTGGTGAACCACAAGAAAATGGAGCGTAGCATTGATAATGAAGAATTGTAGCTAAGACACGCACTGCTCACTCGGAACTTGCAAGGCTACAGTCCGTAGTAGTGTAGCTTGGTGAACTAGAAGAGACTGGAAGCCAGCATCGAGCATGGACATTTGCCGCCATCTGACAGAAGGCACACACTACTCACGCAGAAAATACAAGGTTAAAATGACAGGGTAATGATCCAGCACATGCAGTTGCTTGTTGCCACACATGACGAGTAATGCTCACACTGAACATGCACATCTCAGCATGCCCAGGCTGTTCTGACTGTTATAACCTCGGGACTTGTTGGCCACAGTGTAATCAGGACCACATCAGGCACATTGTCGTGCTGAAGGACCTCAAGTGACGCCACCTGGCGTGTCTTACAGTGAGATCAGGACCACATCTGACACATTGTCGTGCTGAAGAACCTCAAGTGCCGCCACCCGTCGTGATCTACAGTGTAGGGATTCACCAGAGGTAGAGTAAGACTGAGAGAAATGACGGCCTTATGAACTCAGATGGTGGCATGGAAGAATATCGTTGAAAGACAGCACCAAGGACAGCGATCTGTGGAGAGACATGAACGCCTACGCCATTATGCAAGTCACGTGATCATGTTTATAGTGATGCATTCACAATATGCAGTTTTTACAGGGTTTAAAAAGACACGAGAATCGACTTTATTGTACCGGGTTTTACCCCATATTGCTCGGCTTTTTCCGCATGGCGGCCTTTCGAATGAGTCACACATAGCACGGCTCCGTAACTCCAGCTCCAAGAAAATTACATTCGTGAATCGATCGGAATCAAACCTACAACTTCGGAGTTCATGTAACCAGTTCGCCAGGAAAAACCCCAGGCAACATAAATGACAACAATAAATAAATTATAATAAATAACAGACTAAGAATTTGTGATTGTTGCTTTTATTACATCATGTACCAATTGATAGAGAATACACCGCATGTTATACAGAACAGCAAGCATATCTGCTATAGACATTACATCAAAAAGGAAAGCACATCAGACATTGAGTGTTAAGACATCATCACCATCACCATTGCGATGTACGATCTATCCACAATGTCGGTCCAATCTTATCCCGTTGAGAGACTCGAATTTCCGCCATTTCCTTTGCACCAATGACTGTCCTGCCCGTGGTGATTTTAAAAGTCCTAGGTCGATAGTTGTTATGTTGACCTCTGCCTCGTATTCCAAGAGTATTGTCTCCCATCTCTGTCCGATCTAAACCTACTGTGTCATGTGGCGACAATATTCCAGACTCTCCGACATTCTAGTGTGTCATGTGGCGACATTATTCCACACAGACGGGGCCACAGAACACAATTACAGGTGTCAGAATGCGATCTGTAACTGGGAAACATAACACAATTACAGGTGGCATAATCGGGTATGTGGCTGGGACACAGAACACAATTACAGGTAACTGAATAGGAAATGTGACTAGGACACACAGAGAAAAAAAACACACACACGCACGCACGCACGCAAGCACGCACGCACACACGCACACACACACACACACACACAAAATCATAACCAAATAAATTCTACACGTAGATAACACATGGAGACAGCGATTCAGATAATATATACACATCCTACACAACTCAGTATCAGAGACACATCCTACACAACTCAGTCCCAGAGACACATCCTACACAACTCAGTACCAGAGACACATCGTACACAACTCAGTACCAGAGACACATCCTACACAACTAGGTACCAGGGACACATCCTACACAACTAGGTACCAGGGACACATCCTACACAACTAGGTACCAGGGACACATCCTACACAACTCAGTACCAGAGACACATCCTACACAACTCAGTCCCAGAGACACATCCTACACAACTAGGTACCAGAGGCACATCCTACACAACTAGGTACCAGGGACACATCCTACACAACTAGGTACCAGGGACACATCCTACACAACTCAGTACCAGAGGCACATCCTACACAACTAGGTACCAGGGACACATCCTACACAACTAGGTACCAGGGACACATCCTACACAACTAGGTACCAGGGACACATCCTACACAACTAGGTACCAGAGACACATCCTACACAACTCAGTACCAGAGACACATCCTACACAACTAGGTACCAGGGACACATCCTACACAACTAGGTACCAATGACACATCCTACACAACTAGGTACCAGGGACACATCCTACACAACCCAGTACCAGAGACACATCCTACACAACTCAGTCCCAGAGACACATCCTACACAACTCAGTACCAGGGACACATCCTACACAACTCAGTACCAGAGACACATCCTACACAACTAGGTACCAGAGACACATCCTACACAACTCAGTACCAGAGACACATCCTACACAACTCAGTACCAGAGACACATCCTACACAACTCAGTACCAGAGACACATCCTACACAAAACAGTCCCAAAGGCACATCCTACACAACTCAGTACCAGAGGCACATCCTACACAACTAGGTACCAGAGACACATCCTACACAACTCAGTACCAGAGGCACATCCTACACAACTAGGTACCAGAGACACATCCTACACAACTCAGTACCAGAGGCACATCCTACACAACTCAGTACCAGAGACACATCCTACACAACTAGGTACCAGAGACACATCCTACACAACTCAGTACCAGAGACACATCCTACACAACTCAGTACCAGAGACACATCCTACACAACTCAGTACCAGAGACACATCCTACACAAAACAGTCCCAAAGGCACATCTACACAACTCAGTACCAGAGGCACATCCTACACAACTAGGTACCAGAGACACATCCTACACAACTCAGTACCAGAGGCACATCCTACACAACTCAGTACCAGAGGCACATCCTACACAACTAGGTACCAGAGACACATCCTACACAACTCAGTACCAGAGGCACATCCTACACAACTAGGTACCAGAGACACATCGTACACAACTCAGTACCAGAGACACATCCTACACAACTAGGTACCAGGGACACATCCTACACAATTAGGTACCAGGGACACATCCTACACAACTAGGTACCAGGGACACATCCTACACAACTCAGTACCAGAGACACATCCTACACAACTAGGTACCAGAGACACATCCTACACAACTAGGTACCAGAGACACATCCTACACAACTAGGTACCAGGGACACATCCTACACAACTCAGTACCAGAGACACATCCTACACAACTAGGTACCAGAGACACATCCTACACAACTAGGTACCAGAGACACATCCTACACAACTAGGTACCAGAGACACATCCTACACAACTCAGTACCATAGACACATCCTACACAACTCAGTACCAGAGACACATCCTAAACAACTCAGTACCAGAGACACATCCTAAACAACTCAGTACCAGAGACACATCCTACACAACTCTGTACCAGAGACACATCCTACACAACTCAGTACCAGAGACACATCCTACACAACTCAGTACCAGAGACACATCCTACACAACTCAGTACCAGAGACACATCCTACACAACTCAGTACCAGAGACACATCCTACACAACTCAGTACCAGAGACACATCCTACACAACTAGGTACCAGAGACACATCCTACACAACTCAGTACCAGAGACACATCCTACACAACTCAGTACCAGAGACACATCCTACACAACTCAGTACCAGAGACACATCCTACACAAAACAGTCCCAAAGGCACATCCTACACAACTCAGTACCAGAGACACATCCTACACAACTCAGTACCAGAGACACATCCTACACAACTCAGTCCCAGAGACACATCCTACACAACTAGGTACCAGAGACACATCCTATACAACTAACTTACAGAGACACATCCTACACAACTCAGTACCAGAGACACATCCTACACAACTAATTTACAGAGACACATCCTACACAAATCAGACCCAGAGACACATCCTACACAACTCAGTACCAGAGACACATCCTACACAACTAACTTACAGAGACACATCCTACACAAATCAGACCCAGAGACACATCCTACACAAATCAGACCCAGAGACACATCCTACACAACTAACTTACAGAGACACATCCTACACAAATCAGACCCAGAGACACATCCTACAAAACTCAGACCCAGTGACACATCCTACACAAATCAGACCCAGAGACACATCCTACACAACTAGGTACCAGAGACACATCCTAAACAACTAGGTACCAGAGACACATCCTACACAACTAGGTACCAGAGACACATCCTACACAACTAACTTACAGAGACACATCCTACACAAATCAGACCCAGAGACACATCCTACGCAACTAAGTACCAGAGACACATCCTACACAACTCAGTCCCAGAGACACATCCTAAACAACTAACTTACAGAGACACATCCTACACAACTCAGTACCAGAGACACATCCTACACAACTAACTTACAGAGACACATCCTACACCAATCAGACCCAGAGACACATCCTACACAACTCAGTACCAGAGACACATCCTACACAACTAACTTACAGAGACACATCCTACACAAATCAGACCCAGAGACACATCCTACACAAATCAGACCCAGAGACACATCCTACACAACTAACTTACAGAGACACATCCTACACAAATCAGACCCAGAGACACATCCTACAAAACTCAGACCCAGTGACACATCCTACACAAATCAGACCCAGAGACACATCCTACACAACTAGGTACCAGAGACACATCCTACACAACTAACTTACAGAGACACATCCTACACAAATCAGACCCAGAGACACATCCTACAAAACTCAGACCCAGTGACACATCCTACACAACTCAGACCCAGAGACACATAATACACAACTCAGACCCAGAGACACATCCTACACAACTCAGACCCAGTGACACATCCTACACAACTAACTTACAGAGACACATCCTACACAACACAGTTCCGGAGACACATCCTACACAACTCAGACCCAGAGACACATCCTACACAACTCAGATCCAGTGACACATCCTACACAACTAACTTACAGAGACACATCCTACACAACACAGTTCCGGAGACACATCCTACACAACTCAGACCCAGAGACACATCCTACATAACTCAGTCCCGGAGACACATCCTACACAACTCAGATCCAGTGACACATCCTACACAACTAACTTACAGAGACACATCCTACACAACTCAGACCCAGTGACACATTCTACAAAACTCAGACCCAGTGACACATTCTACAAAACTCAGACCCAGTGACACATTCTACAAAACTCAGACCCAGTGACACATTCTACAAAACTCAGACCCAGTGACACATTCTACAAAACTCAGACCCAGTGACACATTCTACAAAACTCAGATTCAGTGACACATTCTACAAAACTCAGACCCAGTGACACATTCTACAAAACTCAGACCCAGTGACACATTCTACAAAACTCAGACCCAGTGACACATTCTACAAAACTCAGACCCAGTGACACATTCTACAAAACTCAGACCCAGTGACACATTCTACAAAACTCAGACCCAGTGACACATTCTACAAAACTCAGACCCAGTGACACATTCTACAAAACTCAGACCCAGTGACACATTCTACAAAACTCAGACCCAGTGACACATTCTACAAAACTCAGACCCAGTGACACATTCTACAAAACTCAGACCCAGTGACACATTCTACAAAACTCAGACCCAGTGACACATTCTACAAAACTCAGACCCAGTGACACATTCTACAAAACTCAGACCCAGTGACACATTCTACAAAACTCAGACCCAGTGACACATTCTACAAAACTCAGACCCAGTGACACATTCTACAAAACTCAGACCCAGTGACACATTCTACAAAACTCAGACCCAGTGACACATTCTACAAAACTCAGACCCAGTGACACATTCTACAAAACTCAGACCCAGTGACACATTCTACAAAACTCAGACCCAGTGACACATTCTACAAAACTCAGACCCAGTGACACATTCTACAAAACTCAGACCCAGTGACACATTCTACAAAACTCAGACCCAGTGACACATTCTACAAAACTCAGACCCAGTGACACATTCTACAAAACTCAGACCCAGTGACACATTCTACAAAACTCAGACCCAGTGACACATTCTACAAAACTCAGACCCAGTGACACATTCTACAAAACTCAGACCCAGTGACACATTCTACAAAACTCAGACCCAGTGACACATTCTACAAAACTCAGACCCAGTGACACATTCTACAAAACTCAGACCCAGTGACACATTCTACAAAACTCAGACCCAGTGACACATTCTACAAAACTCAGACCCAGTGACACATTCTACAAAACTCAGACCCAGTGACACATTCTACAAAACTCAGACCCAGTGACACATTCTACAAAACTCAGACCCAGTGACACATTCTACAAAACTCAGACCCAGTGACACATTCTACAAAACTCAGACCCAGTGACACATTCTACAAAACTCAGACCCAGTGACACATTCTACAAAACTCAGACCCAGTGACACATTCTACAAAACTCAGACCCAGTGACACATTCTACAAAACTCAGACCCAGTGACACATTCTACAAAACTCAGACCCAGTGACACATTCTACAAAACTCAGACCCAGTGACACATTCTACAAAACTCAGACCCAGTGACACATTCTACAAAACTCAGACCCAGTGACACATTCTACAAAACTCAGACCCAGTGACACATTCTACAAAACTCAGACCCAGTGACACATTCTACAAAACTCAAACCCAGTGACACATTCTACAAAACTCAGACCCAGTGACACATTCTACAAAACTCAGACCCAGTGACACATTCTACAAAACTCAGACCCAGTGACACATTCTACAAAACTCAGACCCAGTGACACATTCTACAAAACTCAGACCCAGTGACACATTCTACAAAACTCAGACCCAGTGACACATTCTACAAAACTCAGACCCAGTGACACATTCTACAAAACTCAGACCCAGTGACACATTCTACAAAACTCAGACCCAGTGACACATTCTACAAAACTCAGACCCAGTGACACATTCTACAAAACTCAGACCCAGTGACACATTCTACAAAACTCAGACCCAGTGACACATTCTACAAAACTCAGACCCAGTGAGAAAACTCAGTACATGTTGCTAACCCCATATTTTTATAGTCCACATCTGGACATTTTCATTGGAACATAGAGTATGTGAAACTTATCTCTGAGTGAGAAGAGGATATATAGATTGTTATCACCATCAAATAATGGGTAATATAGGAAGTTATCACTGTCAGATAATGGGTCATATCAGAAGTTATCACTGACAGGTAATGGGTCCTACCAAAAGTTATCACTAGTCAGATAATGGGTCATATCAGAAGTTATCACTGCCAGGTAATGGGTCCTATCAAAAGTTATCACTGGTCAGATAATAGGTCTTACTAGAAGTTATCACTGTCAGATAATGGGTCATATTAGAAGTTATCACTCTCGGATAAAGGGTCATATCAGAAATTATCACTAAATTGGGATGGTAATTACAGTCCATGTTGTGTGGCACTGATGATCGTATGTGTCCACAGCTTTCTGTTATCATTGAGTATCTAATGGGACAAGGACAGCGTTCACTAAGACAGTGATGAGGCATATAGACCATGATCAGAACAGAAGGGGACATGCAGGAAGCCATAACTGGGTCGGGAAATGGATAGTTAGAAGTTATCACTGTGCTGGCAATAGAAAATAAAAGAAGTTATCTCGTGGTGGGGAATTTAGCTTTTAGGAAGTTATAACTTGGGGTGGTATGCAACATGTATGATGTTATCATCGCATCGGTATTAAAACTTAAAGACAATTGGACTAACATGTTGATTTCTAGTCCCTCACTTGGGGACGAAAATTACAAGCACCCCAGAAGACTGAGTGGACTCGCCTGATTGCGAGGGACAGCGATAAATAAGGAAAGCTAATCCACAAGCTCAAATAAGTCCTGTACACAAGTAGTTAGTAGCGCGTGTGTATGGACTACGTTTGGGGTCAAAGCGAGCGAGCGTAAAACAAAGTAATTATAGGAAGTTTGCACTTTGATGGCAGTAGGGTAGATAGAAATGTATCACTAATTGGGAATGACGTATACAGGAACGGATCACTAATTGGGAATGAAGTATACAGGAATGGATCACTAATTGGGAATGACGTATACAGGAACGGATCACTAATTGGGAATGACGTATACAGGAATGGATCACTAATTAGGAATGACGTATACAGGAACGGATCACTAATTGGGAATGACGTATACAGGAATGGATCACTAATTGGGATTGACGTATACAGGAACGGAACACTAATTGGGAAAACGTATAAGGAACGGGTCACTAATTGGGAATAAGGTATACAGAAACGTGTCACTGGTCGAAGAATGGGACTTATAGAAAACTATTATTGGGTGGGGAATGGGACACATGATGTTGTTCTGAGTGAATGTATCCACAATCCTGTTTGCACACGTTTTCTTGTGGAGACCGTGGCCGAGTGCATCCTGCTGTGTGAGTGATTACTGGAAGGCACTCTTGGTGTTGTCAACAAGATTGTGATGTCGTTTAAATAATAGCTACATGTATGTGTGGGAGAGAAATAGAATAAGTCTGCAAACAAAGCTGAAAGTCTAAAAAGCAGTCAAATTATCCACACGGCTATATGCTTGTGAAACATGGACTGTTTATCAGCGACATGCTAGGAAATTAAACAAATCCACACAGTCTGCCTTAGGGAGCTATTGAAGATTAAATGACAAGACAAGATCCCAGACACTGAAGTCATAGAAAGAGCGTCCATGCCTAGTATCCACACTGTACTAATGAAGAATTAGATTCGCTGGACTGGTCACTTGATTCGCATGCCAGAACACAAGCTCCCTAAACGATGTTTTTACCTCGAGCTGCGTTGTGGTAAACGCTCCCAAGGCTTTCAGAGAAAACGCTTTAAAGACACTCTGAAGATCTCAATAAAAGCTTTTGGATTTCATTATGACACCTGGGAGACCGCTGGGAAGGACCGAAATTCGTGGCGTAAATCATTACATCAAGTACAGTCACTTGTGAAGCAACCAGGACTGCAAGAGCTGTGAAGAGAAGACTGGACAGAAAAACCACTGCAGGAGATCCTTCTCCTGGAACGTCAAACATTCTTTGTCCACATTGTCAAAGAACATGTCGAGCCAAAATAGGCCTTATCAGCCATCTTAGAACCCACGGCTCCATACTTCAACCCCACTGGGTGAAATGAATGGTCAACATCATTTTTGATGGACAAAGAACACATGCATGTTCAAACAGTCTGTTTTGCCGCTGTGGGTATGTTGTGTGTTTTCGAAATACTCGAAACCGAGACGGGTTCAAAGTAAGCTACGAGATTCTTATTTCTGTTGACTAGATATGTATAGAAAACAAATTAACGAGACAACATTGTATTTATTGTAATAACAATCCATCAGATGCTGTTTCCACAATAAAGGTTGGCTACAATAGATGTCTGACACTGTCTGTCTCACACCTTGATTGTACAATCTGTCAGACTGATGTTCTTCCATCTCTTGATGTTATTTTCTTACTTTGTTATTTTCTTACTTGTATCGTTGTCTACCTCTTGCTTGCCTACCTTCAACCATTATCTTTTGATCGCATATCCTTTGCAGGACATCGCTGTCAACATCAGCATCTTTCAGCTGACTGTTGATTTCTTGGCAAGATTACGCTCAGTAGTTTGCCATTGCTTTCTGAGCGACCGGCTCACATACCCCGTAAGTTACTGACGCGGAGATTACGGAGAAAGTCGAGTAACTACTAGACCAGGGAGACCCGCACCTGCAACCATAAACTCTCCAATATAATTTTGCCATTGCTTTCTGAGCGACCGGGTCACATACCCCGTAAGTTACTGACGCGGAGAATACGGAGAAAGTCGTGTAACTACTAGACCAGGGAGACCCGCACCTTCAACCATAAACCCTCCAATATAATTTTTATAATAGTGTTATGTCTTTTGACGTAATAATTACATGTGTGCATATCACAAATCGATGAGAGAGTTATAGATTTATTAAAGATGACTGAGCTAATCAAGTTACAGGCAAGAATTTCAAGGTTTACTTAACACAGGGTAGACGGAATAAACACTTAATGAATATGAATCTATCGTGAACATTTGAGAATTATGCCTATGCATTTGCTATTAAAGTACGTTAATCTTAATTGTTCCTTCGAAATTTCATTTCCGTCTTTTCAAGAATGAAGTTCAAGTCCTGACGAAGTTCCCACCAGAATATAGAGTAGGGTTTTCCGGGAACGCCCCAAACTCCATTCAGATTCACATAACCGTGATCTTCTGGAAACCACCACCCGGCTCCGCGATTGTGTCTGCTGGCAACATTTGTCAGACCGCGGTCAAAGGTCGAAAACGGTTTCCGAGAATTAGAAGACATTCCGAAGCCCCGGTCATACAAGCCGCTGACCAACAGCCGGTAGTCGTCAGCGGGACCGATAGAGAAACTAGGATAGATTCTGGTGTAGTTTAGTTCAGTTCCCATCACTGACATGTCCACGCGAAGCTGGTTTTTATCGCCGTTCTGACCCAATAACCGTCTAATATTTTTAAGACCCAGCCAAAATTCGCCATCGACAGAACCAAACCCGTTTTCATAATCCCGGAAGTTGCGGTAGAAGTCCACTTTTCCATTGAACCGTTTCTGGAACACGGTATAGATCTCACGCTTCCCAACTACGTCACAGAGCACGGTGATTGGGCCCAGTCCGTCTTCTGGCTCCACCCGAACTATATGCTGACCTGGCTTCAACGTGAAGTAGACATCGTCACAACTTGTAGGGTTTCTACACTGACTCGTGTCAGTTGTGTTCAGTATGACCACAGCCTCCTGTAGATCCTCATCCCCTTCTTTCTCTTCCTCAACAAGCTCCTCCTGATGTCTGGTCATTTCATTGAATCGTTTAATCAATAGCTCTTCATCTGGAAGCTCCCACGTGACATTGACCCTACTGTTGAAGAACACTGGATCACCTCTAGATGCAACACCAGACACCCTACAGATATACTCCCCCGCGTTGTCTTCCGATGGGTTCTTCCAGCTCAGCTCACATCGCGCATTATCGTTCTCAATGAATCCTTTTGCGTCCACCTGGCTAAGTCCTGTCGTGAACAGCTGTCCAGCCATGGTCCACACGCGCGAGAATAAACATTCATATCCGTGTTGAACCTTGAAGATGTCAAGACTGCCCACTTTAGAAACATTCAGATGGTTAAAATCCGACATGACACACGATATGTCCAATCTCTTGGTCAATCCTATCTGAATAACAGGAGGTGATGCTCGGAAATCCGGGCCCGTTGGTCTGAGCCGAACGCGCAGTTCCTGTGAGCCCATCAACTGATTGTTGACACCGTAAGCCAAACATGTGTAATTGCCATTAAGGTCGTCATGCAGATCAGTCCAGACGATTCGAAGATACCTCTTGGAGGCAGCGTCGTAGGAAATTCGGCCTGTGACTTGGGCGTTTGACAGATTAGACTGGGGTCCGACCTGGTTCTGGTGAACAAACACGGAGGCTTGGGTTTGGGTGGTGTCCCGGGAAACTACCAGCTTGGCAAGGTTAGTGTAGTTGAAGCTCTTGATCCCATGAACTTGGCACTGCAGGATCAACTCGTGGTGTGTCTGTTCCACGCTGAAGTCTATCTGGCAGTCTAGAAATGACAGAAACATAACAGAATTAAAGATTCTGTGAACAACTTAGAGATCATACGCCGAACACAAGATACATTTAAAGGCTTTTGAAATAGCATGATAATTACACCATCTACAAATGTATGTATTAGAACTGGATTTCCATCAATAATTTCCTTTTGACGGTAAGTGATATATTAGTGCTCAACCTGTTGACGGTTCTTCTTCTGTTCCCATATATTTTGCAACATAATTATTATTGCTATCGTGTTCCTTGCAGACTAGCCTAGAGGGTCATGTGTGTGGATCAATCCCATTAATGATACCCCTCCTTGCCATCAGGTCATGCTGTCAAGCATCATTTCTCCTGGGCGTTTTCAATCACTGATCTTCCAGTCGTGACGATGTTTTCCGCTTCTCAACTTCTCTTCTACCTCGCTTCCCCCATTTACCCCAGTGAAGTGTTGGAAGAGATGTAACCATATGCAGGTCAGCATGGTCGAATGGGTAAGAACGCGTGTTCTTAAACATTCTTTGTGCTGATGCCGAGGTAAGTGGTTCAGCCTCTACACTGGACAGCTGGACTAAAATATTGACCTTTCGTCCTTGACTTGGGGACGTAAATTACAAGTACTTATGAAGTCGGACTGGGTTCGCCTGATGGCGAGGGACACTGTTAATAGGAATAGCTAGTCAAAACGCAAAATTCAGTCAATCACTACTATAAATAGTGTGTATGGACTACGCGTAAGTTCACAGCGAGCGAGTGCACCCTCACAACCCCCCCCCCCCCCCCCCCCTTCCCCCAATGAGCTTTTCCCAATGCATTTTTGTAAGTTTGTATTCATTTTTCTACATTATTTCTTGATACGACCACTCCATCTTTTTACTTCGTTGTTCCCTTGCTCTGAATCCATTATATTTCTTCAACGCATCTCTTTGTGGCAGATGGTATTAGGGCACTCTTGTGAGGTTGTCAAGCTATTTAACTTATGTTATATGAAATGCATGACTGGGTTCAGACACAGTCGTCTTCTAATTTCCTCATTCCTAATTCTATCTCTCAAAGTTATTCCAGCAACTTTTCTAAGCCATCTCATCTCTGTTGTTTTAATGTTCTCTATCTTTCTCTTCTCAACATACGTCAATAAAAGACAGACACATAGGCTCACGTGTCTTCCTGGAGCAGGTGACAATAGCTTGCCAGATTGTTATCTCTGCAGCACAGAATGGGGTGCCACAACGCTTGCTGTTGTTGCCAAATACCCAGACTAATTTCTAGATATAGCCAGGCCTCTACCTGCGGCAGTCTACCGGTCTGCCCATTCAGTGACATTGTCTGTCAGACATCTCTTGTGTCTACGTCCTCGTCACTGGAACATAGAATATCACTACAAATCCAGACAAAAGTGAGAGGAATATTTGACAAGGAAGAACAGAACAGTGTACAGCGCAGAACAGCCACTCTCAGCTTCCTTGATGACGAATACCCGCAGGACCTCTGGATCCGAGTCTACACAGATGGGTCAGCACAAAATGCTGTTCGAAGTGGAGGAGCGGGAGTGTATATAGAATACCCAAATAATACTAGAGACACGGCCAGAATTCCAACAGGAAAGTACTGCCATAATTATGATGCTGAAATTGAGGCAATCAAGATAGCCACAGAGAAATTACAAAATACCAGCCATGGTACACAACCTGTTGTGATATTGACAGATGCAAAATCCGTAATAGAGGCGCTCCTGTCTGGGAAATTGCCAGTTCTGAGGACACTACTTTCTGAACTTAGCAGTCATCGTAAGATCACCATACAGTGGATACCATCCTACTGTGGAATCCCCGGAAACGACAGAGCTGATCGATTGGCTAAGGAAGGAGCACAAGAAGAACAACCAGATGTGCCTATTACATACCACCAAAAGAAAAGAATGATCAAATCAATCAGAAAGCCACCAAACCTTACTCAAGACGACTACCACGTTATGGACAGACCAGAACAGGTCATTCTTCTGCGCCTCAGAACAGGACACAATAGATTACGCAACCACATGTATACAAAATTCAAGATTGGTGACTCAGCCATGTGCACATGTGGATTGGCGTCGCAGACAGCAGAGCACATACTCCAGGATTGCCCAAACTACAACATATCCAGGTGAACCTTCTGGCCTAGAGAGACAACAGTGGAAGATAAACTCTATGGACCGCTGAATGAACTAAAAAAGACTGTTAGATTCATACAAGAGACAACATTGTAGTTATAAACATAATTTAGGCGAACGAAAGAAGAAGAAGAAGAAGTCACTGGCTGCATCAGTTATTTAGTTAGTTAGTCAAGTTCCACTGTCACGGAAACGGGTCGTCCCCATTATGCTCCGTTCCTGTGCCAGTGAATATCACACAAAATGCACCCCACTGTCCAATGTGAAAAGTGAAACAGACAGAAGTCTCGGCAATCCAACAGTCCGCACAGGTATACTGTGCATAATTCCGCTGCCAGAATGCCAACACAAAAGTCATCACGAAAATTACAGTTCATCGTCGATGGAATCGGCAGTCATCAGAAAGACGTCATTGACCAGGATTTTCTCACATGGCTCGGTCTCCGCATCAGTGCCCCGTGGAAGTGGTTTCCTGGAAGAATGGTAGAACTTCACCTGGTCAACCCACGCCAACCTTCACGTTTCTAGAAACTTTCTTCTTGTTCGCATTGTATATATTCATATATTCTCTCAACAAGAAATATGTTGTTTGTTTCTCAGAAAGTAAGTCCGTAGATTGTATCCATATGTGAAATCGAAAGGCTGGGGCAGTTATGCTGTACGCATTCAGCATTTCGATATATCACCATATATTTGCGTAGTTTGACCTTGACGCATTTCTTCCAAATAAAATATCCCAAGGAAGACGACATCAAGAGATCACAAAGTCAGCATCTCAAGGCTGGGGCGCCGGGCTGGTCTCAAGGCTGGGGCGCCGGGCTGGTCTCAAGGTTGGAGCGCCGGGCTGGTCTCAAGGCTGGGGCGCCGGGCTGGTCTCAAGGTTGGGGCACCGGGCTGGTCTCAAGGCTGGGGCGCCGTGCTGGTCTCAAGGCTGGGGCGCCGGGCTGGTATCAAGGCTGGGGCGCCGTGCTGGTCTCAAGGCTTGGGGCGCCGGGCTGGTCTCAAGGCTGGGGCGCCGTGCTGGTCTCAAGGCTTGGGGCGCCGGGCTGGTCTCAAGGCTTGGGGCGCCGGGCTGGTCTCAAGGTTGGAGCGCCGGGCTGGTCTCAAGGCTGGGGCGCCGGGCTGGGACAGATGTTTACTCCCTGGCCTGGATGCCCGGCGATGATGTGATTGAATTATCTCCGATGCGATGATATGTCTTTCCCTCTCACCTGGGCGTCCACGTCGGCCCAGTCGAATCGGGAGACCATGAAATAACCCTGGGAGTAGGGGCAGCTCAATCTATAGACCATGAAATAACTCTGGAGGTAAAGGCAGCCCAATCTGGAGACCATGAAATAACCCTGGAAGTAAATGCTGCCGACGTGATATTGACAAGATCAATCACCGAGTGCTGACTGGTATAAAATATGGCGCGTACATCATATACCCAAGACATCTCATGGAGAGAAACAGGCTGCTATACTGACTTTACCTATAACCTGGTCATGTCCTGACGCACGATGACACACCAACGGTCGTACTCGAGGTCAAACTATTGTGGGAAGAGAAAGGGCTTGACAATGAAAGGCATTTATACAAGAGGTGGACACAGATCTACACTACAATCTTCCTACCAACTCTAAGCGACCAATGCCAAACCTGCACAAAGGCAGAGAAGGAGAAAAGAACAATTACAACAACAGAAATGAGATTCCAGAGAAAAATATTCAGTGTATCAAGAAGAGCGAAAATTAGAAATGATGAAATCAGGATTAAAGTATGGGTTATAGTAGAACTAGATTTAATTAGAAAACAACAAGTTACATTATTCAGCCTCACAACTAGGCTACCAACTGACCACAACAAGCAATGATGAACAGACCAGAGAGAAACAGAGGAAGAGGCCGACCATGTAAACGATGGACAGAGGAAATAACAGTCTACGGGAATTTCGATACACGAAGCCCACAAACGGGCACTCTCCCGCTGTGTATTCTTCACCTCGACACAGCAAGGTACACGAGGAACAAGATGAGATAAGGATGAGACACATATGTATCAATATGCACGTATATGGCCTTCTTGAGAACACCGCAAATCAGACATCTACGGACTCGGAAATGTGATGATCAGGAAGCCACAGATCGGGGCAAGGAGTGAAATGTGTGGGCATTTGGTTACTCGCTTTAAACTCAAGCGTAGTCCATAAATGTGCTACTGTTTCTAGTATACCAGATTGATCTTTGAGTGTGGATTAACTTTCCCTATTACCAATGCCCATCGCCGGCAGGCGAACCCACTCCGACTTCAGAGGTACTTGTTGTAATTTACGTCGCGAAGTCAAGGACTGAAATATGTGATAATGACGAACTTGTAGACGGGCACTCTGGTGTCTTCAAATCGTTTATTACATTTAGTCAGGTCATGAAAGATGAGACCACCTGCAATCACATGTAACCCATGATGAACATAGTAGCGTGATTTAACCATTCGTCACAAACAACCCCACCATTTGTTTCTGCCCTCTGATCTTCTAGGCTATGTCTGTTCAGTACTAGTCCAATATTTTCTGAGCCACCAACAATAATGTCATTGTGAAAACAAACGCAAGGCGATCTGCTTCTAATGCACTTGGCGCTGACTTCGAACCCGGTATGTCTTGATTATTTCGTGATTATGTTTTGATGATGTTTTGATTATGTCTTGATGATGTTTTGATTATGTCTTGATGATGTTTTGATTACGTCTTGATTATGTTTTGATTATGTCTTGATTACGTTTTGATTATGTCTTGATTATGCTTTGATTGTGTCTTAAATATGTTTTGATTATATCTTGATTATGTTTTGATTATGTCTTGATTATGTATTAATTATGTCTTGATTATGTCTTGATTATGTCTTGATTATGTCTTGATTATGTATTAATTATGTCTTGATTATGTCTTGATTATGTCTTGATTATGAAACTGCGTTTACAACCATTCAACCACATACGCAAACAGCCAGTAATTAGAGTAGCGTAGTTACATTTACCAGCTACAACAATGTTAAATAGAGTAGCATAAGCTACACTTACCAGCTACAATAAGGATAATTAGAGTAGTATAAACTACACTTACCAGTTACTACAAGGATCATTAGAGTAGCATAAGCTACACTTACCAGCTACACCACCGCATGGCCTCAACACCCAGCATAGTTTCATTTATTCGGTGGCATTCCCCTACCCTTTCCCCGTCTCTTGCTTCCCCACCCTCCCTGTCTTTAACTATGATATATTCTCTCTATTATAGTTATCTGCCACCCTGTCTCTCTCCGGGATATTCCGGGTGACCGTACTAGTACGAAGTTACCTGTACTATTACCGAGTGCCACGCTTGGCACAGCTTTCCTTCGCAATACAGTGTGCACCCATAAGGATATCACCATTGCTCCCTGACCATAACATCCCCTTACAGGAGGGCAACTATACTGGATATGCTGTTCTGTGTGTTTGCGTAAATACATATGTATATATGTCTATATGTATGAATCAATATATATATATATATATATATATTATTCTTCTTCAGCGTTCCGAGCCATTGAGGTTCTTTGCTGCAGATACAGTTCGTCTCCATTCGTCTCTCTGGTTGACCTTCTCTTGCCAGTCGTTGATTCCAAGGTGCTTGTAGGTCTGTATATATATATTATGTCTTCACCGTCTTCTTGGTCTACCTCGGGGTCTACGGTCATTTATTTCCTGAGTGTAAGCGAGTTTTGTTTCCCTATTATCTTCCATTCTTTCTATATGCCCCAGCCATTGTAGTCTATTAGCCTTCATGATACCAGTGATTAGCGGGGACTTAAACAGATCATAAATGTCTTTGTTACTTCTTCTTTTCCACTCTCCACTTTGTGTATCCCTAATGGGTCCAAAGATGCGTCTTAAAACTTTGTTCTCGAAGGTTTGTAACAAGGCTTCGTCTCCTTTCGTTGTACTCCAGGTTTCAGAACCATACAGCACAACTGGTCTGATCAGTGTTTTGTATATGGTGATGTTGGTGTTACGAGGTAGCGCATTTGATTTTAGTAGATGTTGTAGTGCATAGTATATCTTATTTCCAGAATTGATTCTATCTGTATTTCTTCCCTTATGATATTGGAGCAGTTGAAGATTGTACCCAGGTATTTGTATGTGTGTGTTTATATTAGTATCATTACTCATTTCTTGCTCACTACAATTAGTGAGAGATCAACAGCAACGAGAGAAGCTGAGGGCCCTATATCCCCATTATATCCATTGACCGTGCTGTCTCTCATACACACCAATCTGTCCTTTATCTCTTACAATGGACAGCAACGAGAAAATCTGTGGTTGACACACCCACATAATATCTATTATCCGGGCTGTCTCTGGTATACCTCATCCCATGATTTACATTATGAGCTAGGCACTCACACACAGATAGCAAGAGAATACCTGGGTGTCAGGCACGTGTACCACACAATATGATAATCTATTTTCGCTGTGCCTGCCCATATCCTGTGTATTACTGCTGGTCTGGTCTGATACAACCCCAATAGCACAATGCATTTGGCGATTTGATCATATAATGATCATATAATTTTTTTTTTTTTTAAGCGATCATATAATGCGTATATAGGGAACAGTATGAGTGAAGCCTCGTATCTGTAGACTTTATTATTTCGCATACCCCAAGTGGCATATCGTAGGTACTATATGTATATATCCTTTCTCATGAATATTATACACATATGTATGTATATTATTGTATGAATGTTTGTTGATGTGTGTAAATATTTGCATGTGCGCTCACACATCATCCCACCCAGACATCGTACACACATTAAGGAGTACAGAAAATGAGTTTCGTTAGTATCGCCATCATACTTAGGTGTACACACCATTGTTCTTTAATATTCGCCCACTATGGCCAACCCATTCACTGGCATCCACTCATACATTGTACGTACATCCACTGGGACTTCTAAGTTTTCACTCTCGGACAACTATCACATCTCCATTGCTTCCAGTTTCCCGCCTTACTTTCTTCTCCGGTTTTCATGTACCACTTCCACTAATTTACCTGGGATTTACACTGAACATTTACCACCCACTACCCCGGTACCATCCCGTACCCCGGTCCCCGTGACCCACAGCCTCCCATGGTTGTGTATAAAAGAGGATATAGGTGACATTCGTGTTAGTATAATTAATTTTACAGTCTGGGATTCTGAGATAAGTAGCATATTTGTGTTTAAATTTTCATTTTATCTTCATTGCTGTCATTATTTGATCTTTTTAATCTGTTCATCTCGTAAGTATGCCTCAATGTAGTCACCGGAGGGTCTTCTCGGTGACTATATATTGTGTTTTGTGTATGCATTTGTTTGCTGATGAAGGCTAGTCGCCGCAACGTCCTTGTATTGTTTCGTAATTCTGTTCTGTAAGTCTGCATTACTTTGTGTTATTATATATTGTTTACAGCTACAACAAGGATACTTAGAGTAGCATAACTGCACTTACACGTCAGAACAGGGATAATTATAGTAGCATAAGTTACACTTACCAGCTTCAAGAAGGATAATTAGAGTAGTATAAACTACACTTACCAGCTACAAGAAGGATAATTAGAGTAGTATAAACTACACTTACCAGCTACAACAAGGATAATTAGAGTAGTATAAACTACACTTACCAGTTACTACAAGGATAATTAGAGTAGTATAAACTACACTTACCAGCTACAACAAGGATAATTAGAGTAGTATAAACTACACTTACCAGCTACAACAAGGATAATTAGAGTAGTATAAACTACACTTACCAGCTACAAGAAGGATAATTAGAACAACATAAACAACGCTTACCAGCTTCAACAAGGATAATTAGAGTAGTATAAACTACACTTACCAGCTACAACAAGGATAATTAGAGTAGTATAAACTACACTTACCAGCTTCAACAAGGACAATTAGAGTAGTATAAACTACACTTACCAGCTACAAGAAGGATAATTAGAGTAGTATAAACTACACTTACCAGCTACAAGAAGGATAATTAGAGTAGTATAAACTATACTTACCAGCTACAACAAGGATAATTAGAGTAGTATAAACTACACTTACCAGCTACAAGAAGGATAATTAGAGTAGTATAAACTAAACTTACCAGCTTCAACAAGAATAATTATAGTAGTATAAACTACACTTACCAGCTACAACAAGGATAATTAGAGTAGTATAAACTACACTTACCAGCTACAAGAAGGATAATTAGAGTAGTATAAACTACACTTACCAGCTACAACAAGGATAATTAGAGTAGTATAAACTACACTTACTAGTTACTACAACGATAATTAGAGTAGTATAAACTACACTTACCAGCTACAACAAGGATAATTAGAGTAGTATAAACTACACTTACCAGCTACAAGAAGGATAATTAGAGTAGTATAAACTACACTTACCAGCTTCAACAAGGACAATTAGAGTAGTATAAACTACACTTACCAGCTTCAACAAGAACAATTAGAGTAGTATAAACTACACTTACCAGCTACAAGAAGGATAATTAGAGTAGTATAAACTACACTTACCAGCTTCAACAAGGATAATTAGAGTAGTATAAACTACACTTACCAGCTACAAGAAGGATAATTAGAGTAGTATAAACTACACTTACCAGCTACAAGAAGGATAATTAGAGTAGTATAAACTACACTTACCAGCTACAACAAAGATAATTAGAGTAGTATAAACTACACTTACCAGCTACAACAAGGATAATTAGAGTAGTATAAACTACACTTACCAGCTACAACAAGGATAATTAGAGTAGTATAAACTACACTTACCAGCTACAACAAAGATAATTAGAGTAGTATAAACTACACTTACCAGCTACAACAAGGACAATTAGAGTAGTATAAACTACACTTACCAGCTTCAACAAGGATAATTAGAGTAGTATAAACTACACTTACCAGCTACAACAAGGATAATTAGAGTAGTATAAACTACACTTACCAGCTACAACAAGGACAATTAGAGTAGTATAAACTACACTTACCAGCTACAACAAGGACAATTAGAGTAGTATAAACTACACTTACCAGCTACAACAAGGACAATTAGAGTAGTATAAACTACACTTACCAGTTACTACCAGGATACCGATGAAAACTACCCACAGCTGGATCGCATTTGACGAGCTCATGACTGATGTTCTCACCAAGGGTTATACAACTATTGAGACATGTTTAAGAGTCCAGGCATCACAAGACAAGTCGGACAGTGTGTCTGCTAGCGATACACCGTGTCTTGTGGTGCAAGCACATCTGGAGCAGTTACTTTGTGCAGAGAAACCAGGTCAGGTAACCTCATTTCTCTGGCATTATGTTCACAACGAGTTATTACGATAACCTGAGTATCGCGTATCTAGCATTGCGTGAGAACAGACAAGTTGTGTGTGTGTGTGTGTGTGTGTGTGTGTGTGTGTGTATGTGTGTGTGGGCTTGTATGTGTGCTTGTGTGTGTTTGTGTGCTATCTTGGTGTTGACAATGATGATTCTAGGTGGAAAGTACAACCGATTGTAAGTCAACAATCAGCGAATCAACAAAGTGCACTCCACAATGAATGTTTGCAATTAATTTCCAACTCTCTGTCTCTCGACCTGCTGTTATATTCCCACAGACTGCTGTTCATCAATCTTATGATATACTCTTCCCACTTGTATCACTGCCGACCTCTTGCCTGCCTTCCGTCGACGTGTATCTATAGTGTGGGTTTTATAAGAGTGACATGTGTTTTAAAGTAGTCCAAAAATGTCACGTGTCGCATTGCTGTTTCTTTAAAATGCTCTCACCCTACCCCCATCTTTACTTGGACCTCCGTGTTTGATTTTTGTTTGTTTTTGTTTCTGTAAAGCACTGCCTCTTACTCTGTGTATCCATAGGTCCGGGAATATGAGACATGTGTGTTGTAGGGCAAACTAACCATTAAACTTTGCTTGTCATTAAAATGGGAATTTATGTAACTTTTCTACCAATATGGTCAGAAACTAGCAACGGATATAAGGACTTAACTTTTAATAAATGTCTACAGAAACTAACAAAGAAAGATAATGAAGTAACATTTTCGCAACTGTTCTGATAAACTAACAATGAAGATCATGAAGTAACATTTTAGTCACTGTTCTTAGAAACTAACAACAGAAGCTTTGAAGCAACTCCTCAATAACTGTCTTCGCTGCGGCGAAAGATTACAATCACAGCTGGTAATCCTGCATACATCGTTCAAAACAAAGCTGCTGGAGATGTATATGCAGACCGCCTTGCGTTGATTTTCATACCACGGTATGAGTGTCGGTTGTTCAGAAAGTAATGGCAAATTCCTGAGCGTAATCTTGCCTAGTACATCGACAGCAGCTGAAAAATGCTGGTGTTGACTGCAACATCATGTAAGGGATTTGCAACATATAAAAATAAAATTTTAAAAAAACAACAGAAAAACAAATGACAAACTACTGAACGAAAACTTGTCAAGAAAACACAAACAACTAAAAACTGCTGGTGTTGATGCAACATACTGCAATGAATATGCAACAAACTTTTAACTACATAAATTAATTGTTGGGTAAAGTTGACGCAAAACACCGCGCAGATATTAACTGAAAATTGTTGAGTAAAGTTGACATAAAACTCTGCGCAGATACCAACTGAAAATTGCTGAGTAAAGATGACACGAAACATCACCAGATACTATCTGTGAAAATTGTTGGGTAAAGTTGACATGAAACACCACGCAGATATTATCTGTGAAAATTGTTGGGTAAAGTTGACATAAAACTCTGCGCAGATACCAACCGATATTTGTTGAGTAAAGATGACATGAAACATCACCAGATACTATCTGTGAAAATTATTGGGTAAAGTTGACATGAAACACAGCCAGACACTAACTGTCAAAATTGTTGAGTAAAGCTGAAAGGAATTACTGCCAGACACTAACTGAGAAAATTGTTGAGTTAAGCTGATATGAAATACTGCCAGACACTAACTGAGAAAATTGTTGAGTTAAGCTGACATGAAATACTGCCAGACACTAACTGAGAAAATTGTTGAGTTAAGCTGACAAGAAATACTGCCAGACACTAACTGAGAAAAGTGTTGAGTTAAACTGACATGAAACACCGCACAGATACTAACTGAACAGAGTTAACAACGACATTAACACCAGAAATGTTTCAACAAGAATGAAAACGCGTCAACTGAAAAGTTGTTTGTGGTTTAGTCTCACGTATGGAAGCCACAATTTGAACAATGTGCACATAAATCATAAAGAAACGCCAAATGGCATATTTGTATGCATTTTAGAAGAATGTTTAAAATAGTGCTGAAATAGACGAAAACCAAAAACAAAGCGGCATTACAGCTTAAGGCGTTAATTAATCACTGATGGAAAACATAAGACAAATACAAAAAAGAAATGCATGCAACACACCAAAATGAGAAATTGAATAGTGATAATTGCTTTAGGTTGAAACTTACCAGTCAAGAGAGGCAAGGGAAGGCAAAGAGAGAAAAATGCATGTCAAAATGTAAATCAGATTGGCAACCATGAGTAAAATTACAACATCAACTTCATAAACACATCAGGTGACAGAGAAGATGAAGCGTCATGATCGCCGATGTGTGCTCCAGAATACCCATGCATAGACGATGTAGAAATACCAACTCGCATGCAAATATTTAGTTTCATTTTAATAAATAATACTGACATATAAACATACAATATGAACTCGTATTTGCACATGGAACTTACCATAAATTACCGTATCTATAGCCACATGGGCACAGCATTAACAATGACATTAACACATGTAATGAAGGCATATGTTTTACAGCCAACTAAAGAATCACAGCGAAGCACTTTTAGATTTGTATCTTCATATAAAGTCACGTAGCAGATAGCTTTGCGTTGACTTTCACATGCGCGTCAGTTGTTCAGAAAACAATGCCAATCCACGTCTCCTTGTTATAATCGATGTGGTGTGGCTTTGGTGATCGCGTCTGTCCGCGACTTCTATCTCTTATGTTGCCTATCATTTCTAATATTAATGTTCCTCCAGGTTATGATGTCAACCTGTTCAGCATCTTCTCTCTGTCTCTTTCTTTGTCACCCCGTGTTTCTCCTCCCTCCCAACTTCCCTGTTGTGACGACATACTTCTAACCTCCCCCGTCTCATAACATAATCAAAGAATAGGGACTGTTCAGATGCGAGTAACCAGTTCTCTGTATGGGGTCACCTTTTCATGATATTTTCATTACTCTCTCGACCCGTCCACGATGTCTTCATCTTTCTCCTACAAAACCACATCTCTTCAGCTTCCACATAATTCCTCACTTCCCCGCTAATTGTCCATGATTGTCTGAAGATTACACGACAGCCGATGTTCCAGTACAGAACAAAGATCAACCGGAGAACATTTGGGAGTGTTCATCACTTTATAGCGCGTACATCAAAGTGAAAACATAAGGCAGTTGTCAATACGTTGTAGCGCATACACCAAGCTGAGAACTGATGACAGTAACATCAATTTATAGGGCATAGATCACGCTGAGAACTGATGGCAGTTATCACTTTATATCATATACACAAAGCTAAGAACTGATGGCAGTTGTCATCAGTTTATAGCGCATACACCAAGCTGAGAACTGATGGCAGTTGTCATCAGTTTATAGCGCATACACCAAGCTGAGAACTGATGACAGTTGTCATCAGTTTATAGCGCATACACCAAGCTGAGAACTGATGGCAGTTGTCATCAGTTTATTGCGCATACACCAAGCTGAGAACAGATGGCAGTTATCACTTTATAGTGCATATATCACGCTGAGAACAGATGGCAGTTATCACAAATCTATAGCGCATTCATCACGCTGAGAATATCTGAGATATATCCACCATTGCAACACAGAAACGAGTTGAGAATATATATATATATATCTCGGAGAGGATCATCACAACTGTCATAGCATGGGTCTCAGAACCCAATCCAATGCCATAACTAGATCATCTATGGCAGGTATGTCAGAAACTATCCTAATATGAACAACTGTTGTGTAGTGACAACGATTCCACAAACCACTCCAAACAGATCAGAGAAACCATCCTTGCACGGACTTCACAAATCACGCAACAACTGTCAGTCGTGGCTCCGACGTTAGTGATCTCATGTTCACAATTCTCCGACATATGACGTCGAGGATTAGAAGTCAGTCCAATTAGAGGCAGACATCTTTGCGCTAATTTTGATGTTATAAACATTAACTGGCTATAAAGCAATGACTAGCTACTGAACGTAAAATTCCCCAGTACACCACAAACAACCATACATGCTGAGGTTGACTGCTGCGTCCTGTAACATGACAGACAGCTGACTATCACTGCGATCGTCGTGACCTCTAGAACTAACCACCATAGAATCACCTGAGCATATTTTATTCGGAAGAATCCAATCGGCGTGCGACATTTGAATTGCCCATTCTCATATGTCACTCACAGAGTTAGCGGGGCAGAATGGAGAAGAGCGCTCGCTCTTAAACTTCCGGTGTGCTATTGGGGAGACGCGGAAGCAACACCTACGCCTGTCATTTGTATTAAAATGTTGACTTCTCTTTTTTAACTTAGAAATGTAAATTACAAGTACATCAGAAGTCGGAGTGCGTTCGCCTGATGGCGAGGAACACTAATAATAGGAAATTAGTTAATTAGTTAGGTTTAGTCAGATATGACTGAGCTACCGTATAACAGTAGACGGTACTATCTGGTTTCTGTTAGCGCCGAACGTTGGGCGGCGCTTACCAAACCCGACACCCCACATTGTGCCAACGGCTTCGGGCGGAAGAGCGCAATTGGGAGGGTACAAGCCTTACCCTGGTGCGAGGAAATGCAAGCTAAAGACAAAATTGTCATGGCAGGGCAGACCAGGCCCTAAGCCTTGGTTGGCGACTGGTCTAGGATCGAAGCTCCGACAGGCGGACAGTTAGAGCATTGCTTTGCTGATCCGGCAGCTTCTGCAGCTTGTCTTGTTCCAGATGTAGGGGTGTTACCTTTCCTCTGGAGTGAACTAGGCAGGCCGAGAGAGGGATCATGCTGCATGGGCAACACATGATCTCTATATTTTAGCCCAGGCTTTGTGCTATGGAGAGGCAATAACTCCATCCCTGGTCTTAACTGGTCTCGGAATCAAAGCGAGAGGCAACTGTTACGGGTTATAAGTCCTTGTCAGTTGGCGTAGACATGGGGCGCCACGCGTTGCCTCTGACGGTGGGAGACACCTATAGGTGTCACTGATCAGCTACCGCCCGCCTCAAGCTGGGCAGCCCCCAGCCAATTGGGTGCTGATCCGCCACAGCCTGCCTGCTTCAATGGGTGCTTGGGGCTAGGACAAAATCTGAATCGCAGGCTGTAAAACCAATGCACCAGGTACAAAAAAAAAATCTTGACCACCTGGACACACTTCCCACCATAACAGAAGTTAAGTGTGCTATAAATGAACTTGCATCTGGCAAGGCTCCAGGTAAGGATGGGATTCCAATAGAGGTTATCAGGAGTGGGCAAGACACACTCACTATACAGATCCACCAGCTAATAGAGCTATGCTGGCGTGAAGGACAAGTCCCACAGGATTTCAAAGATTCAAGCATCATAACACTGTACAAGAACAAGGGCGATCGGAGCGACTGCAACAACTATAGGGGTATCTCACTTCTGTGTATTGTTGGAAAAGTATTTGCCAGAATTGTTCTGCGCAGACTTCAAGTCCTAGGAGATCAAGTCTACCCCGAATCACAGTGTGGCTTTCGACAGAACCGGTCTACCACTGATATGATATTCTCATTGCGACAAATGCAAGAAAAATGCCGTGAACAGAATCAACCACTGTTTATTGCCTTCATCGACCTCACAAAGGCATTTGATTTGTTCAGTCGTGAGGGTCTGTTCAAGGCTCTAAAGAAGATTGGCTGCCCACCAACTCTTCTGTCCATTGTGGAATCGTTCCACACAGGCATGAAGGGTATAATCAAGTTTGATGGTGCAACTTCTGAAGAATTTGAAATCAAGAGTGGAGTTAAGCAAGGTTGTGTACTAGCTCCCACCCTCTTTGGAATATACTTTTCACTTCTACTGAAATATGCATTTCGTGATCAGGATGGTGGTATATACATTCACTCACGCTCAGATGGCGGCCTCTACAATGCTCAGAGATTGAAGGCTAAGACCAAAATTAGGAGGGTACTGATCAGAGAGTTGCTTTTTGCAGATGATGCTGCAGTTACGACCCACTCTGAGGAAGAATTGCAATGTCTACTATCTGCATTCTCCAATGCTTGTTCTGAATTTGGTTTAACAATTAGCAAAAAGAAGACTCAGATTATGTCACAAGGTGCACATGGGGTACCATCAATCTTTATTGACGACGCCGAACTAGAGATAGTAGACCATTTTACATATCTAGGATCGGTGGTAAATAGCAAATTATCCCTAGATCAGGAAATCAACATCCGGATTGGTAAGGCAGCAACAACAATGAACAGGTTAAGAAAAAGAGTCTGGAAGAACAGGAAGCTTACTGCCAAAACAAAAGTCCTTGTCTATCAAGCCTGTGTCCTTAGTACTCTTCTCTATGGCAGTGAAACCTGGACAACTTACTCACACCAAGAGAACAATTTAAACAGCTTTCATATGCGGTGTCTGCGAAGAATTCTTGGTATTAAGTGGCAAGACAAAATCACAAATACTGAAGTATTGGAAAGATCAGGTTGTGTGACAGTTTATTCCATGCTCAGTCTTCGTAGACTTAGATGGATAGGACATCTTAGGCGGATGGATGATGGTAGAATACCAAAGGATATCTTTTTTGGTGAATTACAGATGGGTAAGAGATCTCAGGGTCGGCCTCTACTACGATACAAAGATGTGTGTAAGCGGGACATGATTGATACAGGCATTGATAATGCACATTGGGAGCAAGTCGCCGCTGAACGTGTTGCATGGAGGGCAAATATCAGAAATGGAATAAAGTCAAAGGAGAAAATTATTGCAGAAAAGTCACACACCAAGCGTTTGAGACGTAAGATGGTGCATGATGGTGGAAATGACCAGGTGTTCACATGCACCCACTGTGAACGGACATTTACAGCGCAAATTGGCCTTATCAGTCACACTCGCTACCGCCATAGTTAAAAGTTATTATGCCTTTTTAAAGCACAAACTATCGTCTGTCAAGACGGCAAGGTGCCAATGTATGAGTTAATTAGTTAGTTAGTTAGTCAGTCGACAGATCATCTTCATTACACATCGAACCATTCAGTCCATAAGTGCTCGGATCCCTTCTTCTGTAAATCCCGCAGCGTGTAGCGGCTCACGACACCAGTTGTGTGTTGGTTTATTATTCTTCTTTGGCTTCCTGAGTAGTGTTTTTGTTTGGCCACAACTCTTTTAACTTACTGTTCTCGCAGCCTGACCGTAGTTGTAGATTCCCAGTCATCGCTTGGTTCTCGTAAACGACTTACTCATTCAGAATGTCAGCCTGGTCCATGGCGCGTCCGCCCTCCACAGTAGCCGTACCTGCAAGCTTGTCAGCCCGCTCATTTCCTCGTACAATCGCATGCCATGGCACGAAGATGAAACTAATCTTTTCCAGCCGAGACCGCTTCAGAGACAGCAGCCACTCTCTTCAGACTCACCCCATCTCTATCATCCTGAGCATACTCATTGAGTCACTAAGGAAACATGCCCGATTGAATGTCTGTGTCTCGAGCCATGTTATTGCTTTATTTACTACCATGATTTCCATAGTCAGGCTGCTTGTGGTGAAAGCAAAAGCGCCAGACTCTTCCTTCACACCTTTCCCTCCGGCCTGAACAGTAAAGGCCCATGAACTTCTCACTCCTCACATGACCGACCCATCCGTGTAAATGACAGCATCATCCTCTAACAAATTCTCGAAGATCAGAGTCTGTATTTCCGCCTCGACAGCAGCTGGATTTTCTTGTTTGCATTTCCTATCTAGTTGGATGCACACTGAAAAGGAAGTACAGAACTCTGTTGGCACTTGTACCCACTACTCGCCAGGTTCTAAGTCCTCAAGTGAACAAACCTGCTGAAGAATGTCTTCGGCTTGAATCATCCACAACTTTCCTCTTTTTAACCTGCTGCCTTTTACCTTCTTAATCTTGCTGTGCAGTGGTAACACGAAATTCTATCCCACAATCAAAAATCAGTTCAACATGGAATATACTCGTTTTCAAAGATAGCAAATGGGGAAAATATTTCAGGGAAACTCGTCAAACGTGTAGGCGTATTTCTATGTTTCATCTGGATTCTCTTCTTCTGAAGTCTGTCAGACTACATGACACACGCAGATTATTTCCATTGCTCCCAAATGCTAATGCTACTGGGCAGATGGAGGGAATGCTCACATTCCCACGGAGGCATGCATTAGGCATGTCTGCCAAACATGGGCCTGACTATGTCTTCACTGCCGAAACGGGCTTTCTTCGTCTTGTTCTGATAGCAGAATATGGTTACGGGGCACACCACAGCTGTCAGCAAGCACAGAGTCGTGACGTATTTCCACGGTGGTATCCCCCTCACAACTGTGAAAGACAATAAACACTATATAATGTATGTATTTCTATCTCACAACTGTGGAAGACAATAAACAGTGTTCAATACACAAAACAGTCGCTTGGTAAAGATTGCAGAAGCCATAATGATTAATCTACATTGGTCAGTTTTGTGCAAACAGAAATACATGTTAGTCAAATTAAAATTCACATGCTAGACAATTGACATTAGAGTGCGACATGTGCATATGTTAGCTTGAAGGATTGATCTAGTTATATTACTTTATGTTGTGTGAATTCTGCAGTATGTACCTGACGAGATGCAGCGAAATATGCCAGGCAATAAATCGTGCAATATATTGTTTGTGCCTTCGTTATTCAAATAAAAACTGTGGAATGTATGTATTTCTACCTCACAACTGTGGAAGATAATAAACATTGTATAAAGTGTTTCTACCTCACAAACATTGAAGATAATTAAACATTGCAAAAAGTATGTATTTCTACCTCACAAGAGTGGAAGACAATAACATCTATATAAAGTATTCCTACCTCACAACTGTGGAAGATAATAACATCTATATAAAGTATTCCTACCTCACAACTGTGGAAGATACTAAACATTATATAGATTATTTCTACCTCACAACTGTGGAAGACAATAACATCTATATAAAGTATTCCTACCTCACAACTGTGGAAGATAATAACATCTATATAAAGTATTCCTACCTCACAACTGTGGAAGATACTAAACATTATATAGATTATTTCTACCTCACAACTGTGGAAGATAATAACATCTATATAAAGTATTCCTACCTCACAACTGTGGAAGACAACAACATCTATATAAAGTACTAGCTGACCCTGCCCGGCTTCGCCCAGTCCCTGGTGGGAAGCATCTCATTTAATTCATATAAGTAGTCATATAAGTTCCCGTTCCCGTTACCGACTATCTGTCTGTCTGTCTGTCTGTCTGTCTGTCTGACCCGGCCCGACATCGCCCAGCTCCTGGTGTGAAGCATCTCATTTAATTTATATAAGTAGTCATATAAGTTCCTGTTCCCGACTGTCTATCTGTCTGTCTGTCTGTCTATCTGTCTGCCTGACCCTGTCCGGCTTCATTAAATTCATACAACAAAAAAAAATGTAACTTAAAAGAACGTTCTACCACACACCATCCATTATTTTTAATGAAAACTCTTTCTAATCACCTGCATGACTACAGTAACTTCTTAAGCAAAAAAAGATGAGTTACAATGTTATGCATTGTGCATCATTTTTATGAAAACTTTGAAAATGCCTTACAGATTGTATCATTATTTATTATAACTCATATGCCGGTACATAACTATGGACAAAGAGTTTATAAATCTTTGAAAACGATGCCACAATATGACTATAAGTTATACAGAAAAGTTATGCCCCTTGAAATAACTTTTACAGAGTTAGGTCCCCTGAGATATATGAAATTATGATGAAAAATGAAAAATGAAATAATACTGAGTAAGCAGGCGATTTCACACTAACAAAATATCACAGTTGACAGCTCTGGAATGAAAGGAAGGCGTGTAGAAAATTTCATCTCAATCGGATGGGCCGTTCGCGAACAAATAAAGGACATACATACATACATACAGAGATACGCACATCCTAATTTATATATAAGATTCCTACCTCACAACTGTGGAAGATACTAACATCTATATAAAGTATTCCTACCTCACAACTGTGGAAGACAATAACATCTATATAAAGTATTCCTACCTCACAATTGTGGAAGATACTAAACATTATATAGATTATTTCTACCTCACAACTGTGGGCGACCAAGACCCTCCAACCCTCCCTGTCATGAGCGACTACGACCCTCCAACCCTCCCTCTCATGAGCGACCACACTGTCATGGGCGACCACACTGTCATGAGCGACCACACTGTCATAGGCGACCACGACCCTTTAACCCTCCCTTTTATGTGCAACCACGATCGTCCAACTCTTCCTGTCATGGGCGACCACGACGCTCCACACGTGTTTTGTCACAAAATACATGAACACACAGATCTAACACGTCGTTGTCAAAACCTACATTTATACAATGATCCTACCCGTCTTTTATCACAATCTACATTTACTAATTGATCCTACACGTCAATTATTACAGCCAACCTTCACATATAGATCTCACATGTCTTTGTCATAACTTACATTCACACATAAATCTCACACGTCTGGTGTCACAATCTATCTTCACACATATATCATACATGTCTGTTGTCAAACTTATCTTTACATATAGATCTCACATGTCTTTTGTTACAACTTACCTTCACACGTAGATCTCACATGCCTCACCACATCTTACACTCACACGTAGATCCCACCCCCCCTCCTCTGCCGTGCGTCCACCTTGACGAGGTAGAGGGGCTTGAGCGTTCCAATGACCCCAAGAGCTATGCCGACGGTAGCACAGCTACTGGTAGGGTCACCCATGTCGGACAGGTCAAGGGAGAGGGACCAGACGAAGTGACGCACAAACCTGCTGCCTTGTAGGTAGACTGGGGACAGTCAAAGGCTAGGGAAAGCATCCCGAACAAATGCTTGTCGAAATCGGATGTACTGAGCCACAGGCTTGACAAAGAAGTGCAACGTAACTTTATCATTTCATGATGCCACAGATGAAAGTTAATCGATATGGTGCTAATCCCGTGAAGTCCCATCAGGCGGTGATAGTGCCGGGCCCCCTGCCTCGAGGGGGTCCACCCATGACTACTGGTGGTCACCTTCCCCTGTGCTGTGGAGTCAAGGCACAGAGGAGTAGGTTAAGAGCTATTGACCAAACACCCCGGACACTCAACATACTACAATGGAATGCAGAAGGAGTTTATAACAAGAAAGCCTCCCTAACACAGCGTCTTCATAAAGATAGAATAGATGTGGCATGCATTCAAGAGACACACCTCAACGCCAATCGCACATTTTCAGTCGAGGGATATCAGGCCACACGTTTCGACCGCGAAGGACATAAAGGAGGAGTTGTAATACTTACACGAAATACAATACCTTGCAGCGAAGTATCTGTGATCTCTGACAACCAAACGGAAATTATAGGTGTTGATATAATGATAAAGGACGTGAAAATAAGAATTTACAATCTATATAGCCCGGCAGATAAGGATCTTACACTCTCAAACATGGAAATAACTGACACAAATTGCATTGTTGTCGGAGACTTTAATAGCCGTTCAGAAAGATGGGGATACCCAGATACTGACAAAAGAGGAGATGAAGTGGAGGACTGGGAAATAGACTCAAATCTCCATCTACTTAACAAAGCGGATGACACACCGAGCTTCTACTCCAGAAGATGGATTACCACTTCTACTCCAGACTTAGCTTTCTGCACAGGAGACATCCTCCACAAAATCGATCGCCATGTGCTGGACCAATTAGCAGGTAGTGACCACAGACCAATCAAGCTTGTAATAAATATGGAGTATGTTCCACAGGAGCAAAAGCCTTTGCCCCGTTGGAATTACAAACGAGCAGATTGGGACAGATTTGCCATACTAACAGACAAATATTGTGAAAACGTAAATACACGATATGGCAAAATGAAGCAAATGGTGGAAAGTCTAAACAGAGCAATAATACAGGCAGCCACTGAGTCTATTCCAAGAGGAGCAAGGAAAAATTACAAACCATACTAGACTGAAGAACTACAATTTTTGGAGGACAAAGTTGAAGATGCTAGGAAGACCGCAGAGAGAGAACAAACAACTGAAGCGAACATCTCTCTCAAAGCCATCTCAGCAAAATATAAAAGAACAGTAAATCAAACAACAAGAGATTGTTGGAGGAAAAAAACAGAAAACCTGAATTTTGACAGGGATGGAAACAAACTATGGAAACTAGTGAAAGCCATGAACAATGAAGGACCTAGAAACAAACAAATAACAATTAAACAAGGAAATTCCTTGCTTACAGGAAAAAAGGCTGCAAATGCACTAATGGAACACTATGCCAGTGCAAACCACATTGATATTACAGCCGAACAGAAGAAAGCAATCAAAGATAAACAGATGCATCATACATATACAGAGACAGCAGCAGAATATATGATGGCAAATCTAACAATGGAAGAAATGGAACAGGCAATGAATACCCTAAAAAAGAAGACATCACCAGGAAAGGATGGAATCACAAATGAAATGCTAATAGGACTAGGCACTAAGGCAAAAAAGAAACTACTAGCAGTCCTAAATTACAGCTGGAAGAGGGGAATAGTCCCACAGGCATGGAAGGAAGCTATACTAATACCAGTCCCAAAGAAAGGAAAAGACCTGGAAGAACCAAATGGCTATCGACCTATCAGTCTTCTTAGCTGTGTAGGAAAATTAATGGAACGCATTATCAATGGCAGGCTAACATGGCATCTGGAAGAAAACCAACTCTTAACACCTCACCAAGCAGGATTCAGAAAGTACAGATCTACTGAAGATCAAATAACCTATATAGCTCAGGAAATAGAGGATGCTTTCCAAGAGAAAAAGCACACACTAGCAGTCTGGATAGATTTAGAAAAAGCATTTGATAAAGTATGGAAGGAAGGACTGAAAGTAAAACTGCAAAAAATGCATGTTTGCGGGAAAATGTACAAATGGATCAGCCACTACCTTGAGAACAGAACTGCCAGGACAAAAGTACAAGGACAAACCAGCAAAATGATGCTGTTGGAGCAAGGTGTCCCCCAAGGAGGAGTTCTTTCACCAACATTATTCCTAGCATATATAAACGACATCACGGAAAATTTTCCAGCCAGAGTACACACATCATCCTTTGCAGATGACCTAGCCATATGGACATCTGAAGAATATATTAGTACAGCTAACAGCAGAATACAGCAAGCCCTATTAGAGCTAGAGGACTGGTCAAAATCATGGCTAGTGAAGATAAGTGAGGAGAAAACAACATGCACAGTGTTCTCCCTCTCAACTAAAACTCAGCAACCTAAGCTGGTATTGAATGGAAAAATATTGCGCCATGAAGAAAATCCAAACTATCTAGGAGTCACCTTTGATCGTCGCCTGACATGGAAGACACAGGTTGAGAAAAATCGAACAAGAGCAAGGCAAAGAATGGCAATCATGAAAAAGCTTGCTGGTACAACATGGGGAGCAGATGAGAAAGTTCTCAAGAAGTTATATACTGGGCGGGTGAGGCCAGTACTGGAATATGGCATTGCAGTTTGGGCAACAGCAGCTAAGTCAAACTTTAACAAAATAAGTAGAGTCCAAAATCAAGGAATGCGAATCATAACTGGAAGCCTGAAGACAACGCCTATTAATGAATTAGAAAAGATCACTTGTTTACAACCAATGCAGGATAGAAGAGATAGCAGAGCCCAGCAACAAGCAGAAAAATTTAGAAGATTGACAGACCACCCTATGTACAACAGATTTAATGGTTTTGGAAAGGGAAGACTGAAGAGTAGCAACTTTGTAGAAACTGCAAAACGAAGGATTAGGTCAGATCCTATTCTTAACATATCAACAGTCAAGCCCATACACAATGCACACAAGTTCCCAGCTTGGAGACAGCAGCAACTGCCTGAGATGATAGAAAACATTCCTGGTATTGAGAAAAAGAACACTCAGCATGAAACCGAAAGAAGAGAAATAACCCTAAACTACATAAAAGAACATTACCCAAGCAGGAATTGGACCCATGCATATACAGATGGATCAGCCAAAAATTCAATAGAGAATGGAGGAGGAGGAATTCTCCTAAATTTAAAAAATGGAGCGAAAAAAACACATTCAATGGCAACTGGAAAATTTTCAAGTAACTTCAAAGCGGAGGTAGAGGCTCTGAAAACTGCAGCAGAAATGCTCCTGATGGAGGAAAATAAAGAGAAGCAAATAGCTATCTTCACAGATGCAAAGTCAGCTGTCTCAATACTGAAGAGCAATAACAGCACAGAACTAACTGACCTAAGAGCAGCACTCCATGGTCTATGCCAGAAATCCAAAAAAAAGTTGTAATACAGTGGATCCCATCACATTGCAGTATACCTGGAAACGAAGAGGCTGACAGACTGGCAAAAGAGGGCGGACGACTACCACAGCCTGACATAGACATAACCTATAATGAGGCAAAGAGGTTGATAAAAAGCACTTATAGAACCAAATGGGAATCAGAGCATCCAGGCCATCAGAAGGATGATGCATATTACAAACTCGACAGAAGAGAACAAGTAGCAATCTTCAGACTCCGCACAGGACACAACAGGCTGAAATACCACTTGTTCAATAAACTAAAGATAGGAGATACCGATGAATGTAATTGTAGAACTGGAAAAATGACAGCAAAACATTTGCTGCAGGATTGCCCAACGTATGCAGAACAGAGAAAGATATTTTGGCCCACACCTGCTTCATTTGAGGACAAGCTCTATGGAGATATCAACAAGCTAAAGTTGACCGCAGATTACTTTAACTATATACAGGTTGACATTTAAAGGTGCATGAAGACCCAGAGGCATGAAATGGAATATTGCTTGGATAGCAAATCCATTACGTGGAAAGTCCAAATCAAAAGCCCATTGTGTGGGCTTCATAAAAGGTGGAAAAGTGTCCTAGTGGCACGAAATGGAATATTGCTTGGATAGCAAATCCATTACGTGGAAAGTCCGAATCAAAAGCCCACTGTGTGGGCTTCATAAAAGGTGGAAAAGTGTCCTAGTGGCACGAAATGGAATATTGCTTGGATAGCAAATCCATTACGTGGAAAGTCTGAATCAAAAGCCCACTGTGTGGGCTTCATAAAAGGTGGAAAAGTGTCCTAGTGGCACGAAATGGAATATTGCTTGGCTAGCAAATCCATTACATGGAAAGTCCGAATCGAAAGCTCACTGTGTGGATGTCATCTGCAGACTGCATACTTCTGGTTTCCGGAAGAACAGCCTATGTCGAACGGAAGGCCCAATATACGGAAGTGAGGCTAAGCAGCCATGTGCAGGACGTGACGATTCCTTGGGTGAGCCCAGTACCAGAGCGCTATGTATCGGCTCTGCAAGTATGGAAGCCTCCTTGGATGGCGGGGAATGCCCATGGTCTGCCCCTGCCTTCCCTTGAGGGCTGACCAGGATCTTTGGCTGTTCTATATGGACCAGCTGGGATGGGGGATAACACCACAACAGTGAGAGTCAAACGTCCTAAGAAACCCCCGGGAAGGTTAACCCGGTCAACAAATGCCCGCAGAAGTCGGATGTGTCGGCCTAACGGCGCAAGAACGCAGCTCTGCTGTAAACAGGCACAACGCAATCACATCCGAAAAAAAACTCCGGATGAACGAAGAAGAAGAAGAAGATCCCACCCGTGTTTTGTCACAGCCTACATTTACACATAGATCTCACATGTCTTTTATTACAACCTACATTTACATATAGATATCAAACGTCTTTTGTAGCAACCTACATTAACACGGAGATCTCAAACGTATGTTGTCACATCCTACATTCACACACAGACTTCACACAACCATTGTCACAATCTACCTTCACACATAGATCACATACGTCCTTTGTCACAACCTATATTGAAACAGATCTCACAAATCTTTTGTCACAACCTATATTGAAACAAAGATCTCACAAGTCTTTTGTCACAACCTATATTGAAACATAGATCTCACAAGTCTTTTGTCACAACCTATATTGAAACATAGATCTCACAAATCTTTTGTCACACTCTATATAGACCCATAGATCTCACACGTCTTATAAAGCAGCTTACATTTACATATATCTCAAACTGATTTTACAAAAGTCTGTTGTCACAGGTTACATTCACATATAGATCTCACATTTCACATATAGATCTCACATGTCTTTTGTCTCAGCCTACGAGGGTGGGTCAGAAAGTTATGCACCATAATAGTTTTCTCTTTAACCGTTAATAACAGACAAATTAAATTTAGTCACAGTGTTCATTCACATGTGCAGCAAATATTTCTACTTCTCAACATAATCCCCATCATCTTTAACGGCTCTACGCCATCTTGAAACACGAGCATGTATCCCAGATCTGTACCACATTGTATCCTCCATTCGTGGCCATTTATTTACTCTCTCGTTGTCTCCAAACCTTTCTCCAAGAATAAATCTCTTAAGGGGACCGAAAGAAATAGAAAATAGATGGTGCCAGGTCTGGACTGTAAGGTGGATAGGGCAGTATATTCCACCACATCTTGTCGATTGCTTCCCTTGTTTGTAAACTTGTGTGAGGACGCTTTGTCGTGAATGAGAAGCAGTTGCTCTCGATTCTTGTCTTGTGAGGCCAGAAATGCAGTAACGACAATTGAATTTTGTGAGTGCTTTGATGTAAATTTTCAAATAGATGGTTCCAACTTTCGGCAGTACATTCACGAGAATAGCCCCATCCAAATAAAAAAAAAAAAAAACCCAGTCAGCATGGCTTTACCGGCTGACGGAGTTTTTTTAAAAATGTTTTCCTCCCTGGTATTTGAGGATGTTGCCACTCCATTAACTGTCCTGTTGTCTCCGGCTCAAAATGATGAACCCAAATTTCGTCTCCTGTTACAATGATTGAAAAAAAAAATAAAAACCATCTGTCTCAAAACGGTGCAAACATTCCGAACAATGTTTGTTTTCCTTTGGGCCTTATGGTGCTTTGTGAGAGCTCGAGGAAACCATCTTGTACAAAACTTTGAATATCCCAGGTGTTTGAAAATTTCAATTGCACTACCTTTGCTTATTGAAAGCTGCATGGGCAATTGTTGACCTTTGATTGGCCTATCTCTGCGAATCATGACGTCAGCACATTGCAACATGATCCGATAGGTGGCTGTGGCAGGGCGTCCAACGCGCGGCTTATCAGCCAGCTCTACATCGCCACTTACAGAAATCAAAACTCTCTGCGCCCATTGATGATTGATTGATTGATTTAGCAACCGACATCACAGCATTCAGAGCATTCCCATATGCGCTCCGTCCCCATCCCCAGCAGCCAGCCAAGAGTTCCAACACCAATAGTACCAGTAGCAATCTGATTATATGTCCGTCTCGCCTTTCCTCTGGGCGTCGAGCGTCGGCCAGATCCCCTCGTCACTCCTCGCTGTCTCATTCTTGCTAGACCATGGTGATCCATTTGCTCCTCCGAGGTGTACACGTGCTCCCACAAGGCCGCATCCACATCTGCCTTGTCATGTATCAATACTCCACCAAGTTTTGCAGAGCCAGCTAATCAGCCCGCCTGTTCATTTCCCAGCACACCGGCATGCCCCGGAGAACAGATCCAGGCGATGCTTGCCACCCGTGACCTCCGAAGCGAAGCAAGCCACTCTGCCCGAAGCTTGCCTGTCCTCACCTTCCTCAGCATACTTTCTGAGTCAGTTACAATCACAATGTGTGTGTATCGTATTCTCCATCCAGCGGAAAGCTGCACTGAGCGCCTCCATCTCCATTCTTAAGCTAGATGTTGTGGTATCATATGCCAGGCTCTCCTGCACCAAACGTCGACCATTAGCTTTTGCTAAGAACCCCCAGGCACTCCTCCTACCTCTCAACACCGACCAATCTGTGTAGATAATCACATTACCCGGGTGTCGCTTGTCGTCCCGGGAGGAACGTGGAATGAACAAGCACACCTTATTACTTCTTCTTCTTTGGGATTCTTGACTGACTTCTGTCTACACTCCTCCCTTCTGTCTTCCCTTCCATATATCTATTTCTCTCTCTCTCTCTCTCTCTCTCTCTCTCTCTCTCTCTCTCTCTCTCTCTCTCTCTCTCTCTCTCTCTCTCTTATTCCTTCATCACATACTCCGACAACAGTTTCCTTCAACAATTAATAAAATATTTATTAAATAAAACTATGTCTGGTGTATGGCTGGACTGTGTATATGTAGTTGGTATTGTCTACTAGTGTGAGAGCAAGATAGGACTTTTGACTTCGTATGTGCCGTAGATTTTCTCGCCTCTTCTGTCGGCTAAAACACAGGATAGCACACATAGAAATGGAGTGATCTCACCCTGGATGATCTCCTCCTGCTTGAGTCTGGACTTAATCCAATTCTTGAAGAAAACAACTGTTCAATGTCTTATCACCAGAAAATAATCCGATTTGGTAAGTCACTGAAATTCATATATTTCCCGTTTTGGAAGGTATTATAGTCCACCTCTGAATACACACCGCCACTATCCAACATTGTCTAGAGTTACTATACATGTTCTACACAATGTCTCTTGTTAATAAAGTTTAATGTTTCTGCACAGTGCAATTGCCTGCAGTGTTAAGTATGCCTGCTTGCCACAGTTTAACGTCTTTTCTTTTTAAGGGCTTTAGTTGTATATTCGTTTGAGCATACAGTGTTCTGTTAGTTAGTTAGTTATTCGACAGATCATCCTCATTGCACATCGAACCATTCAGTCCATAAGTGCTCGGATCCCCTCCTCAGCAAATCCCGCAACGTGTAGCGGCTAACGACGCCAGTTCTGTGTTGGTTTATACATCTTCTTTGGCTTCCTGCGTAGTGTTCTTGTTTGGCCACCCCTCTTTTAATTTGCTGCTCTCGCAGTCTGGCCATTGTTGTAGATTCACAGTCATCACTTGGTTCTCGCAAAAGTCTTACTTCTCGTAGAGCATTCAGAATGTCGGCCAGGTCCATGGCGCGTCCGCCCTCCACAGTAACCTCACCTGCGAGCTTGTCAGCCCGCTCATTTCCTTGTACTCCCGCATGCCCTGGCACGAAGATGAAACTAATCTTTGCCAGCCGAGACCGCTCCAGAGGCAGCAACCATTCTCTTCGGATCGACCCCTCCTCTATCCTCTTGATCATGTTCATTGAGTCGCTAAGGAAACAAGCCCTAGTGAATGTCTGTGTCTCGAGCCATGTTATTGCTTTACTTACTGCCATGACTTCCATGGTCAGGCTACTTGTGGTTTCAGTGAAAGCACCAGAGTCCTCCTTCACAATTCTCCCTCCGGCCCGAGCTGTAAAGGCCCATGAGCTTCTAACATGTCGGACGACCGACCCATCTGTGTAGATGACCGCGTCACCAATACAGTGTTCTGTATTTGACGTTACGTTATCACTTCTTCGTATTAAAACATGTCTATGTTCTTGTTGGTTCTAAGTAGGTACTTTATTTGCTCAAGTGAAGTAACCTTTATTTCTTCTCTGATTTCAATAGGGGGATTGGAACCTGTGGAGGAGATAGGTAATCCGGTGATATGAGTCTGCTTCATATTATTTTCTTATGTGAGAGTCCTTCTCTAGCCATACTGAGAAGCCTCCGAAAAGCATACGGACATACGATTTATGAATGCACTAAAGTTTACACGATTAGATAAACGAATGCAATGCCACAAGTCAAGAACAAACACCTATATCCCTATGCTACTATTACGCTAAGATTAGTTTACCTTATATCTTCTATTATCATCCCGGAATCGAAATTAATAATTAAGCACATCGGCACTAATATCCCATTGCCTTAAACAATACGGGACTATAATTTCTTTTCCACACCTGGGATTAATAGATATCTCTGTCCAGTTTGGAACACACACTAAAACAGAAAACCCAATGTCTACTATTTATATCGAATGACCCATCCTCCGTTATTGTTTGATGTTCATACCTCAACACTCGTCTCTTGACGTATCCTGCACATTAAAAGGCGGTGAAATCACGTAGTGATTAGTTGCTCGTTTCGTTCCGTTGTTACGCTGTTTCCCTGGGTTCCCCTTACGCTTATACTTCAAAGCGTCCGAACCCGTTGTTCGCCTTCTCCGTTCATTTTTCCCCAACGCGATCTCCCCGTTTCCCGTGTCCGTCCGATCAGATCGTCAGGCAATGACCTCTGCGAACACCTGTATCCTATTTTTATATCCGTCGGTCAATGATCTTTAATTTATCCTCCTCTCAGACTGAAGTACACGATTGTTAACCCTCCTCCTACATTGTAGTTTTATACGTAAGTTATCAAGGAATCACTAAACTGCAGTTTTCCCGTGACATAGGCCCCCTCTTAAGAGAGTTAACCGCGTCGACTCTTCATCACTGTAGTTTTGATTCCTATGATCCTCCAACCTATTCCTCTTCCTCTGGAGTTGGATGTCTAGATAGGAAATCCGCTCCTACATCCTCCTTACCCGTGATGTATTCCACTGTGAAGTTGTACTGCTGCCGCAACACCGACCATCACATCCACCGTGCGTTGAGCTTCAACGAAGTAGCTATGAACATCACGTGTTGATGATAAGACTGGATCCTCACATGGCTCACCTCCTCATCTAGTAGGCGACCTCATAGACACCCTACTATACTACTCATAACCGAAACTAGTGTTGGCATATCTCCCCTGTACGCCCTGTCGACCTCCTTTCGACTTGCTTAAGCGACGGCTCACAATACAGACGGATTGTCCAATCCTGACTGTAACACTGTTTCCATATTCTCTTGGTTCCCCCCGGACTTGCGTCTGGGGATGTTCCACCTCGTTCGCGTTGGATCGAGTCCTCTTTCCCAAACCTCCTGGACTTTTGCTTCCAGGACCATCTTGGACGATATTGAATATGGTCAGCCAATCTTCGGTTGGAGTCCTGGGTATTTCTCGCCTTTCCCGACATTACCCACCCCTTGTGAATTTGGTTACTAGTGAAGGTTTCCCTCTTGTCCTTTCCCTGACGTGTGATTTCCCTCCTCCAGTCGTTAGGTAAATCTGACCTATCACGTACTGTCCTATAGGTCCTCCTATGTTGTACTGGCGATCTCTGGTCTTCGTCTGGAACTGTAACCGTTTTCTTAATAGCTGCCATCACCATAAAGTGGGAAGCTTTACTCTCGGATCTCTCCTCATATTTCTTAATGAGATGTCTAGGGAGATTTTTCAGTTCTTCCCCGATCCGGATTTTGCAGATGTTTTTGGACACCACCTTTTCCACAGGATAAGGTCCTTTCCATCCTACTTGGAGTATATTGGTCTCTGCTGGACCCCACACTTCCACTTTGTCTTCCACTTTAAGAGCTATTTTACTCTTAGTCCACTTGTTGGGTGGTGCTTTCTGGCACTCTGAACAAGATTTCACCCACCGGCGTACATCACCGGTCATTACTGGCCAGCAATAATGGCCGGAAATTTGCTGCAAGGTCTCTCTGACACCCATATGTCGATTCTCGCCTATGATGTGTCCACTCTGAAGAATGTGAGGACGGTGGGTCTCTGGAACCACCCACTGCTCGTGCAGGTTGTCTCCCCTCCCAGCTCTCCGATAGAGTAGTCGATTCTTTAAAAAGTACTGTCCCCGTTCTGGTGGCTCAGCACTTCTTTGCAGCTTCCTGTAGCAAGGACGCAACGTAGTATCCTTCCTCTGGGCAGTATGCAATTCTCCTATCTCTGAGTTGTCGCATAGTGTCTCTGCCTCTTTTTCCTTCCCTTGAGACCCACTGGCTACTGCTCCCCTGTTGGCTGGCTGTTTGGGCATCCCCAAAAAGACATATTTCGTGCCAATGATCATGGGAAATAAGGAGTCAGATAATACAGCAGCTGGAATAATGCCCGTGACGTACCTGGATTTAATCTCCACCTTGGCGATTGGTAGCGTCATGGTAACAGCACTCCTCATTGCCGGCTGTATCTCTATGGTCTCCCCTGTAAGTTGGCCTGGGCTTACCAGGCTGGCATCTATCACCGCTTCCCCATCCAAACCTGAATGGTAGAGACAAGCCACCTGCTGGCCATTGACTTCAATCAGTTCAACCACAGGTGGTCTCTCTTGGTCCTGAGTGTGTTCCATCTCCTCGACCTTTTCCTTGCACCTGCAGTCCACAGTATTATGTGTTTTCGATCTGCAGTGTGTGCACCATTTTCCCTTCCAAACTTTCCGTGTGCTTTCTTTGTTCAGCGTTTCTTCACCGACCTCAGCCTTGTCTGTGATTACCTTCTTATGAATCACTTGGCATGCCGCGAAGTGATAACTTTTTGACTTCGATCTGCAGTCCTTTGTGTTATGAGAGGGCACCTTGCAGATTGAACACCACTTCTCGGACCACGTTCGTTTAGCTGGAGAATTCGAGGTGTTATGGTTTCCTTCCTTGACCTTCTCTGAACTCTCCGTTGACGCCTTTATATAAGGTTCCACTGTTCCTCCTTCCGAGTTCTGAGGTTTCATTCGGTCTTGTTTCTCCTGACCTTTTGTGGGTTGTATATTGGTTTCTTTAGCTTCCCCATGGACTTCTACGAATCTTTCCGCCAGCTTATTCACAACGTCGAGCCGTTCCGCCCCTTGTTCTCCTAAAAATGTCTTCAGTGGTTCTGACATTTGCTGTCGCATCTGGTCGACCACCATGAGCTCTTCCAAACTGTCATAGTCCCGCTTTAACTCTGCCAAGTCCATCCATTTATGGAGATATGATTTCAGCCTCAGACTGTAGGCGGCGAATAGCTCTCCCGGCTCTCGTCTAGACGATCTAAACTTCTTCTGATACGTTTGTGCTGTGACTTCATAATGCTTCATCAAAGCGGCTTTTAATTCCTCGTAATGATTTTCATGTCCTGGTGGTAGGCGTGTGTAGACCTCGTACCCCGAACCACGTAATGCCTGGGATAATTTAAGAGCCCATCGGCTTCTATCCAGTCCCATAGCGACTGCCATGGCCTCGAACCGATCCAAAAACTGGTATATCTTCTCTTTAGTTTCATCAAAGACCGCTAAGGGAAACTTCATGGCATGGTAACCATGTCCACTCATGTTGAGTGAACCATGGGAAAAGGATCCTCCTTCTGCCCCGTCAGTTTCTCCCTTCGTTTGTGTCTTGAGCTCCAGTTCTCGCATGCGGTATTCATGTTCCCTTATCTTGTTGGCTTTCTCTGCTTGCAACCTCTTGTTGTCCTGTTCCAGTCCCAGTCTCCTGACCTCCTGTTCCATTTCCAGTTTCTTGGCCTCCTGTTCCAGTTTCTTGGCCTCCTGTTCCATATCCAGTTTCTTGGCCTCCTGTTCCATTTCCAGTTTCTTGGCCTCCTGTTCCATTCTTCTAAGCTCGAGCTCTGCCTTTCGATCTTATCGTTCTGCTTGACGACGCTCTCTTTCTACCACTTGTATATACTCGGATAGGGCTTGTTCAGACAACCCCATTGCTTCACCCCTTTCCCTCAGTTCTTCCATCTCTAGTTTATGAGTGGCCATAGTAAAAGACGGTAAGTCCGCAGGTTGGGTAAAGAGACCCTAAGGCAGTAAGTACGTACTACTTATCTCACTTAAATATATATATGTTAATATCTATATGTTATATATGACATCACACAGTACCCCACAACTACTCTCACAACCTCACGAGAAGATATAGGATAAAGACTTATGTAGACGTGTGAAAGTGTGAACAGGTAAGTACTGTGTTAGAACGCCTATCCACAATTATCCTGTCTGGATCTTTCTCACTGTAAGGTCCACAACATTAAAGTACTGGCACCATATATCCCATGGACAGGCTTCCATTAAAAGTCATCATTATCTATACTTACAGGTATATCCCAATATGTAGGTATCAATATGCATGTACCCTTCTATGCAGTTACCTTTTAATGTACCTATATGCAGGTACCTCGCTAGGGATGGTACCACTAAGCATTGGCTGCTACCCCGCTATGCTCCACCATTTAATGTCGCTTGTCGTCACGGGAGGAACGTGGAATGAACAAGCACACCTTATTACTTCTTCTTCTTTGGGATTCTTGACTGACTTCTGTCTACACTCCTCCCTTCTGTCTTCCCTTCCATATATCTATTCCTTTCTCTCTCTCTCTCTCTATTATTCCTTCATCACATACTCCGACAACAGTTTCCTTCAACAATTAATAAAATATTTATTAAATAAAACTATGTCTGGTGTATGGATGGACTGTGTATATGTAATTGGTATTGTCTACTAGTGTGAATGCAAGATAGGACTTTTGACTTCGTATGTGCCGTAGATTTTCTCGCCTCTTCTGTCGGCTAAAACACAGGACAGTACACATAAAAATGGAGTGATCTCACCCTGGATGATCTCCTCCTGCTTGAGTCTGGACTTAATCCAATTCTTGAAGAAAACAACTGTTCAATGTCTTATCACCAGAAAATAATACGATTTGGTAAGTCACTGAATTTCATATATTTCCCGTTTTGGAAGGTATTATAGTCCACCTCTGAATACACACCGCCACTATCCAACATTGTCTAGAGTTACTACAAATGTTCTACACAATGTCTCTTGTTAATAAAGTTTAATGTTTCTGCACAGTGCAATTGCCTGCAGTGTTAAGTATCCCTGCTTGCCAGAGGTTAACGTCTTTTCCTTTTAAGGGCTTTAGTTGTATATTCGTTTGAGCATAGTGTTCTGTATTTGACGTTACGTTATCACTTCTTCATATTAAAACATGTCTATGTTCTTGTTGGTTCTAAGTAGGTACTTTATTAGCTCAAGTGAAGTAACCTTTATTTCTTCTCTGATTTCAATAGGGGGATTGGAACCTGTGGAGGAGATAGGTAATCCGGTGATATGAGTCTGCTTCATATTATTTTCTTATGTGAGAGTCCTTCTCTAGCCATACTGAGAAGCCTCCGAAAAACATACGGACATACGATTTATGAGTGCACTAAAGTTTACACGATTAGATAAACGAATGCAATGCCACAAGTCAAGAACAAACACCTATATCCCTATGCTACTATTACGCTAAGATTAGTTTACCTTATATCTTCTATTATCATCCCGGAATCGAAATTAATAATTAAGCACATCGGCACTAATATTCCATTGCCTTAAACAATACGGGACTATAATTTCTTTTCCACACCTGGGATTAATAGATATCTCTGTCCAGTTTGGAACACACACTAAAACAGAAAACCCAATTTCTACTATTTATATCGAGTGGCCCATCCTCCGTTATTGTTTGATGTTCATACCTCAACACTCGTCTCTTGACGTATCCTGCACATCAAAAGGCGGTGAAATCACGTAGTGATTAGTTGCTCGTTTCGTTCCGTTGTTACGCTGTTTCCCTGGGTTCTCCTTACGCTAATACTTCAAAGCGTCCGAACCCGTTGTTCGCCTTCTCCGTTCATTTTTCCCCAACGCGATCTCCCCGTTTCCCGTGTCCATCCGATCAGATCGTCAGGCAATGACCTCTGCGAACACCTGTATCCTATTTTTATATCCGTCGGTCAATGATCTTTAATTTATCCTCCTCTCAGACTGAAGTACACGATTGTTAACCCTCCTCCTACATTGTAGTTTTATATGTAAGTTATCAAGGAATCACTAAACTGCAGTTTTCCCGTGACACCGAGTGAGCATTGTCCTGAATTAGTTGCTGGATTTCCACTTCCGTCGCCTCTGCTGGCCACTCCTTGCACTCCCTGCTCAATGTGATTATAACTCTGCATAAGTCTGACTGCTCCGCTGACCCACTCCTCTCCTCGCCTAATGTTCTCCAAGATGCACACCTGTCTGCGCCCAGCGACTAACTGTGCTTTTATCGACTTTAAAAGAGTCATAAAAAGCACTCAAACGTTTCTGAATGCTAACAATAGTTTCTTTCTCTGCGATCACAAATTCTATAACAATTTTCTGCTGGTGACGTACGTAATTAATATCTGCCGTTTCAACGGCTTTGTAATGCGGTTAGAATTGGTTTACAGAGGTGCAAGTTGATAAACACCTTCAGGAGATTATACACTTAAATTAGTGTAAATGTAATTCTTCTATCTTTATTATAAGCTGAGATAATAATTGTGGCGCGTAACTTTCTGATATACTCTATTAACACATAGGTCTCAGACGTATTTTGTCACAACGTACCTTCACACGTAGATCTCACCTATCTTTGTCACATCTTACCCTCACACGCAGACACCACGCGTCTTTTGTCACAACCTACCGTCACAGGTAGATCCCAAACGTGTCACGTCACAATCTAAGCATTGTCCGGTTATTTGGTGACAGAGCTTGTCTTTGCAGAGCTTGGGACACACTAAGTGACACTCCTCCCCAAAGAATCCTGGCTGACAATCTGAAGTCAGAGGCAGTAGACACAGACTGATGTTTGTGATCATTAGTTTCAGAACATCGGTTTCAGCTTTCTCTTAATTATCACTTGAAGTGGCTTTACGCCAGCTCCGTGACGAAAAAAATACGGACGCTGTTCGTGAACCCACATACCCGCATTCGAAATACAGCTGCGAGCGATTTGCCAGCAAACCGCGTTGCGTTGGTGTTTTACGAATTGGTGTGGGTGCCGGTCTTTCTGAAAGCAATGGCAAACTACTGAACGTAAACTTGACAAGAGATCTCAACAGAAAAAAAAAATGCTGCTGTTGACTACAACTTCCTGTAAAGGATATGCAACTATCTATTTTAGTGACTTAGCATATGACCTCAAAGTTACAAAATGTGAATTGGCCCAATCGTTTGGCTCTGCAATTGGTTCTACAAGTCCAGATGACGTAATATAAAGGGCTCAAATTCAATTCCAGTATTTCTCAAAGTCAGTTCTGACAATATGTGCGTTGTCACGTGTCTCGGCGAGTCTCCGCGGCCATGTGGTCACGTCGCATGCGTGCTGAAATTGTGGGTTCGATTCCGAGCTACGTCTTCCGGTTCACGAGCTCAATTTTCTCAGAGACTCCTGTGGTCGTGGCTGGATCTTCGGTGTCCATGCTTTGTACTACCAAATCGACCCCCTTAACTTTTAACAATATTTAAGCTCTTTAAATACGGCTACTTTCTGGGCTGAGATGTTGGAAGGACATCTCTGCAACACAGTCACCTCGGAGATCCTACTTTAGTACCGGGTAGGAGGAACATGTCACACAGGACTCATGCTGAGACACACCAGACTCATGCTGAGACACACCAGACCTATGCTGAGACACACCGGACTCATGCTGAGACACACAGGACTCATGCTGAGACACCCCGGACCCATGCTGAGACACACAGGACTCATGCTGAGACACACAGGACTCATGCTGAGACACCCCGGACTCATGCTGAGAAATGCAAACTTTATTACCTGGTAGGAGGGATACTCCACACCGGACTCATGCCGAGATATGCACACTCCGTTCCAAGCTCAGTGCACGTGCATGTCATTGCGCTGGAATTCAGAGTTAACACCAACAGTCTTTCAGACGACTGACAGCTATCTAACCAACCACCCACCCAGCATGCCTAACCACCCACACACCCAGCCTCCCCCCCCCCACCCATCCACACACCCAAATAACCACCCACCCACCCAAGCTACACAAACCCACCCACCCAAGCTACACAAACCCACCCACGCATCCACCCATCCATCCCACCAACCACCCACCTACCCACCCACGCACCCAAATAACCACCCTCTCATCCACCAACCCACCCACCCACCTGCCATATAGTGAGTGTAGGCAAGAATGACGTCATATGAATTAGAGAGAAATCCTCGACGCCAAATACGATATAAAACTAAGAGACGCGTTAGAAACACAAGAAACGTCACATATCGATTAGCCCAACAATGGCAGACTTGTGGGGAAATGGAATCAAGGAGGCAGTGCAAGTTTGGATGTCTCTAAATCGAACTGGACTGATGGTTACTTGGCATTAAACCAGTGGCGGAATATTACTAACTGACAAGGAAAAGGCTTAGCAACATGATACCGAATATCGCCACGAAGTAATGAACCAACAGCAAGAGAAATAGCTGTATTGTCCAGAGCGGCAAGAAACATAACCGACGGATAGAGAGAAGGATATCAGAGGACGTATACCTGAATATGTCAACAGTCGTACTGACAAGGTTGGTGATCTTTTTGTAATTATTGTGAGCTACAAATAAGACTTGCTGCGGACCTGGTGTAACAGGCCCTGGAAGTGCTACATAGTAATTATTGGACACGTTCATCCTTGCATGCTGTGAAACATATTAAACGACAGTTTTTGCTGGACTTACGTCAAAGAATCCGATCTCATCATTTTTGTTCATATTGCTGTTGTTGATTTTCTGAATCGAGCCGAGAATAACTTTTGTTGGAATTCAGTATATTATTATGGAACAGCCCTGTCAGCAGCAGTATGGCACCACCCAACCAACAACCACCCAACCTACCACCCGCCCGCCCACCCACCCAACCAACCAACCAACCAACCACCCCCACCCAACCAAGCAATCAACAGTCCTGTTTAGTGTACTATCCTCTGACTGTTTTTATTTTCCATTTGCTTTAGCTCGCTGTCAACTCAGTCGTAGTCCACTCACTTTCTACTATTTCTAGAAATTTCCCCCACTGGGGAGTGCACTGCGCTGATGTTTGCGTGTAGATTAACTTTCCCTATTACCAGTGTCCCTCGCCAGCACGCCAACTCATTCCGACTTCTGAGGTACTTGTATTGTACGTCCCGAAGCCAAGGAAGAGAAGTTAACATGTTAGCCCAGCTGATCAGTGTAGGGGTTGAACCCGCTACTTCGACATCAACTCACTGGAAGTTTAACAATGGGTGCTCCCAACCATTCAACCATAGTGATCTCCGCCCTCTCCTTGCTGTGTACATCGTCGCCTCGCCTGGGGGTAAGTGAGGCCCTACTGGCTTGTGTGACACTGTACAGCTGGAATTAGTGCACCATCGTCTAACCCAGTGGTTCTCAACCGGTGGAGAATTCTCCCCCAGGGGGGAATTTTAGGGTTTCCAGGGGGGGGGGGGGGAATTAAGATTATTTTAAGATCGCGTTAATACAAGAACAGATTACTTGATATTGTTTATCCCTTCATACTGTACGGTTCTGTACGTCCCACCCTTCTAAAATTCAATTTATAAAGCAAGTAGACCCACACATCATGCTTTATGTGGACGTGAAGACTTGTTTTAGTATTTGATATTAAATGTAGCTTCCATTATTACATATACTGTGTAGGGGAAGGGCAGGATATTTAGGTAGGACATACGAAAGGGGGAAAGGAGGAATGACGTTCTGAAAATATGGTGAAGGAGGGCACGAGCCAAAAAAGGTTGAGAATCACTGGTCTAACCCTACTGCCTTGTGTGACACTGTACAGCTGGAATTAGTACACCACTGGTCTAACCCTACTGCCTTGTGTGACACTGTACAGCTGGAATTAGTACACCACTGGTCTAACCCTACTGCCTTGTGTGACACTGTACAGCTGGAATTAGTACACCACTGGTCTAACCCTACTGGCGTCTGTGTTCGTTGTGGACTGAACACATAAGACATTGCTAAACTTGCTCAGCCAGGGCCGGCTGCTATACTAGGCAGACATCAAATAGAAAGCCGAGTCTATAAGCCCATAAGCAGGTGTACATTCGCTCAACCACAAACATCATGAAAACATTATGCATGTAGAAACTCAGGGGACCTACCGTCACAATACGGCTCCATAAAGCGCTCGACGCATGCACAATGTCCATAGAGAGGGTCGCAGTTGTTCGCACAATTACTGGAGCAGTTGAAGATACAGTCTCTTCCGTAATGGCCTGATTCACATTCTGCAAACCAGAAAACATAAATGACAGTGTTCATGGCATGCGTCGTCGGTGTGTCCACCGGAGTAAATACACTGCCAGTGTGTGCCTAGAACTTTATGTATGATCAGTTTTAAATGAAGAATTCGCAGCCAACGATGGAAACGGGCCAGAGCTTGCACATGTGTAGCATATATGCTGAAAACAAGAGGCGTAGTGCTGTATTTTAGAAATAGACAAATGTAACTCAGGGTTAGACCTGTGAAGGGAAACGACGACGTGTGGTTATGGAGGCGCGTGTTTCTAGGTATTATTGTTTTTTTTTATATAGTGATGGACAGACAGCAGGTGACACATCATTTGTATAATCATGATTTATAGCCACTGCCGAACAAGACATGCTGAATGATTTCATGAGCAAAAGCCCATCAATCTCCGTAGACCACTTATGTAAATAATCAAGAGTCAGCCCCTCCCACGAGGACTTGATTGAGACTGGAGACTGCAGAGGAGGAAAAAGTCATAAGAGACATTTACTCTTGTCAGTGATCCTGATAGGGTTAATTATGAGTGACAGACGAGACCTAAAGAGTTGAGACAGTTATACAACAGTTCACGTGAAACAGATGATAGCGAGTGGTCAATGCATGACAAGAACCAAACAGCCAGGCAGCCGGCTAGTCAGTGAACACTAATGGCAGACAAACAAGTTGTCCACGAGGACACTCACGATCGAGGTTAACAGTTGAATAGTGTTGAATAATAACAAAGAGTCGCTCATTCAGGTTCGAGGTAACGTAAAGACAGGTCATATATTAGACGCACATGGGACGAATGTTACATAAATACTAGGCCAGTGATATCTCTACAACAAGCACTTTACTAAACTCTACACTATCTACATTTTACTCAGCTCTACACTATCTACACTTTACTTAACTCTACACTATCTACATTTTACTCAACTCTACACTATCTACACTTTACTCAACTCTACACTATCTACACATTACTCAACTCTACACTATCTACACTGTACTCAACTCTAAACTATCTACATTTTACTCAGCTTTACACTATCAACACTTTACTCAACTCTACACTATCTACACTTTACGCAACTCTACACTATCTACACTTTACTCAACTCTACACTATCTACACTTTACTCAACTCTACACTATCTACACTTTACTCAACTTTACACTATCTTCACTTTACTCAACTCAACACTATCTACACTTTACTCAACTCTACACTATCTACACTATCGACACTTTACTCAACTCAACACTATTTACACTTTACTCAACTCTACACTATCTACACTTTACTCAACTCTACACTATCTACACTATCTACACTTTACTCAACTCTACACTATCTACATGTTACTCAACTCTACACTATCTAAACTTTACTCAACTCAACACTATCTACACTTTACTCAACTCTACACTATCTACACTATCTACACTTTACTCAACTCAACACTATCTACACTTTACTCAACTCAACACAATCTTCACTTTACTCAACTCTACAATATCTTCACTTTACTCAACTCAACACTATCTTCACTTTACTCAACTCACCACTATCTTCACTTTACTCAACTTTACAATATCTTCACTTTACTCAACTCAACACTATCTACACTTTACTCAACTCTACACTATCTTCACTTTACTCAACCCAACACTATCTTCACTTTACTCAACTCAACACTATCTACACTATCTACACTTTACTCATCTCTACACTATCTACACTTTACTCAACTCTACACTATCTACACTTTACTCAACTCTGCATTATCTACATTTTACTAAACTCTACACTCTACACTTTACTCAACTCTACACTATCTACACTTTACTCAACTCTACACTATCTACACTTTACTCAACTCTTCACTATCTACACTTTACTCAACTCAACACTATCTACACTTTACTCAACTCAACACTATCTACACTTTACTCAACTCAACACTATATACACTTTACTCAACTCTACACTATCTACACTTTACTCAACTCTACACTATCTACACTTTACTCAACTCTACACTATCTACACTTTACTCAACTCAACACTATCTACACTTTACTCAACTCTACACTATCTTCACTTTACTCAACTCCACACTATATACACTTTACTCAACTCTACACTATCTACACTTTACTCAACTCTACACTATCTACACTTTACTCAACTCAACACTATCTACACTTTACTCAACTCTACAATATCTTCACTTTATTCAACTCAACACTATCTTCACTTTACTCAACTCAACACTATCTTCACTTTACTCAACTTTACACTATCTTCACTTTACTCAACTCTACACTATCTTCACTTTACTCAACCCAACACTATCTTCACTTTACTCAACTCTGCACTATCTACATTTGACTAAACTCTACACTCTACACTTTACTCAACTCTACACTATGTACACTTTACTCAACTCTACATTATCTACACTTTACCCAACTCTTCACTATCTACACTTTACTCAACTCAACACTATCTATACTTTACTCAACTCAACACTATCTACACTATCTACACTTTACTCATCTCTACACTATCTACACTTTACTCAACTCAAAACTATCTAGACTATCTACATTTTACTCAACTCTACACTATCTACACTTTACTCAACTCTACACTATATACACTTTACTCAACTCTACACTATCTTCACTTTACTCAACTCTACACTATCTTCACTTTACTCAACTCAACACTATCTACACTTTACTCAACTCTACACTATCTTCACTTTACTCAACTCTACACTATCTTCACTTTACTCAACTCAACACTATCTTCACTTTACTCAACTCTACACTATCTTCACTTTACTCAACTCAACACTATCTACACTTTACTCAACTCAACACTATCTTCACTTTACTCAACTTTACACTATCTTCACTTTACTCAACTCTACACTATCTTCACTTTACTCAACTCAACACTATCTTCACTTTACTGAACCCAACACTATCTTCACTTTACTCAACTCAACACTATCTACACTATCTACACTTTACTCATCTCTACACTATCTACACTTTACTCAACTCTACACTATCTACACTTTACTCAACTCTGCACTATCTACATTTTTACTAAACTCTACACTCTACACTTTACTCAACTCTACACTATCTACACTTTACTCAACTCTACACTATATACACTTTACTCAACTCTACACTATCTACACTTTACTCAACTCTACACTATCTACACTTTACTCAACTCTACACTATCTACACTTTACTCAACTCTACACTATCTACACTTTACTCAACTCTACACTTTCTACACTTTACTCAACTCTACACTATCTACACTTTACTCAACTCTACACTATCTACACTTTACTCAACTCTACACTATCTACACTTTACTCAACTCTACACTATCTACACTTTACTCAACTCTACACTATCTACACTTTACTCAACTCTACACTATCTACACTTTACTCAACTCTACACTATCTACACTTTACTCAACTCTACACTATCTACACTTTACTCAACTCTACACTATCTACACTTTACTCAACTCTACACTATCTACACTTTACTCAACTCTACACTATCTACACTTTACTCAACTCAACACTATCTACACTTTACTCAACCCTGCACTATCTACACTTTACTCAACTCTACACTATCTACACTTTACTCAACTCTTCACTATCTACACTTTACTCAACTCAACACTATCTACACTTTACTCAACTCAACACTATCTACACTTTACTCAACTCTACACTATATACACTTTGCTCAACTCTACACTATCTACACTTTACTCAACTCTACACTATCTACACTATACTCAACTCTACACTATCTACACTTTACTCAACTCAACACTATCTACACTTTACTCATCTCTACACTATCTACACTTTACTCAACTCAGAACTATCTAGACTATCTACATTTTACTCAACTCTACACTATCTACACTTTACTCAACTCTACACTATATACACTTTACTCAACTCTACACTATCTTCACTTTACCCAACTCTACACTATCTTCACTTTACTCAACTCAACACTATCTACACTTTACTCAACTCTACACTATCTTCACTTTACTCAACTCTACACTATCTTCACTTTACTCAACTCAACACTATCTTCACTTAACTCAACTCTACAGTATCTTCACTTTACTCAACTCAACACTATCTACACTTTACTCAACTCAACACTATCTACACTTTACTCAACTCTACACTATATACACTTTACTCAACTCTACACTATCTACACTTTACTCAACTCTACACTATCTACACTTTACTCAACTCTGCACTATCTACATTTTACTCAACTCTACACTCTACACTTTACTCAACTCTACACTATATACACTTTACTCAACTCTACACTCTACACTTTACTCAACTCTACACTATCTACTCTTTACTCAACTCTACACTATATACACTTTACTCAACTCTACACTATCTACACTTTACTCAACTCTACACTATCTACACTTTACTCAACTCTACACTATCTACACTTTACTCAACTCTACACTATCTACACTTTACTCAACTCTACACTATCTACACTTTACTCAACTCTACACTTTCTACACTTTACTCAACTCTACACTTTCTACACTTTACTCAACTCTACACTTTCTACACTTTACTCAACTCTACACTTTCTACACTTTACTGATCTCTAGACTATCATCAGAAGTTCCAAGTGACATTATGTAAGTGTGTAAGTGCTTAATCAGAATGAGCGATGGAAAGTTCCAGTAGCTGATGTCAATGTTGACGGACAAGCACGTGTAGATTGAGTTCTAGTTCACTCTTTTTTTTTATGATGCATATCCCTTACATGACGTTGCAGTCAACACCAGCATTTTTCAGCTGCTGTTGATGTACTAGGCAAGTTTTACCTTCAGTAGTTTGCCATTGCTTTCTGGACGACCGGCTCACATACCCCCGTAAGTTACCAGCGCAGCGCTATTCGCTGTCGATTCTTGCAGCTGCTGTTGTCCCCACGTGGATATACGGGATTACGAATAATGTCGTTAACACCTTGGCCAGGGAGACCGGCTAGTTGACTGTACACGAGAACAAATAATAACCTGCTGGGATGTATCTAGTAATGGCAGAATGAGAAGGCAGATCGATATAGTTTCACACCATCGGACCGAGTGTACATTACTGAGGGCTGTCAGGTACTCGACCCACAGTCGACAGTGTGTGAGCACGTTCTAAAGATTGATTGAGTCCCAGACTGTTGTGGCAGTGTAAGCGATGTCTTTCCTTCTGGAGTAAGTGATGTACCAAAGTTTGCCGTGAATGTGTCTTGGTCCATTCGTCTGATTCGGATGAGCACTGTTTTGTCTTGGTCCATTCTTCAGATTCTTATGTGCACTGTTTTGTCTTGGTCCATTCGTCAGATTCTTATATGCACTGTTTTGTCTTGGTCCATTCGTCAGATTCTTATGTGCACTGTTTTGTCTTGGTCCATTCGTCTGATTCTTATGTGCACTCTTTTGTCTTGGTCCATTCGTCAGATTCTTATGTGCATTGTTTTGTCTTGGTCCATTCTTCAGATTCTTATGTGCACTGTTTTGTCTTGGTCCATTCGTCTGATTCTTATGTGCACTCTTTTGTCTTGGTCCATTCGTCAGATTCTTATGTGCACTCTTTTGTCTTGGTCCATTCGTCAGATTCTTATGTGCATTATTTTATCTTGGTCCATTCTTCAGATTCTTATGTGCACTGTTTTGAACGTGACTATTGTCATCAGTATGTCCACCAAGTCACACCCCACACCAGCACCCCGGCAGCTGTGGGCAGTGATTTCTGTAACTATATCTCCCAGGGTGTCCACAAAACCTGGGCCGCTGCGCGTGTGACATGTCACAGCCAATGGCGAGCTAGTGGAATATTTACAGGAGTGCTCCAGTCGCAGAGTATGACGGGGCATCTCCTGGTGTGGGAGGTCTATACTCAGGGAAAGGTAAGGTACAGAGGGCAGGATTTGTTGCCTCTTGACAAAGAACATTTCTCCTGCACTTCTTGAATATATTCCAGTAAGTGATTGAATTCTCACTATCAGACTTAAAGAATACAAACATCAAATTATACATGCCCATGCACTAACAACTGTGTCAGAAGAGGATTAATTAAGTTTAAAGTAGTTTAAGTGATATGCTAGAAACTATGCAAAGAAAAAGAGATGACATGTCAACTATGGGGTGTTTCGACGAGAATACAAAAGTTTGTTAAACTGAAGAAGATAAACACATTTGAGGACAGTTCGTCAGAGAACATAGAAATGATAGAGAAGAACAAGATTTGAGTTCTGCATAGAAGGCAAACTTTCAATTAGTTTCTGTTTCTGGTTTAGCTGCCGATGGTTCAGTCTAGTTCGTGATGTTTCTCTCCTTGTTGCTGGCGTTTCTATTCTAGTTCATTGTGTTTCTGTGCTAGTTATTGAAATTTATGTTGTAGATTGCACGATTTATTGCCTGGCATATTTCGCTGCATCTCGTCAGGTACATACTGCAGAAATCACACAACTTACGTGAATTAACTAGATAAATCCTTCAAGTTGAAATATACACATATTCGCACAGTAATGTTCGGCCTACATTCTGTGCTGCAACTCCAGTCATTAGATATAAAACCGTACCGATTCCTAGACCAGCAGTCAAAGAGCCTGTTCCTCTGTACGCCACAAACAATTGTATTTACTAATTCACATGTAGATGCCAGGCCTTCTACATTGGTAGAACAGAGAGACAGCTTAACAAACGAGTGTCAGAACACATACCTCAATGGGTCAACAAGATACAACACACAGGAGATGCTAGCCTCGTGGGGCCGACACAACGGAAGCTCCCGGCGTCTTCAGTTGGTAAACATATTGTCGAGATCGGTCATGTGGTTGACAGAGACACTGCCTTTCGCGTGTTGTTTAACACACAAAATACTCGCTTGTTAAAATTTGCAGAAGCAATTATGATCAATCAACGCAAGCCAGAATTGTGCAAACAGAAAGACATGTTAGTCAGCTTAAAATTACCGTGGTAGATAAGTGACATTACTGTGCGAATATGTGTATATTTCAACTTGAAGGATTTATCTAGTTAATTCACGTAAGTTGTGTGATTTCTGCAGTATGTACCTGACGAGATGCAGCGAAATATGCCAGGCAATAAATCGTGCAATCTATTGTTTGGGTCTTCGTTATTCAAATTCACTACGGAAAACATTGTTTTGAATTTCTGTTGTAGTAAATGATGTTTATATCCTAAATGATGATGTTTATGTCCTGGTTGATGATATTTTTGTCGTTAGTGGATGATGTTTCTTTCCTAGTTGATGATGTTTCTATCTTAGTTAATGATGTTTCTGTCCTAGTTGATGATGTTTCTGTCCTAGTTGATGATGTTTCCGTCGTAGTTGATGATGTTTCTATCTTAGTTGATGATGTTTCTGTCCTATTTGATGATGTTTCTGTCCTAAATAAGAGCGTTTTTATCCTAGTTGATGATGTTTCTGTCCTAGTTGATGATGTTTCTGTCCTAGTTGATGATGTTTCTATCTTAGTTGATGATATTTCTATCCTATTTGATGATGTGTCGGTCCTAAATAAGAGTGTTTTTATCCTAGTTGATGATGTTTATCTCCTAGTTGATGAAGTATTTCTCATTAGTTGAGGATGTTTCAGTTCTAGTTGATGATGTTTATGTCATAGTTGATGATGTTTTTGTCCTAGTTGAGAATGTATTTGTCTTAGTTGAGGATGTTTCTGTCCTAATTGAGGGTGCTTTGTCCTAGTTGATGACATTTATATTCTAGTTGATGATGTCTCTGTCGTAAGTTGATGATATTTCTGTCCTAGTTGAGGATGTTTCCCTCATAATTGATGATTGTGTCCAACTTTTATGTGTTAACAGTCTTGTTGCTGTTCTAGGTGATTATGTTTTTGTCTTATCTGATGATGTTTCAGTTCTAGTTGAGAATGTTTCTGTCTTAGTTGATGATATTTCTGTCCTAGTTGAGAATGTTTCTGTCTTAGTTGATGATATTTCTGTCCTAGTTGAGAATGTTTCTGTCTTAGTTGATGATATTTCTGATCTAGTTGAGAATGTTTCTATCTTTGATGATGATATTTCTGTTCTAGTTGAGGATGTTTCTGTCCTAGTTGATGATGTTTCTGTCCTAGTTGATGATGTATATGTCCTAGTTGATGATGTTTATGTCAAATTTACTTGTGTTCTTAGTCTAGTTGCTGTTATAGTTAATGATGTTTCTGTATTGGTTGATGATGTTTCTGTCCTAGTTGATGATGGGTATGTCCTAGTTGATGATGTTTCTGCCCTGGTTGATGATGTTTCTGTTCTAGTTGATGATGTTTCTGTCCTAGTTGATGATGTTTCTGTCCTAGTTGATGATGGGTATGTCCTAGTTGATGATGTTTCTGTCCTGGTTGATGATGTTTCTGTTATAGTTGATGATGTTTCTGTCCTAGTTGATGATGTTTCTGTCCTAGTTGATGATGGGTATGTCCTAGTTGATGATGTTTCTGTCCTAGTTGATGATGGGTATGTCCTAGTTGATGATGGGTATGTCCTAGTTAATGATGTTTCTGTCCTGGTTGATGATGTTTCTGTCCTGGTTGATGATGTTTCTGTCCTAGTTGATGATGTTTCTGTCCTAGTTGATGATGTTTCTATCCTAGTTGATGATGTTTCTATCCTAGTTGATGATGTTTCTATCCTGGTTGATGATGTTTCTATCCTAGTTGATGATGGGTATGTCCTAGTTGATGATGTTTGTGTCCTAGTTGATGATGGGTATGTCCTAGTTGATGATGTTTCTGTCCTGGTTGATGATGTTTCTGTCCTGGTTGATGATGTTTCTGTCCTGGTTGATGATGTTTCTATCCTAGTTGATGATGGGTATGTCCTAGTTGATGATGTTTCTGTCCTAGTTGATGATGGGTATGTCCTAGTTGATGATGGGTATGTCCTAGTTAATGATGTTTCTGTCCTGGTTGATGATGTTTCTGTCCTAGTTGATGATGTATATGTCCTAGTTGATGATGTTTATGTCAAATTTACTTGTGTTCTTAGTCTAGTTGCTGTTATAGTTAATGATGTTTCTGTATTGGTTGATGATGTTTCTGTCCTAGTTGATGATGGGTATGTCCTAGTTGATGATGTTTCTGCCCTGGTTGATGATGTTTCTGTTCTAGTTGATGATGTTTCTGTCCTAGTTGATGATGTTTCTGTCCTAGTTGATGATGGGTATGTCCTAGTTGATGATGTTTCTGTCCTGGTTGATGATGTTTCTGTTATAGTTGATGATGTTTCTGTCCTAGTTGATGATGTTTCTGTCCTAGTTGATGATGGGTATGTCCTAGTTGATGATGTTTCTGTCCTAGTTGATGATGGGTATGTCCTAGTTGATGATGGGTATGTCCTAGTTAATGATGTTTCTGTCCTGGTTGATGATGTTTCTGTCCTGGTTGATGATGTTTCTGTCCTAGTTGATGATGTTTCTGTCCTAGTTGATGATGTTTCTATCCTAGTTGATGATGTTTCTATCCTAGTTGATGATGTTTCTATCCTGGTTGATGATGTTTCTATCCTAGTTGATGATGGGTATGTCCTAGTTGATGATGTTTGTGTCCTAGTTGATGATGGGTATGTCCTAGTTGATGATGTTTCTGTCCTGGTTGATGATGTTTCTGTCCTGGTTGATGATGTTTCTGTCCTGGTTGATGATGTTTCTATCCTAGTTGATGATGGGTATGTCCTAGTTGATGATGTTTCTGTCCTAGTTGATGATGGGTATGTCCTAGTTGATGATGGGTATGTCCTAGTTAATGATGTTTCTGTCCTGGTTGATGATGTTTCTGTCCTTGTTGATGATGTTTCTGTCCTAGTTAATGATGTTTCTATCCTAGTTGATGGAGCTTTTGTCATTGTTGATGTTTATGTTCTAGTTAATTATGTATCTGTTTCTGCAAACCAACTCGTGTTTCTTTCCAATGGTCACAATAATGATTAGTATTAATTAGTCACATGATAATGATATGATGCACGTTTCTCTATAGTTTATATTCATTTACCATTACTGCTGTTGCAGTTTCAGCCTACTCTAATAACGGATTGATGAGTATACTTGGGAAAGACATTAGACTTATAAAAAACATATATTGGAAACAACAAGCTGCCATAAGGATTGATAATGAAGTAGGACAATATCAACCTATTAAGAGAGGTGTTAGGCAGGGATGTGTAATGTCTCCAGATCTTTTTTCCCTATACAGTAAAAATATTTTCAGAAATGTAGAAGACCTAAAAGGAATCAGCATTGGAGGACGAAACATAAATAACATTAGATATGCAGATGATACAGTATTGATTGCAGACAATGCACAGGATCTGCAACAATTAAATTGTAGGAAGACACAGGTTATGGTCGTCACTAGGAAGAACGAAGTACCACAATGTAATATACAAGTAAATGGGAATATTCTTCAACAAGTGAATCGGTTCAATTATCTCGGAACAGTCATAACATCTGATGGCAGATGCCTTGAAGAGATTAGAACAAGAATCGCCATTGCGAAAGTAGCCTTTAGCAAGATGAAAAACATTCTGACCAATAAAATGATGTGAATTGAAACGAGAAAAAGAGTGTTGAGGGGATACATAGAGCCTGTTCTTTTGTATGGATGTGAAACTTGGACAATGTGCAGTCAAGCTGAAAAACATCTGATGGCTGCAGAAATGTGGTTTCTGAGGAAAATGCAAAGAATACCATGGACAGACAGAAAAACCAATGAACAAGTACTACAAGAGACAAATGAAAATCGTAGATTGATTAGAGAAATTAGACGTAGACAGTCAAAATTTTTTGGACATGTTATGAGAAGAAATGGACTGGAGAACTTAGTGACAGCTGGCAAGATCGAAGGGAACAGACCAAGAGGAAGACCGAGAGGAAAATACCTGGATGGCTTAGCCACATGGCATGGACGAGACAGGAACACTAAGCTGATCCACGACACTGGTGATCGAGTGAAATGGCGAATCATGACCGCCCACGCTTTCCGGCATGGCACATGATTGATTGATTGATGAGTAAACTTATGTAGGAAACGAGACAGATAAGAAATGTAGAATGTTAGATGGACGTGTGTGCCCAGTTCTGAATTCATGGAATATACAATTCGTTCATTCAACTTGAAAACAACATGTCTTCAAGTACTTGTTGTTTCTGTCTTAACTGCTCGCATGTGTGTCCCAGTTGCTGGTGTTTATGTCCCAGCGCTAACGTTATCTGTCCTCTGTCGCTGGTCTGTTTCTGTCCTAGTGACTACTGTTTCTGTCCTAGTGACTACTGTTTCTGTCCTAGTGGTTACTGTTTCTGTCGTGGTGACTACTGTTTCTGTCGTGGTGACTACTGTTTCTGTCGTGGTGACTACTGTTTCTGTCGTGGTGACTACTGTTTCTGTCGTGGTGACTACTGTTTCTGTCGTGGTGACTACTGTTTCTGTCGTGGTGACTACTGTTTCTGTCGTGGTGACTACTGTTTCTGTCATACTTTATACTGTAATCCCCATCCCGCAACGTCAATACTTATTATTACTCTTAATAAAACACACACACACACACACACACACACACACACACACACACACACACACATATAATACGTAACTGACAAACTAAGCGTACGTCGACACATTGACATATGATCATAAGGCACTTAGGTCAGGACATGACATTAACCTACCATTGCAACGCGAGCCCGTCATCCATTGTTTGCAATTGAGACAGCTGCCATTGAGTTGGTGACAACCCCGAATTACACAGATCGCTGGACACGTCAGGTTACAATGGGGTCCATACAACCCTACATTGCATTCTGAAGAAGAAAATTCAGAGGTATCAATATACTAGTTTATATAACAACATCTAATAAACATATGCAGGTAAGAGATGCAGGAGACAACACAGATATGTGCATGTAAAAGCCTTGGACAACGTGGCAATAATTAATAATATATGCAACATGAACCACATTTTAGGATCACATGTGAATGTTAAAAGCTTGACCAGCGTGTCAAGAATTAATAATATAAGCAACATGAAACACATTCTAGGGTCAGATGTGAACGTAAAAACCTTGGAGATCTTGGCAATAATTATCAATAGAAGCAAAATGAACCAAATTATACAGTTTAATTACCAAGAGTATTAAGAGTTGTCAACGCCCAGACCCGCACCCGAAGAGTAATAAAAGATACAATATTGTTCAGCAATGGTAAATAGAACAATGCATTAATACAACATTTATTATGTCTAGGGGAAATGTGCACCGCAACAAATCATGAACTAGTCAACTAAGCTTTCTTAAATAAAGACAGGTGCTGGGGCTTGCTTCGATGTCATGGGGATGTACTTGGTGTATGGTATCAGCTCTTGAAGGAGGAATGAATGTCTCCATGGGGATGTACTTGGTGTATGATATCAGCTCTAGAAGGAGGAATGAATGTCTCTATATCAGCTCTAGAAGGAGGAATGAATGTCTCCATGGGGATGTACTTGGTGTATGGTATCAGCTCTAGAAGGAGGAATGAATGTCTCCATGGGGATGTACTTGGTGTATGGTATCAGCTCTAGAAGGAGGAATGAATGTCTCTATATCAGCTCTAGAAGGAGGAATGCATGTCTCTATATCAGCTCTAGAAGGAGGAATGAATGTCTTTATATCAGCTCTAGAAGGAGGAATGAATGTCTCTATATCAGCATTAGAAGGAGGAATGAATGTCTCTATATCAGCTCTAGAAGGAGGAATGAATGTCTCTATATCAGCTCTAGAAGGAGGAATGAATGTCTCTATATCAGCTCTAGAAGGAGGAATGAATGTCTCTACATCAGCTCTAGAAGGAGGAATGAATGTCTCCATGGGGATGTACTTGGTGTATGGTATCAGCTCTAGAAGGAGGAATGAATGTCTCTATATCAGCTCTAGAAAGAGGAATGAATGTCTCTATATCAGCTCTAGAAGGAGGAATGAATGCCTCTATATCAGCTCTAGAAGGAGGAATGAATGTCTCTATATCAGCTCTAGAAGGAGGAATGAATGCCTCTATATCAGCTCTAGAAGGAGGAATGAATGTCTCCATGGGGATGTACTTGGTCTATGATATCAGCTCTAGAAGGAGGAAACAATGTCTCGTTGGGAATGTACTTGGTCTATGGTATCAGCTCTAGAAGGAGGAATGAATGTCTCTATATCAGCTCTAGAAGGAGGAATGAATGCCTCTATATCAGCTCTAGAAGGAGGAATGAATGCCTCTATATCAGCTCTAGAAGGAGGAATGAATGTCTCCATGGGGATGTACTTAGTCTATGGTATCAGCTCTAGAAGGAGGAATGAATGCCTCTATATCAGCTCTAGAAGGAGGAATGAATGCCTGTATATCAGCTCTAGAAGGAGGAATGAATGCCTCTATATCAGCTCTAGAAGGAGGAATGAATGTCTCCACGGGGATGTACTTGGTCTATGATATCAGCTCTAGAAGGAGGAAACAATGTCTCGTTGGGAATGTACTTGGTCTATGGTATCAGCTCTAGAAGGAGGAATGAATGTCTCTATATCAGCTCTAGAAGGAGGAATGAATGCCTCTATATCAGCTCTAGAAGGAGGAATGAATGCCTCTATATCAGCTCAAGAAGGAGGAATGAATGCCTCTATATCAGCTCAAGAAGGAGGAATGAATGTCTCCATGGGGATGTACTTGGTGTATGGTATCAGCTCTAGAAGGAGGAATGAATGTCTCTATATCAGCTCTAGAAGGAGGAATGAATGCCTCTATATCAGCTCTAGAAGGAGGAATGAATGTCTCCATGGGGATGTACTTGGTCTATGGTATCAGCTCTAGAAGGAGGAATGAATGTCTCCATGGGAATGTACTTGGTCTATGGTATCAGCTCTAGAAGGAGGAATGAATGCCTCTATATCAGCTCTAGAAGGAGGAATGAATGCCTCTATATCAGCTCAAGAAGGAGGAATGAATGTCTCCATGGGGATGTACTTGGTGTATGGTATCAGCTCTAGAAGAAGGAATGAATGTCTCTATATCAGCTCTAGAAGGAGGAATGAATGTCTCCATGGGGATGTACTTGGTGTATGGTATCAGCTCTAGAAGGAGGAATGAATGTCTCCATGGGGATGTAGTTGGTGTATGGTATCAGCTCTAGAAGGAGGAATGAATGTCTCTATATCAGCTCTAGAAGGAGGAATGAATGCCTCTATATCAGCTCTAGAAGGAGGAATGAATGTCTCCATGGGGATGTACTTGGTGTATGGTATCAGCTCTAGAAGGAGGAATGAATGTCTCTATATCAGCTCTAGAAGGAGGAATGAATGTCTCCATGGGGATGTACTTGGTGTATGGTATCAGCTCTAGAAGGAGGAATGAATGTCTCTATATCAGCTCTAGAAGGAGGAATGAATGTCTCTATATCAGCTCTAGAAGGAGGAATGAATGTCTCTATATCAGCTCTAGAAGGAGGAATGAATGTCTCTATATCAGCTCTAGAAGGAGGAATGAATGTCTCTATATCAGCTCTAGAAGGAGGAATGAATGTCTCTATATCAGCTCTAGAAGGAGGAATGAATGTCTCTATATCAGCTCTAGAAGGAGGAATGAATGTCTCCATGGGAATGTACTTGGTGTATGGTATCAGCTCTAGAAGGAGGAATGAATGTCTCTATATCAGCTCTAGAAGGAGGAATGAATGTCTCTATATCAGCTCTAGAAGGAGGAATGAATGTCTCTATATCAGCTCTAGAAGGAGGAATGAATATCTATATCAGCTCTAGAAGGAGGAATGAATGTCTCTATATCAGCTCTAGAAGGAGGAATGAATGTCTCTATATCAGCTCTAGAAGGAGGAATGAATGTCTCTATATCAGCTCTAGAAGGAGGATTGAATGTCTCTATATCAGCTCTAGAAGGAGGAATGAATGTCTCCATGGGGATGTACTTGGTGTATGGTATCAGCTCTAGAAGGAGGAATGAATGTCTCTATATCAGCTCTAGAAGGAGGAATGAATGTCTCTATATCAGCTCTAGAAGGAGGAATGAATGCCTCTATATCAGCTCTAGAAGGAGGAATGAATGTCTCCATGGGGATGTACTTGGTCTATGATATCAGCTCTAGAAGGAGGAAACAATGTCTCCATGGGAATGTACTTGGTCTATGGTATCAGCTCTAGAAGGAGGAATGAATGTCTCTATATCAGCTCTAGAAGGAGGAATAAATGCCTCTATATCAGCTCTAGAAGGAGGAATGAATGCCTCTATATCAGCTCAAGAAGGAGGAATGAATGTCTCCATGGGGATGTACTTGGTCTATGATATCAGCTCTAGAAGGAGGAAACAATGTTTCCATGGGAATGTACTTGGTCTATGGTATCAGCTCTAGAAGGAGGAATGAATGTCTCTATATCAGCTCTAGAAGGAGGAATGAATGTCTCCATGGGAATGTACTTGGTGTATGGTATCAGCTCTAGAAGGAGGAATGAATGTCTCCATGGGGATGTACTTGGTGTATGGTATCAGCTCTAGAAGGAGGAATGAATGTCTCTATATCAGCTCTAGAAGGAGGAATGAATGCCTCTATATCAGCTCTAGAAGGAGGAATGAATGTCTCCATGGGGATGTACTTGGTGTATGGTATCAGCTCTAGAAGGAGGAATGAATGTCTCTATATAAGCTCTAGAAGGAGGAATGAATGTCTCCATTGGGATGTACTTGGTGTATGGTATCAGCTCTAGAAGGAGGAATGAATGTCTCCATGGGGATATACTTGGTGTATGGTATCAGCTCTAGAAGGAGGAATGAATGTCTCTATATCAGCTCTAGAAGGAGGAATGAATGTCTCTATATCAGCTCTAGAAGGAGGAATGAATGTCTCTATATCAGCTCTAGAAGGAGGAATGAATGTCTCTATATCAGCTCTAGAAGGAGGAATGAATGTCTCCATGGGGATGTACTTGGTGTATGGTATCAGCTCTAGAAGGAGGAATGAATGTCTCTATATCAGCTCTAGAAGGAGGAATGAATGCCTCTATATCAGCTCTAGAAGGAGGAATGAATGTCTCCATGGGGATGTACTTGGTCTATGATATCAGCTCTAGAAGGAGGAATGAATGCCTCTATATCAGCTCTAGATGGAGGAATGAATGTCTCCATGGGGATGTACTTGGTCTATGATATCAGCTCTAGAAGGAGGAATGAATGCCTCTATATCAGCTCTAGAAGGAGGAATGAATGTCTCCATAGGGATGTACTTGGTCTATGATATCAGCTCTAGAAGGAGGAAACAATGTTTCCATGGGAATGTACTTGGTCTATGGTATCAGCTCTAGAAGGAGGAATGAATGCCTCTATATCAGCTCTAGAAGGAGGAATGAATGTCTCCATGGGGATGTACTTGGTCTATGATATCAGCTCTAGAAGGAGGAAACAATGTTTCCATGGGAATGTACTTGGTCTATGGTATCAGCTCTAGAAGGAGGAATGAATGCCTCTATATCAGCTCTAGAAGGAGGAATGAATGTCTCCATGGGGATGTACTTGGTCTATGATATCAGCTCTAGAAGGAGGAAACAATGTCTCCATGGGAATGTACTTGGTCTATGGTATCAGCTCTAGAAGGAGGAATGAATGCCTCTATATCAGCTCTAGAAGGAGGAATGAATGTCTCCATGGGGATGTACTTGGTCTATGATATCAGCTCTAGAAGGAGGAAACAATGTTTCCATGGGAATGTACTTGGTCTATGGTATCAGCTCTAGAAGGAGGAATGAATGTCTCTATATCAGCTCTAGAAGGAGGAATGAATGTCTCCATGGGAATGTACTTGGTGTATGGTATCAGCTCTAGAAGGAGGAATGAATGTCTCCATGGGGATGTACTTGGTGTATGGTATCAGCTCTAGAAGGAGGAATGAATGTCTCTTTATCAGCTCTAGAAGGAGGAATGAATGCCTCTATATCAGCTCTAGAAGGAGGAATGAATGTCTCCATGGGGATGTGCTTGGTGTATGGTATCAGCTCTAGAAGGAGGAATGAATGTCTCTATATAAGCTCTAGAAGGAGGAATGAATGTCTCCATGGGGATGTACTTGGTGTATGGTATCAGCTCTAGAAGGAGGAATGAATGTCTCCATGGGGATATACTTGGTGTATGGTATCAGCTCTAGAAGGAGGAATGAATGTCTCTATATCAGCTCTAGAAGGAGGAATGAATGTCTCTATATCAGCTCTAGAAGGAGGAATGAATGTCTCTATATCAGCTCTAGAAGGAGGAATGAATGTCTCCATGGGGATGTACTTGGTCTATGATATCAGCTCTAGAAGGAGGAAACAATGTCTCCATGGGAATGTACTTGGTCTATGGTATCAGCTCTAGAAGGAGGAATGAATGTCTCTATATCAGCTCTAGAAGGAGGAATAAATGCCTCTATATCAGCTCTAGAAGGAGGAATGAATGCCTCTATATCAGCTCTAGAAGGAGGAATGAATATCTCCATGGGGATGTACTTGTTCTATGATATCAGCTCTAGAAGGAGGAAACAATGTTTCCATGGGAATGTACTTGGTCTATGGTATCAGCTCTAGAAGGAGGAATGAATGTCTCTATATCAGCTCTAGAAGGAGGAATGAATGTCTCCATGGGAATGTACTTGGTGTATGGTATCAGCTCTAGAAGGAGGAATGAATGTCTCCATGGGGATGTACTTGGTGTATGGTATCAGCTCTAGAAGGAGGAATGAATGTCTCTATATCAGCTCTAGAAGGAGGAATGAATGCCTCTATATCAGCTCTAGAAGGAGGAATGAATGTCTCTATATCAGCTCTAGAAGGAGGAATGAATGTCTCTATATCAGCTCTAGAAGGAGGAATGAATGTCTCTATATCAGCTCTAGAAGGAGGAATGAATATCTATATCAGCTCTAGAAGGAGGAATGAATGTCTCTATATCAGCTCTAGAAGGAGGAATGAATGTCTCTATATCAGCTCTAGAAGGAGGAATGAATGTCTCTATATCAGCTCTAGAAGGAGGAATGAATGTCTCTATATCAGCTCTAGAAGGAGGAATGAATGTCTCCATGGGGATGTACTTGGTGTATGGTATCAGCTCTAGAAGGAGGAATGAATGTCTCTATATCAGCTCTAGAAGGAGGAATGAATGTCTCTATATCAGCTCTAGAAGGAGGAATGAATGCCTCTATATCAGCTCTAGAAGGAGGAATGAATGTCTCCATGGGGATGTACTTGGTCTATGATATCAGCTCTAGAAGGAGGAAACAATGTCTCCATGGGAATGTACTTGGTCTATGGTATCAGCTCTAGAAGGAGGAATGAATGTCTCTATATCAGCTCTAGAAGGAGGAATAAATGCCTCTATATCAGCTCTAGAAGGAGGAATGAATGCCTCTATATCAGCTCTAGAAGGAGGAATGAATGTCTCCATGGGGATGTACTTGGTCTATGATATCAGCTCTAGAAGGAGGAAACAATGTTTCCATGGGAATGTACTTGGTCTATGGTATCAGCTCTAGAAGGAGGAATGAATGTCTCTATATCAGCTCTAGAAGGAGGAATGAATGTCTCCATGGGAATGTACTTGGTGTATGGTATCAGCTCTAGAAGGAGGAATGAATGTCTCCATGGGGATGTACTTGGTGTATGGTATCAGCTCTAGAAGGAGGAATGAATGTCTCTATATCAGCTCTAGAAGGAGGAATGAATGCCTCTATATCAGCTCTAGAAGGAGGAATGAATGTCTCCATGGGGATGTACTTGGTGTATGGTATCAACTCTAGAAGGAGGAATGAATGTCTCTATATAAGCTCTAGAAGGAGGAATGAATGTCTCCATTGGGATGTACTTGGTGTATGGTATCAGCTCTAGAAGGAGGAATGAATGTCTCCATGGGGATATACTTGGTGTATGGTATCAGCTCTAGAAGGAGGAATGAATGTCTCTATATAAGCTCTAGAAGGAGGAATGAATGTCTCTATATCAGCTCTAGAAGGAGGAATGAATGTCTCTATATCAGCTCTAGAAGGAGGAATGAATGTCTCTATATCAGCTCTAGAAGGAGGAATGAATGTCTCCATGGGGATGTACTTGGTGTATGGTATCAGCTCTAGAAGGAGGAATGAATGTCTCTATATCAGCTCTAGAAGGAGGAATGAATGTCTCTATATCAGCTCTAGAAGGAGGAATGAATGCCTCTATATCAGCTCTAGAAGGAGGAATGAATGTCTCCATGGGGATGTACTTGGTCTATGATATCAGCTCTAGAAGGAGGAAACAATGTCTCCATGGGAATGTACTTGGTCTATGGTATCAGCTCTAGAAGGAGGAATGAATGTCTCTATATCAGCTCTAGAAGGAGGAATGAATGCCTCTATATCAGCTCTAGAAGGAGGAATGAATGTCTCCATGGGGATGTACTTGGTCTATGATATCAGCTCTAGAAGGAGGAAACAATGTTTCCATGGGAATGTACTTGGTCTATGGTATCAGCTCTAGAAGGAGGAATGAATGTCTCTATATCAGCTCTAGAAGGAGGAATGAATGTCTCCATGGGAATGTACTTGGTGTATGGTATCAGCTCTAGAAGGAGGAATGAATGTCTCCATGGGGATGTACTTGGTGTATGGTATCAGCTCTAGAAGGAGGAATGAATGTCTCTTTATCAGCTCTAGAAGGAGGAATGAATGCCTCTATATCAGCTCTAGAAGGAGGAATGAATGTCTCCATGGGGATGTACTTGGTGTATGGTATCAGCTCTAGAAGGAGGAATGAATGTCTCTATATAAGCTCTAGAAGGAGGAATGAATGTCTCCATGGGGATGTACTTGGTGTATGGTATCAGCTCTAGAAGGAGGAATGAATGTCTCCATGGGGATGTACTTGTTCTATGATATCAGCTCTAGAAGGAGGAAACAATGTTTCCATTGGAATGTACTTGGTCTATGGTATCAGCTCTAGAAGGAGGAATGAATGTCTCTATATCAGCTCTAGAAGGAGGAATGAATGTCTCCATGGGAATGTACTTGGTGTATGGTATCAGCTCTAGAAGGAGGAATGAATGTCTCCATGGGGATGTACTTGGTGTATGGTATCAGCTCTAGAAGGAGGAATGAATGTCTCTATATCAGCTCTAGAAGGAGGAATGAATGCCTCTATATCAGCTCTAGAAGGAGGAATGAATGTCTCCATGGGGATGTACTTGGTGTATGGTATCAGCTCTAGAAGGAGGAATGAATGTCTCTATATAAGCTCTAGAAGGAGAAATGAATGTCTCCATGGGGATGTACTTGGTGTATGGTATCAGCTCTAGAAGGAGGAATGAATGTCTCCATGGGGATATACTTGGTGTATGGTATCAGCTCTAGAAGGAGGAATGAATGTCTCTATATCAGCTCTAGAAGGAGGAATGAATGTCTCTATATCAGCTCTAGAAGGAGGAATGAATGTCTCTATATCAGATCTAGAAGGAGGAATGAATGTCTCTATATCAGCTCTAGAAGGAGGAATGAATGTCTCCATGGGGATGTACTTGGTGTATGGTATCAGCTCTAGAAGGAGGAATGAATGTCTCTATATCAGCTCTAGAAGGAGGAATGAATGTCTCTATATCAGCTCTAGAAGGAGGAATGAATGCCTCTATATCAGCTCTAGAAGGAGGAATGAATGTCTCCATGGGGATGTACTTGGTCTATGATATCAGCTCTAGAAGGAGGAAACAATGTCTCCATGGGAATGTACTTGGTCTATGGTATCAGCTCTAGAAGGAGGAATGAATGTCTCTATATCAGCTCTAGAAGGAGGAATGAATGCCTCTATATCAGCTCTAGAAGGAGGAATGAATGTCTCCATGGGGATGTACTTGGTCTATGATATCAGCTCTAGAAGGAGGAAACAATGTTTCCATGGGAATGTACTTGGTCTATGGTATCAGCTCTAGAAGGAGGAATGAATGTCTCTATATCAGCTCTAGATGGAGGAATGAATGTCTCCATGGGAATGTACTTGGTGTATGGTATCAGCTCTAGAAGGAGGAATGAATGTCTCCATGGGGATGTACTTGGTGTATGGTATCAGCTCTAGAAGGAGGAATGAATGTCTCTATATCAGCTCTAGAAGGAGGAATGAATGCCTCTATATCAGCTCTAGAAGGAGGAATGAATGTCTCCATGGGGATGTACTTGGTGTATGGTATCAGCTCTAGAAGGAGGAATGAATGTCTCTATATAAGCTCTAGAAGGAGGAATGAATGTCTCCATGGGGATGTACTTGGTGTATGGTATCAGCTCTAGAAGGAGGAATGAATGTCTCCATGGGGATATACTTGGTGTATGGTATCAGCTCTAGAAGGAGGAATGAATGTCTCTATATCAGCTCTAGAAGAAGGAATGAATGTCTCTATATCAGCTCTAGAAGGAGGAATGAATGTCTCTATATCAGCTCTAGAAGGAGGAATGAATGTCTCTATATCAGCATTAGAAGGAGGAATGAATGTCTCTATATCAGCTCTAGAAGGAGGAATGAATGTCTCTATATCAGCTCTAGAAGGAGGAATGAATGTCTCTATATCAGCTCTAGAAGGAGGAATGAATGTCTCTATATCAGCTCTAGAAGGAGGAATGAATGTCTCCATGGGGATGTACTTGGTGTATGGTATCAGCTCTAGAAGGAGGAATGAATGTCTCTATATCAGCTCTAGAAGGAGGAATGAATGTCTCTATATCAGCTCTAGAAGGAGGAGTGAATGCCTCTATATCAGCTCTAGAAGGAGGAATGAATGTCTCCATGGGGATATACTTGGTCTATGATATCAGCTCTAGAAGGAGGAAACAATGTCTCCATGGGAATGTACTTGGTCTATGGTATCAGCTCTAGAAGGAGGAATGAATGTCTCTATATCAGCTCTAGAAGGAGGAATGAATGCCTCTATATCAGCTCTAGAAGGAGGAATGAATGCCTCTATATCAGCTCTAGAAGGAGGAATGAATGTCTCCATGGGGATGTACTTAGTCTATGGTATCAGCTCTAGAAGGAGGAATGAATGCCTCTATATCAGGTCTAGAAGGAGGAATGAATGCCTCTATATCAGCTCTAGAAGGAGGAATGAATGCCTCTATATCAGCTCTAGAAGGAGGAATGAATGCCTCTATATCAGCTCTAGAAGGAGGAATGAATGTCTCCATGGGGATGTACATGGTGTATGGTATCAGCTCTAGAAGGAGGAATGAATGTCTCTATATCAGCTCTAGAAGGAGGAATGAATGTCTCCATGGGGATGTACTTTGTGTATGGTATCAGCTCTAGAAGGAGGAATGAATGTCTCCATGGGGATGTACTTGGTGTATGGTATCAGCTCTAGAAGGAGGAATGAATGTCTCTATATCAGCTCTAGAAGGAGTAATGAATGCTTCTATATCAGCTCTAGAAGGAGGAATGAATGTCTCCATGGGGATGTACTTGTTGTATGGTATCAGCTCTAGAAGGAGGAATGAATGTCTCTATATCAGCTCTAGAAGGAGGAAACAATGTTTCCATGGGAATGTACTTGGTGTATGGTATCAGCTCTAGAAGAAGGAATGAATGCCTCTATATCAGCTCTAGAAGGAGGAATGAATGTCTCCATGGGGATGTACTTGGTGTATGGTATCAGCTCTAGAAGGAGGAATGAATGTCTCTATATCAGCTCTAGAAGGAGGAATGAATGTCTCTATATCAGCTCTAGAAGGAGGAATGAATGCCTCTATATCAGCTCTAGAAGGAGGAATGAATGTCTCCATGGGGATGTACTTGGTCTATGATATCAGCTCTAGAAGGAGGAAACAATGTCTCCATGGGAATGTACTTGGTCTATGGTATCAGCTCTAGAAGGAGGAATGAATGTCTCTATATCAGCTCTAGAAGGAGGAATGAATGCCTCTATATCAGCTCTAGAAGGAGGAATGAATGCCTCTATATCAGCTCTAGAAGGAGGAATGAATGTCTCCATGGCGATGTACTTGGTCTATGATATCAGCTCTAGAAGGAGGAATGAATGCCTCTATATCAGCTCTAGAAGGAGGAATGAATGTCTCTATATCAGCTCTAGAAGGAGGAATGAATGCCTCTATATCAGCTCTAGAAGGAGGAATGAATGTCTCCATGGGGATGTACTTGGTCTATGATATCAGCTCTAGAAGGAGGAAACAATGTTTCCATGGGAATGTACTTGGTCTATGGTATCAGCTCTAGAAGGAGGAATGAATGTCTCTATATCAGCTCTAGAAGGAAGAATGAATGCCTCTATATCAGCTCTAGAAGGAGGAGTGAATGTCTCCATGGGGATGTACTTGGTGTATGGTATCAGCTCTAGAAGGAGGAATGAATGTCTCTATATAAGCTCTAGAAGGAGGAATGAATGTCTCCATGGGGATGTACTTGGTGTATGGTATCAGCTCTAGAAGTAGGAATGAATGTCTCGATGGGGATATACTTGGTGTATGGTATCAGCTCTAGAAGGAGGAATGAATGTCTCTATATCAGCTCTAGAAGGAAGAATGAATGTCTCTATATCAGCTCTAGAAGGAGGAATGAATGTCTCTATATCAGCTCTAGAAGGAGGAATGAATGTCTCTATATCAGCATTAGAAGGAGGAATGAATGTCTCTATATCAGCTCTAGAAGGAGGAATGAATGTCTCTATATCAGCTCTAGAAGGAGGAATGAATGTCTCTATATCAGCTCTAGAAGGAGGAATGAATGTCTCTATATCAGCTCTAGAAGGAGGAATGAATGTCTCCATGGGGATGTACTTGGTGTATGGTATCAGCTCTAGAAGGAGGAATGAATGTCTCTATATCAGCTCTAGAAGGAGGAATGAATGTCTCTATATCAGCTCTAGAAGGAGGAATGAATGCCTCTATATCAGCTCTAGAAGGAGGAATGAATGTCTCCATGGGGATATACTTGGTCTATGATATCAGCTCTAGAAGGAGGAAACAATGTCTCCATGGGAATGTACTTGGTCTATGGTATCAGCTCTAGAAGGAGGAATGAATGTCTCTATATCAGCTCTAGAAGGAGGAATGAATGCCTCTATATCAGCTCTAGAAGGAGGAATGAATGCCTCTATATCAGCTCTAGAAGGAGGAATGAATGTCTCCATGGGGATGTACTTAGTCTATGGTATCAGCTCTAGAAGGAGGAATGAATGCCTCTATATCAGCTCTAGAAGGAGGAATGAATGCCTCTATATCAGCTCTAGAAGGAGGAATGAATGCCTCTATATCAGCTCTAGAAGGAGGAATGAATGCCTCTATATCACCTCTAGAAGGAGGAATGAATGTCTCCATGGGGATGTACTTGGTGTATGGTATCAGCTCTAGAAGGAGGAATGAATGTCTCTATATCAGCTCTAGAAGGAGGAATGAATGTCTCCATGGGGATGTACTTGGTGTATGGTATCAGCTCTAGGAGGAGGAATGAATGTCTCCATGGGGATGTACTTGGTGTATGGTATCAGCTCTAGAAGGAGGAATGAATGTCTCTATATCAGCTCTAGAAGGAGGAATGAATGCCTCTATATCAGCTCTAGAAGGAGGAATGAATGTCTCCATGGGGATGTACTTGGTGTATGGTATCAGCTCTAGAAAAAGGAATGAATGTCTCTATATCAGCTCTAGAAGGAGGAATGAATGTCTCCATGGGGATGTACTTGGTGTATGGTATCAGCTCTAGAAGGAGGAATGAATGTCTCCATGGGGATGTACTTGGTGTATGGTATCAGCTCTAGAAGGAGGAATGAATGTCTCTATATCAGCTCTAGAAGGAGGAATGAATGTCTCTATATCAGCTCTAGAAGGAGGAATGAATGTCTCTATATCAGCTCTAGAAGGAGGAATGAATGTCTCTATATCAGCTCTAGAAGGAGGAATGAATGTCTCTATATCAGCTCTAGAAGGAGGAATGAATGTCTCTATATCAGCTCTAGAAGGAGGAATGAATGTCTCTATATCAGCTCTAGAAGGAGGAATGAATGTCTCTATATCAGCTCTAGAAGGAAGAATGAATGTCTCCATGGGGATGTACTTGGTGTATGGTATCAGCTCTAGAAGGGGGAATGAATGTCTCTATATCAGCTCTAGAAGGAGGAATGAATGTCTCTATATCAGCTCTAGAAGGAGGAATGAATGCCTCTATATCAGCTCTAGAAGGAGGAATGAATGTCTCCATGGGTATGTACTTGGTCTATGATATCAGCTCTAGAAGGAGGAAACAATGTCTCCATGGGCATGTACTTGGTCTATGGTATCAGTTCTAGAAGGAGGAATGAATGTCTCTATATCAGCTCTAGAAGGAGGAATGAATGCCTCTATATCAGCTCTAGAAGGAGGAATGAATGCCTCTATATCAGCTCTAGAAGGAGGAATGAATGTCTCTATATCAGCTCTAGAAGGAGGAATGAATGTCTCTATATCAGCTCTAGAAGGAGGAATGAATGTCTCTATATCAGCATTAGAAGGAGGAATGAATGTCTCTATATCAGCTCTAGAAGGAGGAATGAATGTCTCTATATCAGCTCTAGAAGGAGGAATGAATGTCTCTATATCAGCTCTAGAAGGAGGAATGAATGTCTCTATATCAGCTCTAGAAGGAGGAATGAATGGTCTCCATGGGGATGTACTTGGTGTATGGTATCAGCTCTAGAAGGAGGAATGAATGTCTCTATATCAGCTCTAGAAGGAGGAATGAATGTCTCTATATCAGCTCTAGAAGGAGGAATGAATGCCTCTATATCAGCTCTAGAAGGAGGAATGAATGTCTCCATGGGGATATACTTGGTCTATGATATCAGCTCTAGAAGGAGGAAACAATGTCTCCATGGGAATGTACTTGGTCTATGGTATCAGCTCTAGAAGGAGGAATGAATGTCTCTATATCAGCTCTAGAAGGAGGAATGAATGCCTCTATATCAGCTCTAGAAGGAGGAATGAATGCCTCTATATCAGCTCTAGAAGGAGGAATGAATGTCTCCATGGGGATGTACTTAGTCTATGGTATCAGCTCTAGAAGGAGGAATGAATGCCTCTATATCAGCTCTAGAAGGAGGAATGAATGCCTCTATATCAGCTCTAGAAGGAGGAATGAATGCCTCTATATCAGCTCTAGAAGGAGGAATGAATGCCTCTATATCAGCTCTAGAAGGAGGAATGAATGTCTCCATGGGGATGTACATGGTGTATGGTATCAGCTCTAGAAGGAGGAATCAATGTCTCTATATCAGCTCTAGAAGGAGGAATGAATGTCTCCATGGGGATGTACTTTGTGTATGGTATCAGCTCTAGAAGGAGGAATGAATGTCTCCATGGGGATGTACTTGGTGTATGGTATCAGCTCTAGAAGGAGGAATGAATGTCTCTATATCAGCTCTAGAAGGAGTAATGAATGCCTCTATATCAGCTCTAGAAGGAGGAATGAATGTCTCCATGGGGATGTACTTGTTGTATGGTATCAGCTCTAGAAGGAGGAATGAATGTCTCTATATCAGCTCTAGAAGGAGGAAACAATGTTTCCATGGGAATGTACTTGGTGTATGGTATCAGCTCTAGAAGAAGGAATGAATGCCTCTATATCAGCTCTAGAGGGAGGAATGAATGTCTCCACGGGAATGTACTTGGTGTATGGTATCAGCTCTAGAAGGAGGAATGAACGTCTCTATATCAGCTCTAGAAGGAGGAATGAATGTCTCCATGGGGATGTACTTGGTGTATGGTATCAGCTCTAGAAGGAGGAATGAATGTCTCTATATCAGCTCTAGAAGGAGGAATGAATGTCTCTATATCAGCTCTAGAAGGAGGAATGAATGCCTCTATATCAGCTCTAGAAGGAGGAATGAATGTCTCCATGGGGATGTACTTGGTCTATGATATCAGCTCTAGAAGGAGGAAACAATGTCTCCATGGGAATGTACTTGGTCTATGGTATCAGCTCTAGAAGGAGGAATGAATGTCTCTATATCAGCTCTAGAAGGAGGAATGAATGCCTCTATATCAGCTCTAGAAGGAGGAATGAATGCCTCTATATCAGCTCTAGAAGGAGGAATGAATGTCTCCATGGGGATGTACTTGGTCTATGATATCAGCTCTAGAAGGAGGCAACAATGTTTCCATGGGAATGTACTTGGTCTATGGTATCAGCTCTAGAAGGAGGAATGAATGTCTCTATATCAGCTCTAGAAGGAGGAATGAATGTCTCCATGGGAATGTACTTGGTGTATGGTATCAGCTCTAGAAGGAGGAATGAATGTCTCCATGGGGATGTACTTGGTGTATGGTATCAGCTCTAGAAGGAGGAATGAATGTCTCTATATCAGCTCTAGAAGGAGGAATGAATGCCTCTATATCAGCTCTAGAAGGAGGAATGAATGTCTCCATGGGGATGTACTTGGTGTATGGTATCAGCTCTAGAAGGAGGAATGAATGTCTCTATATAAGCTCTAGAAGGAGGAATGAATGTCTCCATGGGGATGTACTTGGTGTATGGTATCAGCTCTAGAAGGAGGAATGAATGTCTCGATGGGGATATACTTGGTGTATGGTATCAGCTCTAGAAGGAGGAATGAATGTCTCTATATCAGCTCTAGAAGGAGGAATGAATGTCTCTATATCAGCTCTAGAAGGAGGAATGAATGTCTCTATATCAGCTCTAGAAGGAGGAATGAATGTCTCTATATCAGCATTAGAAGGAGGAATGAATGTCTCTATATCAGCTCTAGAAGGAGGAATGAATGTCTCTATATCAGCTCTAGAAGGAGGAATGAATGTCTCTATATCAGCTCTAGAAGGAGGAATGAATGTCTCTATATCAGCTCTAGAAGGAGGAATGAATGTCTCCATGGGGATGTACTTGGTGTATGGTATCAGCTCTAGAAGGAGGAATGAATGTCTCTATATCAGCTCTAGAAGGAGGAATGAATGTCTCTATATCAGCTCTAGAAGGAGGAATGAATGCCTCTATATCAGCTCTAGAAGGAGGAATGAATGTCTCCATGGGGATATACTTGGTCTATGATATCAGCTCTAGAAGGAGGAAACAATGTCTCCATGGGAATGTACTTGGTCTATGGTATCAGCTCTAGAAGGAGGAATGAATGTCTCTATATCAGCTCTAGAAGGAGGAATGAATGCCTCTATATCAGCTCTAGAAGGAGGAATGAATGCCTCTGTATCAGCTCTAGAAGGAGGAATGAATGTCTCCATGGGGATGTACTTAGTCTATGGTATCAGCTCTAGAAGGAGGAATGAATGCCTCTATATCAGCTCTAGAAGGAGGAATGAATGCCTCTATATCAGCTCTAGAAGGAGGAATGAATGCCTCTATATCAGCTCTAGAAGGAGGAATGAATGCCTCTATATCAGCTCTAGAAGGAGGAATGAATGTCTCCATGGGGATGTACTTGGTGTATGGTATCAGCTATAGAAGGAGGAATGAATGTCTCTATATCAGCTCTAGAAGGAGGAATGAATGTCTCCATGGGGATGTACTTGGTGTATGGTATCAGCTCTAGAAGGAGGAATGAATGTCTCCATGGGGATGTACTTGGTGTATGGTATCAGCTCTAGAAGGAGGAATGAATGTCTCTATATCAGCTCTAGAAGGAGGAATGAATGCCTCTATATCAGCTCTAGAAGGAGGAATGAATGTCTCCATGGGGATGTACTTGGTGTATGGTATCAGCTCTAGAAAAAGGAATGAATGTCTCTATATCAGCTCTAGAAGGAGGAATGAATGTCTCCATGGGGATGTACTTGGTGTATGGTATCAGCTCTAGAAGGAGGAATGAATGTCTCCATGGGGATGTACTTGGTGTATGGTATCAGCTCTAGAAGGAGGAATGAATGTCTCTATATCAGCTCCAGAAGGAGGAATGAATGTCTCTATATCAGCTCTAGAAGGAGGAATGAATGTCTCTATATCAGCTCTAGAAGGAGGAATGAATGTCTCTATATCAGCTCTAGAAGGAGGAATGAATGTCTCTATATCAGCTCTAGAAGGAGGAATGAATGTCTCTATATCAGCTCTAGAAGGAGGAATGAATGTCTCTATATCAGCTCTAGAAGGAGGAATGAATGTCTCTATATCAGCTCTAGAAGGAAGAATGAATGTCTCCATGGGGATGTACTTGGTGTATGGTATCAGCTCTAGAAGGGGGAATGAATGTCTCTATATCAGCTCTAGAAGGAGGAATGAATGTCTCTATATCAGCTCTAGAAGGAGGAATGAATGCCTCTATATCAGCTCTAGAAGGAGGAATGAATGTCTCCATGGGGATGTACTTGGTCTATGATATCAGCTCTAGAAGGAGGAAACAATGTCTCCATGGGCATGTACTTGGTCTATGGTATCAGTTCTAGAAGGAGGAATGAATGTCTCTATATCAGCTCTAGAAGGAGGAATGAATGCCTCTATATCAGCTCTAGAAGGAGGAATGAATGCCTCTATATCAGCTCTAGAAGGAGGAATGAATGTCTCCATGGGGATGTACTTGGTCTATGATATCAGCTCTAGAAGGAGGAAACAATGTTTCCATGGGAATGTACTTGGTCTATGGTATCAGCTCTAGAAGGAGGAATGAATGTCTCTATATCAGCTCTAGAAGGAGGAATGAATGTCTCCATGGAAATGTACTTGGTGTATGGTATCAGCTCTAGAAGGAGGAATGAATGTCTCCATGGGGATGTACTTGGTGTATGGTATCAGCTCTAGAAGGAGGAATGAATGTCTCTATATCAGCTCTAGAAGGAGGAATGAATGCCTCTATATCAGCTCTAGAAGGAGGAATGAATGTCTCCATGGGGATATACTTGGTCTATGATATCAGCTCTAGAAGGAGGAAACAATGTCTCCATGGGAATGTACTTGGTCTATGGTACCAGCTCTAGAAGGAGGAATGAATGTCTCTATATCAGCTCTAGAAGGAGGAATGAATGCCTCTATATCAGCTCTAGAAGGAGGAATGAATGTCTCCATGGGGATGTACTTAGTCTATGGTATCAGCTCTAGAAGGAGGAATGAATGCCTCTATATCAGCTCTAGAAGGAGGAATGAATGCCTCTATATCAGCTCTAGAAGGAGGAATGAATGCCTCTATATCAGCTCTAGAAGGAGGAATGAATGCCTCTATATCAGCTCTAGAAGGAGGAATGAATGTCTCCATGGGGATGTACATGGTGTATGGTATCAGCTCTAGAAGGAGGAATGAATGTCTCTATATCAGCTCTAGAAGGAGGAATGAATGTCTCCATGGGGATGTACTTGGTGTATGGTATCAGCTCTAGAAGGAGGAATGAATGTCTCCATGGGGATGTACTTGGTGTATGGTATCAGCTCTAGAAGGAGGAATGAATGTCTCTATATCAGCTCTAGAAGGAGGAATGAATGCCTCTATATCAGCTCTAGAAGGAGGAATGAATGTCTCCATGGGGATGTACTTGTTGTATGGTATAAGCTCTAGAAGGAGGAATGAATGTCTCTATATCAGCTCTAGAAGGAGGAATGAATGTCTCCATGGGGATGTACTTGGTGTATGGTATCAGCTCTAGAAGGAGGAATGAATGTCTCCATGGGGATGTACTTGGTGTATGGTATCAGCTCTAGAAGGAGGAATGAATGTCTCTATATCAGCTCTAGAAGGAGGAATGAATGTCTCTATATCAGCTCTAGAAGGAGGAATGAATGTCTCTATATCAGCTCTAGAAGGAGGAATGAATGTCTCTATATCAGCTCTAGAAGGAGTAATGAATGTCTCTATATCAGCTCTAGAAGGAGGAATGAATGTCTCTATATCAGCTCTAGAAGGAGGAATGAATGTCTCTATATCAGCTCTAGAAGGAGGAATGAATGTCTCTATATCAGCTCTAGAAGGAGGAATGAATATCTCCATGGGGATGTACTTGGTGTATGGTATCAGCTCTAGAAGGGGGAATGAATGTCTCTATATCAGCTCTAGAAGGAGGAATGAATGCCTTTATATCAGCTCTAGAAGGAGGAATGAATGCCTCTATATCAGCTCTAGAAGGAGGAATGAATGTCTCCATGGGGATGTACTTGGTCTATGATATCAGCTCTAGAAGGAGGAAACAATGTTTCCATGGGAATGTACTTGGTCTATGGTATCAGCTCTAGAAGGAGGAATGAATGTCTCTATATCAGCTCTAGAAGGAGGAATGAATGTCTCCATGGGGATGTACTTGGTGTATGGTATCAGCTCTAGAAGGAGGAATGAATGTCTCGATGGGGATATACTTGGTGTATGGTATCAGCTCTAGAAGGAGGAATGAATGTCTCTATATCAGCTCTAGAAGGAGTAATGAATGTCTCTATATCAGCTCTAGAAGGAGGAATGAATGTCTCCATATCAGCTCTAGAAGGAGGAATGAATGTCTCTATATCAGCATTAGAAGGAGGAATGAATGTCTCTATATCAGCTCTAGAAGGAGGAATGAATGTCTCTATATCAGCTCTAGAAGGAGGAATGAATGTCTCTATATCAGCTCTAGAAGGAGGAATGAATGTCTCTATATAAACTCTAGAAGGAGGAATGAATGTCTCCATGGGGATGTACTTGGTCTATGGTATCAGCTCTAGAATGAGGAATGAATGTCTCTATATCAGCTCTAGAAGGAGGAATGAATGCCTCTATATCAGCTCTAGAAGGAGGAATGAATGTCTCCATGGGGATATACTTGGTCTATGATATCAGCTCTAGAAGGAGGAAACAATGTCTCCATGGGAATGTACTTGGTCTATGGTATCAGCTCTAGAAGGAAGAATGAATGTCTCTATAACAGCTCTAGAAGGAGGAATGAATGCCTCTATATCAGCTCTAGAAGGAGGAATGAATGTCTCCATGGGGATGTACATGGTGTATGGTATCAGCTCTATAAGGAGGAATGAATGTCTCTATATCAGCTCTAGAAGGAGGAATGAATGCCTCTATATCAGCTCTAGAAGGAGGAATGAATGCCTCTATATCAGCTCTAGAAGGAGGAATGAATGCCTCTATATCAGCTCTAGAAGGAGGAATGAATGTCTCTATATCAGCTCTAGAAGGAGGAATGAATGTCTCTATATCAGCTCTAGAAGGAGGAATGAATGCCTCTATATCAGCTCTAGAAGGAGGAATGAATGTCTCCATGGGGATGTACTTGGTCTATGATATCAGCTCTAGAAGGAGGAAACAATGTCTCCATGGGAATGTACTTGGTCTATGGTATCAGCTCTAGAAGAAGGAATGAATGTCTCTATATCAGCTCTAGAAGGAGGAATGAATGCCTTTATATCAGCTCTAGAAGGAGGAATGAATGCCTCTATATCAGCTCTAGAAGGAGGAATGAATGTCTCCATGGGGATGTACTTGGTCTATGATATCAGCTCTAGAAGGAGGAAACAATGTTTCCATGGGAATGTACTTGGTCTATGGTATCAGCTCTAGAAGGAGGAATGAATGTCTCTATATCAGCTCTAGAAGGAGGAATGAATGTCTCCATGGGGATGTACTTGGTGTATGGTATCAGCTCTAGAAGGAGGAATGAATGTCTCCATGGGGATGTACTTGGTCTATGATATCAGCTCTAGAAGGAGGAAACAATGTTTCCATGGGAATGTACTTGGTCTATGGTATCAGCTCTAGAAGGAGGAATGAATGTCTCTATATCAGCTCTAGAAGGAGGAATGAATGTCTCCATGGGGATGTACTTGGTGTATGGTATCAGCTCTAGAAGGAGGAATGAATGTCTCTATATAAGCTCTAGAAGGAGGAATGAATGTCTCCATGGGGATGTACTTGGTGTATGGTATCAGCTCTAGAAAAAGGAATGAATGTCTCTATATCAGCTCTAGAAGGAGGAATGAATGTCTCCATGGGGATGTACTTGGTGTATGGTATCAGCTCTAGAAGGAGGAATGAATGTCTCCATGGGGATGTACTTGGTGTATGGTATCAGCTCTAGAAAAAGGAATGAATGTCTCTATATCAGCTCTAGAAGGAGGAATGAATGTCTCCATGGGGATGTACTTGGTGTATGGTATCAGCTCTAGAAGGAGGAATGAATGTCTCCATGGGGATGTACTTGGTGTATGGTATCAGCTCTAGAAGGAGGAATGAATGCCTCTATATCAGCTCTAGAAGGAGGAATGAATGTCTCCATGGGGATGTACTTGGTCTATGATATCAGCTCTAGAAGGAGGAAACAATGTTTCCATGGGAATGTACTTGGTCTATGGTATCAGCTCTAGAAGAAGGAATGAATGTCTCTATATCAGCTCTAGAAGGAGGAATGAATGCCTTTATATCAGCTCTAGAAGGAGGAATGAATGTCTCCATGGGGATGTACTTGGTCTATGATATCAGCTCTAGAAGGAGGAAACAATGTTTCCATGGGAATGTACTTGGTCTATGGTATCAGCTCTAGAAGGAGGAATGAATGTCTCTATATCAGCTCTAGAAGGAGGAATGAATGTCTCCATGGGGATGTACTTGGTGTATGGTATCAGCTCTAGAAGGAGGAATGAATGTCTCCATGGGGATGTACTTGGTCTATGATATCAGCTCTAGAAGGAGGAAACAATGTTTCCATGGGAATGTACTTGGTCTATGGTATCAGCTCTAGAAGGAGGAATGAATGTCTCTATATCAGCTCTAGAAGGAGGAATGAATGTCTCCATGGGGATGTACTTGGTGTATGGTATCAGCTCTAGAAGGAGGAATGAATGTCTCTATATCAGCTCTAGAAGGAGGAATGAATGCCTCTATATCAGCTCTAGAAGGAGGAATGAATGTCTCCATGGGGATGTACTTGGTCTATGATATCAGCTCTAGAAGGAGGAAACAATGTTTCCATGGGAATGTACTTGGTCTATGGTATCAGCTCTAGAAGGAGGAATGAATGTCTCTATATCAGCTCTAGAAGGAGGAATGAATGTCTCCATGGAAATGTACTTGGTGTATGGTATCAGCTCTAGAAGGAGGAATGAATGTCTCCATGGGGATGTACTTGGTGTATGGTATCAGCTCTAGAAGGAGGAATGAATGTCTCTATATCAGCTCTAGAAGGAGGAATGAATGCCTCTATATCAGCTCTAGAAGGAGGAATGAATGTCTCCATGGGGATATACTTGGTCTATGATATCAGCTCTAGAAGGAGGAAACAATGTCTCCATGGGAATGTACTTGGTCTATGGTATCAGCTCTAGAAGGAGGAATGAATGTCTCTATATCAGCTCTAGAAGGAGGAATGAATGCCTCTATATCAGCTCTAGAAGGAGGAATGAATGTCTCCATGGGGATGTACTTAGTCTATGGTATCAGCTCTAGAAGGAGGAATGAATGCCTCTATATCAGCTCTAGAAGGAGGAATGAATGCCTCTATATCAGCTCTAGAAGGAGGAATGAATGCCTCTATATCAGCTCTAGAAGGAGGAATGAATGCCTCTATATCAGCTCTAGAAGGAGGAATGAATGTCTCCATGGGGATGTACATGGTGTATGGTATCAGCTCTAGAAGGAGGAATGAATGTCTCTATATCAGCTCTAGAAGGAGGAATGAATGTCTCCATGGGGATGTACTTGGTGTATGGTATCAGCTCTAGAAGGAGGAATGAATGTCTCCATGGGGATGTACTTGGTGTATGGTATCAGCTCTAGAAGGAGGAATGAATGTCTCTATATCAGCTCTAGAAGGAGGAATGAATGCCTCTATATCAGCTCTAGAAGGAGGAATGAATGTCTCCATGGGGATGTACTTGTTGTATGGTATAAGCTCTAGAAGGAGGAATGAATGTCTCTATATCAGCTCTAGAAGGAGGAATGAATGTCTCCATGGGGATGTACTTGGTGTATGGTATCAGCTCTAGAAGGAGGAATGAATGTCTCCATGGGGATGTACTTGGTGTATGGTATCAGCTCTAGAAGGAGGAATGAATGTCTCTATATCAGCTCTAGAAGGAGGAATGAATGTCTCTATATCAGCTCTAGAAGGAGGAATGAATGTCTCTATATCAGCTCTAGAAGGAGGAATGAATGTCTCTATATCAGCTCTAGAAGGAGTAATGAATGTCTCTATATCAGCTCTAGAAGGAGGAATGAATGTCTCTATATCAGCTCTAGAAGGAGGAATGAATGTCTCTATATCAGCTCTAGAAGGAGGAATGAATGTCTCTATATCAGCTCTAGAAGGAGGAATGAATATCTCCATGGGGATGTACTTGGTGTATGGTATCAGCTCTAGAAGGGGGAATGAATGTCTCTATATCAGCTCTAGAAGGAGGAATGAATGCCTTTATATCAGCTCTAGAAGGAGGAATGAATGCCTCTATATCAGCTCTAGAAGGAGGAATGAATGTCTCCATGGGGATGTACTTGGTCTATGATATCAGCTCTAGAAGGAGGAAACAATGTTTCCATGGGAATGTACTTGGTCTATGGTATCAGCTCTAGAAGGAGGAATGAATGTCTCTATATCAGCTCTAGAAGGAGGAATGAATGTCTCCATGGGGATGTACTTGGTGTATGGTATCAGCTCTAGAAGGAGGAATGAATGTCTCGATGGGGATATACTTGGTGTATGGTATCAGCTCTAGAAGGAGGAATGAATGTCTCTATATCAGCTCTAGAAGGAGTAATGAATGTCTCTATATCAGCTCTAGAAGGAGGAATGAATGTCTCCATATCAGCTCTAGAAGGAGGAATGAATGTCTCTATATCAGCATTAGAAGGAGGAATGAATGTCTCTATATCAGCTCTAGAAGGAGGAATGAATGTCTCTATATCAGCTCTAGAAGGAGGAATGAATGTCTCTATATCAGCTCTAGAAGGAGGAATGAATGTCTCTATATAAACTCTAGAAGGAGGAATGAATGTCTCCATGGGGATGTACTTGGTGTATGGTATCAGCTCTAGAAGGAGGAATGAATGTCTCCATGGGGATGTACTTGGTCTATGATATCAGCTCTAGAAGGAGGAAACAATGTTTCCATGGGAATGTACTTGGTCTATGGTATCAGCTCTAGAAGGAGGAATGAATGTCTCTATATCAGCTCTAGAAGGAGGAATGAATGTCTCCATGGGGATGTACTTGGTGTATGGTATCAGCTCTAGAAGGAGGAATGAATGTCTCTATATCAGCTCTAGAAGGAGGAATGAATGCCTCTATATCAGCTCTAGAAGGAGGAATGAATGTCTCCATGGGGATGTACTTGGTCTATGATATCAGCTCTAGAAGGAGGAAACAATGTTTCCATGGGAATGTACTTGGTCTATGGTATCAGCTCTAGAAGGAGGAATGAATGTCTCTATATCAGCTCTAGAAGGAGGAATGAATGTCTCCATGGAAATGTACTTGGTGTATGGTATCAGCTCTAGAAGGAGGAATGAATGTCTCCATGGGGATGTACTTGGTGTATGGTATCAGCTCTAGAAGGAGGAATGAATGTCTCTATATCAGCTCTAGAAGGAGGAATGAATGCCTCTATATCAGCTCTAGAAGGAGGAATGAATGTCTCCATGGGGATATACTTGGTCTATGATATCAGCTCTAGAAGGAGGAAACAATGTCTCCATGGGAATGTACTTGGTCTATGGTATCAGCTCTAGAAGGAGGAATGAATGTCTCTATATCAGCTCTAGAAGGAGGAATGAATGCCTCTATATCAGCTCTAGAAGGAGGAATGAATGTCTCCATGGGGATGTACTTAGTCTATGGTATCAGCTCTAGAAGGAGGAATGAATGCCTCTATATCAGCTCTAGAAGGAGGAATGAATGCCTCTATATCAGCTCTAGAAGGAGGAATGAATGCCTCTATATCAGCTCTAGAAGGAGGAATGAATGCCTCTATATCAGCTCTAGAAGGAGGAATGAATGTCTCCATGGGGATGTACATGGTGTATGGTATCAGCTCTAGAAGGAGGAATGAATGTCTCTATATCAGCTCTAGAAGGAGGAATGAATGTCTCCATGGGGATGTACTTGGTGTATGGTATCAGCTCTAGAAGGAGGAATGAATGTCTCCATGGGGATGTACTTGGTGTATGGTATCAGCTCTAGAAGGAGGAATGAATGTCTCTATATCAGCTCTAGAAGGAGGAATGAATGCCTCTATATCAGCTCTAGAAGGAGGAATGAATGTCTCCATGGGGATGTACTTGTTGTATGGTATAAGCTCTAGAAGGAGGAATGAATGTCTCTATATCAGCTCTAGAAGGAGGAATGAATGTCTCCATGGGGATGTACTTGGTGTATGGTATCAGCTCTAGAAGGAGGAATGAATGTCTCCATGGGGATGTACTTGGTGTATGGTATCAGCTCTAGAAGGAGGAATGAATGTCTCTATATCAGCTCTAGAAGGAGGAATGAATGTCTCTATATCAGCTCTAGAAGGAGGAATGAATGTCTCTATATCAGCTCTAGAAGGAGGAATGAATGTCTCTATATCAGCTCTAGAAGGAGTAATGAATGTCTCTATATCAGCTCTAGAAGGAGGAATGAATGTCTCTATATCAGCTCTAGAAGGAGGAATGAATGTCTCTATATCAGCTCTAGAAGGAGGAATGAATGTCTCTATATCAGCTCTAGAAGGAGGAATGAATATCTCCATGGGGATGTACTTGGTGTATGGTATCAGCTCTAGAAGGGGGAATGAATGTCTCTATATCAGCTCTAGAAGGAGGAATGAATGCCTTTATATCAGCTCTAGAAGGAGGAATGAATGCCTCTATATCAGCTCTAGAAGGAGGAATGAATGTCTCCATGGGGATGTACTTGGTCTATGATATCAGCTCTAGAAGGAGGAAACAATGTTTCCATGGGAATGTACTTGGTCTATGGTATCAGCTCTAGAAGGAGGAATGAATGTCTCTATATCAGCTCTAGAAGGAGGAATGAATGTCTCCATGGGGATGTACTTGGTGTATGGTATCAGCTCTAGAAGGAGGAATGAATGTCTCGATGGGGATATACTTGGTGTATGGTATCAGCTCTAGAAGGAGGAATGAATGTCTCTATATCAGCTCTAGAAGGAGTAATGAATGTCTCTATATCAGCTCTAGAAGGAGGAATGAATGTCTCCATATCAGCTCTAGAAGGAGGAATGAATGTCTCTATATCAGCATTAGAAGGAGGAATGAATGTCTCTATATCAGCTCTAGAAGGAGGAATGAATGTCTCTATATCAGCTCTAGAAGGAGGAATGAATGTCTCTATATCAGCTCTAGAAGGAGGAATGAATGTCTCTATATAAACTCTAGAAGGAGGAATGAATGTCTCCATGGGGATGTACTTGGTCTATGGTATCAGCTCTAGAATGAGGAATGAATGTCTCTATATCAGCTCTAGAAGGAGGAATGAATGCCTCTATATCAGCTCTAGAAGGAGGAATGAATGTCTCCATGGGGATATACTTGGTCTATGATATCAGCTCTAGAAGGAGGAAACAATGTCTCCATGGGAATGTACTTGGTCTATGGTATCAGCTCTAGAAGGAAGAATGAATGTCTCTATAACAGCTCTAGAAGGAGGAATGAATGCCTCTATATCAGCTCTAGAAGGAGGAATGAATGTCTCCATGGGGATGTACATGGTGTATGGTATCAGCTCTATAAGGAGGAATGAATGTCTCTATATCAGCTCTAGAAGGAGGAATGAATGCCTCTATATCAGCTCTAGAAGGAGGAATGAATGCCTCTATATCAGCTCTAGAAGGAGGAATGAATGCCTCTATATCAGCTCTAGAAGGAGGAATGAATGTCTCTATATCAGCTCTAGAAGGAGGAATGAATGTCTCTATATCAGCTCTAGAAGGAGGAATGAATGCCTCTATATCAGCTCTAGAAGGAGGAATGAATGTCTCCATGGGGATGTACTTGGTCTATGATATCAGCTCTAGAAGGAGGAAACAATGTCTCCATGGGAATGTACTTGGTCTATGGTATCAGCTCTAGAAGAAGGAATGAATGTCTCTATATCAGCTCTAGAAGGAGGAATGAATGCCTTTATATCAGCTCTAGAAGGAGGAATGAATGCCTCTATATCAGCTCTAGAAGGAGGAATGAATGTCTCCATGGGGATGTACTTGGTCTATGATATCAGCTCTAGAAGGAGGAAACAATGTTTCCATGGGAATGTACTTGGTCTATGGTATCAGCTCTAGAAGGAGGAATGAATGTCTCTATATCAGCTCTAGAAGGAGGAATGAATGTCTCCATGGGGATGTACTTGGTGTATGGTATCAGCTCTAGAAGGAGGAATGAATGTCTCCATGGGGATGTACTTGGTCTATGATATCAGCTCTAGAAGGAGGAAACAATGTTTCCATGGGAATGTACTTGGTCTATGGTATCAGCTCTAGAAGGAGGAATGAATGTCTCTATATCAGCTCTAGAAGGAGGAATGAATGTCTCCATGGGGATGTACTTGGTGTATGGTATCAGCTCTAGAAGGAGGAATGAATGTCTCTATATAAGCTCTATAAGGAGGAATGAATGTCTCCATGGGGATGTACTTGGTGTATGGTATCAGCTCTAGAAGGAGGAATGAATGTCTCGATGGGGATATACTTGGTGTATGGTATCAGCTCTAGAAGGAGGAATGAATGTCTCTATATCAGCTCTAGAAGGAGGAATGAATGTCTCTATATCAGCTCTAGAAGGAGGAATGAATGTCTCCATATCAGCTCTAGAAGGAGGAATGAATGTCTCTATATCAGCATTAGAAGGAGGAATGAATGTCTCTATATCAGCTCTAGAAGGAGGAATGAATGTCTCTATATCAGCTCTAGAAGGAGGAATGAATGTCTCTATATCAGCTCTAGAAGGAGGAATGAATGTCTCTATATCAACTCTAGAAGGAGGAATGAATGTCTCCATGGGGATGTACTTGGTCTATGGTATCAGCTCTAGAATGAGGAATGAATGTCTCTATATCAGCTCTAGAAGGAGGAATGAATGCCTCTATATCAGCTCTAGAAGGAGGAATGAATGTCTCCATGGGGATATACTTGGTCTATGATATCAGCTCTAGAAGGAGGAAACAATGTCTCCATGGGAATGTACTTGGTCTATGGTATCAGCTCTAGAAGGAGGAATGAATGCCTCTATATCAGCTCTAGAAGGAGGAATGAATGCCTCTATATCAGCTCTAGAAGGAGGAATGAATGCCTCTATATCAGCTCTAGAAGGAGGAATGAATGCCTCTATATCAGCTCTAGAAGGAGGAATGAATGTCTCCATGGGGATGTACATGGTGTATGGTATCAGCTCTATAAGGAGGAATGAATGTCTCTATATCAGCTCTAGAAGGAGGAATGAATGCCTCTATATCAGCTCTAGAAGGAGGAATGAATGCCTCTATATCAGCTCTAGAAGGAGGAATGAATGCCTCTATATCAGCTCTAGAAGGAGGAATGAATGCCTCTATATCAGCTCTAGAAGGAGGAATGAATGCCTCTATATCAGCTCTAGAAGGAGGAATGAATGTCTCTATATCAGCTCTAGAAGGAGGAATGAATGTCTCTATATCAGCTCTAGAAGGAGGAATGAATGTCTCTATATCAGCTCTAGAAGGAGGAATGAATGTCTCTATATAAACTCTAGAAGGAGGAATGAATGTCTCCATGGGGATGTACTTGGTCTATGGTATCAGCTCTAGAATGAGGAATGAATGTCTCTATATCAGCTCTAGAAGGAGGAATGAATGCCTCTATATCAGCTCTAGAAGGAGGAATGAATGTCTCCATGGGGATATACTTGGTCTATGATATCAGCTCTAGAAGGAGGAAACAATGTCTCCATGGGAATGTACTTGGTCTATGGTATCAGCTCTAGAAGGAAGAATGAATGTCTCTATAACAGCTCTAGAAGGAGGAATGAATGCCTCTATATCAGCTCTAGAAGGAGGAATGAATGTCTCCATGGGGATGTACATGGTGTATGGTATCAGCTCTATAAGGAGGAATGAATGTCTCTATATCAGCTCTAGAAGGAGGAATGAATGCCTCTATATCAGCTCTAGAAGGAGGAATGAATGCCTCTATATCAGCTCTAGAAGGAGGAATGAATGCCTCTATATCAGCTCTAGAAGGAGGAATGAATGTCTCTATATCAGCTCTAGAAGGAGGAATGAATGTCTCTATATCAGCTCTAGAAGGAGGAATGAATGCCTCTATATCAGCTCTAGAAGGAGGAATGAATGTCTCCATGGGGATGTACTTGGTCTATGATATCAGCTCTAGAAGGAGGAAACAATGTCTCCATGGGAATGTACTTGGTCTATGGTATCAGCTCTAGAAGAAGGAATGAATGTCTCTATATCAGCTCTAGAAGGAGGAATGAATGCCTTTATATCAGCTCTAGAAGGAGGAATGAATGCCTCTATATCAGCTCTAGAAGGAGGAATGAATGTCTCCATGGGGATGTACTTGGTCTATGATATCAGCTCTAGAAGGAGGAAACAATGTTTCCATGGGAATGTACTTGGTCTATGGTATCAGCTCTAGAAGGAGGAATGAATGTCTCTATATCAGCTCTAGAAGGAGGAATGAATGTCTCCATGGGGATGTACTTGGTGTATGGTATCAGCTCTAGAAGGAGGAATGAATGTCTCCATGGGGATGTACTTGGTCTATGATATCAGCTCTAGAAGGAGGAAACAATGTTTCCATGGGAATGTACTTGGTCTATGGTATCAGCTCTAGAAGGAGGAATGAATGTCTCTATATCAGCTCTAGAAGGAGGAATGAATGTCTCCATGGGGATGTACTTGGTGTATGGTATCAGCTCTAGAAGGAGGAATGAATGTCTCTATATAAGCTCTAGAAGGAGGAATGAATGTCTCCATGGGGATGTACTTGGTGTATGGTATCAGCTCTAGAAGGAGGAATGAATGTCTCGATGGGGATATACTTGGTGTATGGTATCAGCTCTAGAAGGAGGAATGAATGTCTCTATATCAGCTCTAGAAGGAGGAATGAATGTCTCTATATCAGCTCTAGAAGGAGGAATGAATGTCTCCATATCAGCTCTAGAAGGAGGAATGAATGTCTCTATATCAGCATTAGAAGGAGGAATGAATGTCTCTATATCAGCTCTAGAAGGAGGAATGAATGTCTCTATATCAGCTCTAGAAGGAGGAATGAATGTCTCTATATCAGCTCTAGAAGGAGGAATGAATGTCTCTATATCAACTCTAGAAGGAGGAATGAATGTCTCCATGGGGATGTACTTGGTCTATGGTATCAGCTCTAGAATGAGGAATGAATGTCTCTATATCAGCTCTAGAAGGAGGAATGAATGCCTCTATATCAGCTCTAGAAGGAGGAATGAATGTCTCCATGGGGATAAACTTGGTCTATGATATCAGCTCTAGAAGGAGGAAACAATGTCTCCATGGGAATGTACTTGGTCTATGGTATCAGCTCTAGAAGGAGGAATGAATGCCTCTATATCAGCTCTAGAAGGAGGAATGAATGCCTCTATATCAGCTCTAGAAGGAGGAATGAATGCCTCTATATCAGCTCTAGAAGGAGGAATGAATGCCTCTATATCAGCTCTAGAAGGAGGAATGAATGTCTCCATGGGGATGTACATGGTGTATGGTATCAGCTCTATAAGGAGGAATGAATGTCTCTATATCAGCTCTAGAAGGAGGAATGAATGCCTCTATATCAGCTCTAGAAGGAGGAATGAATGCCTCTATATCAGCTCTAGAAGGAGGAATGAATGCCTCTATATCAGCTCTAGAAGGAGGAATGAATGCCTCTATATCAGCTCTAGAAGGAGGAATGAATGCCTCTATATCAGCTCTAGAAGGAGGAATGAATGTCTCCATGGGGATGTACATGGTGTATGGTATCAGCTCAAGAAGGAGGAATGAATGTCTCTATATCAGCTCTAGAAGGAGGAATGAATGTCTCCATGGGGATGTACTTGGTGTATGGTATCAGCTCTAGAAGGAGGAATGAATGTCTCCATGGGGATGTACTTGGTGTATGGTGTCAGCTCTAGAAGGAGGAATGAATGTCTCTATATCAGCTCTAGAAGGAGGAATGAATGCCTCTATATCAGCTCTAGAAGGAGGAATGAATGTCTCTATATCAGCTCTAGAAGGAGGAATGAATGTCTCTATATCAGCTCTAGAAGGAGGAATGAATGTCTCTATATCAGCTCTAGAAGGAGGAATGAATGTCTCTATATCAGCTCTAGAAGGAGGAATGAATGTCTCTATATCAGCTCTAGAAGGAGGAATGAATGTCTCTATATCAGCTCTAGAAGGAGGAATGAATGCCTCTATATCAGCTCTAGAAGGAGGAATGAATGTCTCCATGGGGATGTACTTGGTCTATGATATCAGCTCTAGAAGGAGGAAACAATGTCTCCATGGGAATGTACTTGGTCTATGGTATCAGCTCAAGAAGGAGGAATGAATGTCTCTATATCAGCTCTAGAAGGAGGAATGAATGCCTCTATATCAGCTCTAGAAGGAGGAATGAATGCCTCTATATCAGCTCTAGAAGGAGGAATGAATGTCTCCATGGGGATGTACTTGGTCTATGATATCAGCTCTAGAAGGAGGAAACAATGTTTCCATGGGAATGTACTTGGTGTATGGTATCAGCTCTAGAAGGAGGAATGAATGTCTCTATATCAGCTCTAGAAGGAGGAATGAATGTCTCCATGGGAATGTACTTGGTGTATGGTATCAGCTCTAGAAGGAGGAATGAATGCCTCTATATCAGCTCTAGAAGGAGGAATGAATGTCTCCATGGGAATGTACTTGGTGTATGGTATCAGCTCTAGAAGGAGGAATGAATGCCTCTATATCAGCTCTAGAAGGAGGAATGAATGTCTCCATGGGAATGTACTTGGTGTATGGTATCAGCTGTAGAAGGAGGAATGAATGCCTCTATATCAGCTCTAGAGGGAGGAATGAATGTCTCCATGGGAATGTTCTTGGTGTATGGTATCAGCTCTAGAAGGAGGAATGAATGCCTCTATATCAGCTCTAGAAGGAGGAATGAATGCCTCTATATCAGCTCTAGAAGGAGGAAACAATGTCTCTATGGGAATGTACTTGGTCTATGGTATCAGCTCTAGTAGGAGGAATGAATGTCTCTATATCAGCTGTAGAAGGAGGAATGAATGCCTCTATATCAGCTCTAGAAGGAGGAATGAATGCCTCTATATCAACTCTATAAGGAGGAATGAATGTCTCCATGGGGATGTACTTGGTCTATGATATCAGCTCTAGAAGGAGGAAACAATGTCTCCATGGGAATGTACTTGGTCTAAGGTATCAGCTCTAGAAGGAGGAATGAATGTCTCTATATCAGCTCTAGAAGGAGGAATGAATGTCTCCATGGGAATGTACTTGGTGTATGGTATCAGCTCTAGAAGGAGGAATGAATGCCTCTATATCAGCTCTAGAAGGAGGAATGAATGTCTCCATGGGAATGTACTTTGTGTATGGTATCAGCTCTAGAAGGAGGAATGAATGCCTCTATATCAGCTCTAGAAGGAGGAATGAATGTCTCCATGGGAATGTACTTGGTGTATGGTATCAGCTCTAGAAGGAGGAATGAATGCCTCTATATCAGCTCTAGAAGGAGGAAACGATGTCTCCATGGGAATGTTCTTGGTGTATGGTATCAGCTCTAGAAGGAGGAATGAATGCCTCTATATCAGCTCTAGAAGGAGGAATGAATGTCTCCATGGGAATGTACTTGGTGTATGGTATCAGCTCTAGAAGGAGGAATGAATGTCTCTATATCAGCTCTAGAAGGAGGAATGAATGCCTCTATATCAGCTCTAGAAGGAGGAATGAATGTCTCCATGGGGATGTACTTGGTCTATGATATCAGCTCTAGAAGGAGGAAACAATGTTTCCATGGGAATGTACTTGGTCTATGGTATCAGCTCTAGAAGGAGGAATGAATGTCTCTATATCAGCTCTAGAAGGAGGAATGAATGTCTCCATGGGGATGTACTTGGTGTATGGTATCAGCTCTAGAAGGAGGAATGAATGTCTCCATGGGGATGTACTTGGTCTATGATATCAGCTCTAGAAGGAGGAAACAATGTTTCCATGGGAATGTACTTGGTCTATGGTATCAGCTCTAGAAGGAGGAATGAATGTCTCTATATCAGCTCTAGAAGGAGGAATGAATGTCTCCATGGGGATGTACTTGGTGTATGGTATCAGCTCTAGAAGGAGGAATGAATGTCTCTATATAAGCTCTAGAAGGAGGAATGAATGTCTCCATGGGGATGTACTTGGTGTATGGTATCAGCTCTAGAAGGAGGAATGAATGTCTCGATGGGGATATACTTGGTGTATGGTATCAGCTCTAGAAGGAGGAATGAATGTCTCTATATCAGCTCTAGAAGGAGGAATGAATGTCTCTATATCAGCTCTAGAAGGAGGAATGAATGTCTCCATATCAGCTCTAGAAGGAGGAATGAATGTCTCTATATCAGCATTAGAAGGAGGAATGAATGTCTCTATATCAGCTCTAGAAGGAGGAATGAATGTCTCTATATCAGCTCTAGAAGGAGGAATGAATGTCTCTATATCAGCTCTAGAAGGAGGAATGAATGTCTCTATATCAACTCTAGAAGGAGGAATGAATGTCTCCATGGGGATGTACTTGGTCTATGGTATCAGCTCTAGAATGAGGAATGAATGTCTCTATATCAGCTCTAGAAGGAGGAATGAATGCCTCTATATCAGCTCTAGAAGGAGGAATGAATGTCTCCATGGGGATAAACTTGGTCTATGATATCAGCTCTAGAAGGAGGAAACAATGTCTCCATGGGAATGTACTTGGTCTATGGTATCAGCTCTAGAAGGAGGAATGAATGCCTCTATATCAGCTCTAGAAGGAGGAATGAATGCCTCTATATCAGCTCTAGAAGGAGGAATGAATGCCTCTATATCAGCTCTAGAAGGAGGAATGAATGCCTCTATATCAGCTCTAGAAGGAGGAATGAATGTCTCCATGGGGATGTACATGGTGTATGGTATCAGCTCTATAAGGAGGAATGAATGTCTCTATATCAGCTCTAGAAGGAGGAATGAATGCCTCTATATCAGCTCTAGAAGGAGGAATGAATGTCTCCATGGGGATGTACATGGTGTATGGTATCAGCTCTATAAGGAGGAATGAATGTCTCTATATCAGCTCTAGAAGGAGGAATGAATGCCTCTATATCAGCTCTAGAAGGAGGAATGAATGCCTCTATATCAGCTCTAGAAGGAGGAATGAATGCCTCTATATCAGCTCTAGAAGGAGGAATGAATGCCTCTATATCAGCTCTAGAAGGAGGAATGAATGCCTCTATATCAGCTCTAGAAGGAGGAATGAATGTCTCTATATCAGCTCTAGAAGGAGGAATGAATGTCTCTATATCAGCTCTAGAAGGAGGAATGAATGTCTCTATATCAGCTCTAGAAGGAGGAATGAATGTCTCTATATAAACTCTAGAAGGAGGAATGAATGTCTCCATGGGGATGTACTTGGTCTATGGTATCAGCTCTAGAATGAGGAATGAATGTCTCTATATCAGCTCTAGAAGGAGGAATGAATGCCTCTATATCAGCTCTAGAAGGAGGAATGAATGTCTCCATGGGAATGTACTTGGTGTATGGTATCAGCTCTAGAAGGAGGAATGAATGTCTCTATATCAGCTCTAGAAGGAGGAATGAATGCCTCTATATCAGCTCTAGAAGGAGGAATGAATGTCTCCATGGGGATGTACTTGGTCTATGATATCAGCTCTAGAAGGAGGAAACAATGTTTCCATGGGAATGTACTTGGTCTATGGTATCAGCTCTAGAAGGAGGAATGAATGTCTCTATATCAGCTCTAGAAGGAGGAATGAATGTCTCCATGGGGATGTACTTGGTGTATGGTATCAGCTCTAGAAGGAGGAATGAATGTCTCCATGGGGATGTACTTGGTCTATGATATCAGCTCTAGAAGGAGGAAACAATGTTTCCATGGGAATGTACTTGGTCTATGGTATCAGCTCTAGAAGGAGGAATGAATGTCTCTATATCAGCTCTAGAAGGAGGAATGAATGTCTCCATGGGGATGTACTTGGTGTATGGTATCAGCTCTAGAAGGAGGAATGAATGTCTCTATATAAGCTCTAGAAGGAGGAATGAATGTCTCCATGGGGATGTACTTGGTGTATGGTATCAGCTCTAGAAGGAGGAATGAATGTCTCGATGGGGATATACTTGGTGTATGGTATCAGCTCTAGAAGGAGGAATGAATGTCTCTATATCAGCTCTAGAAGGAGGAATGAATGTCTCTATATCAGCTCTAGAAGGAGGAATGAATGTCTCCATATCAGCTCTAGAAGGAGGAATGAATGTCTCTATATCAGCATTAGAAGGAGGAATGAATGTCTCTATATCAGCTCTAGAAGGAGGAATGAATGTCTCTATATCAGCTCTAGAAGGAGGAATGAATGTCTCTATATCAGCTCTAGAAGGAGGAATGAATGTCTCTATATCAACTCTAGAAGGAGGAATGAATGTCTCCATGGGGATGTACTTGGTCTATGGTATCAGCTCTAGAATGAGGAATGAATGTCTCTATATCAGCTCTAGAAGGAGGAATGAATGCCTCTATATCAGCTCTAGAAGGAGGAATGAATGTCTCCATGGGGATAAACTTGGTCTATGATATCAGCTCTAGAAGGAGGAAACAATGTCTCCATGGGAATGTACTTGGTCTATGGTATCAGCTCTAGAAGGAGGAATGAATGCCTCTATATCAGCTCTAGAAGGAGGAATGAATGCCTCTATATCAGCTCTAGAAGGAGGAATGAATGCCTCTATATCAGCTCTAGAAGGAGGAATGAATGCCTCTATATCAGCTCTAGAAGGAGGAATGAATGTCTCCATGGGGATGTACATGGTGTATGGTATCAGCTCTATAAGGAGGAATGAATGTCTCTATATCAGCTCTAGAAGGAGGAATGAATGCCTCTATATCAGCTCTAGAAGGAGGAATGAATGCCTCTATATCAGCTCTAGAAGGAGGAATGAATGCCTCTATATCAGCTCTAGAAGGAGGAATGAATGCCTCTATATCAGCTCTAGAAGGAGGAATGAATGTCTCCATGGGGATGTACATGGTGTATGGTATCAGCTCAAGAAGGAGGAATGAATGTCTCTATATCAGCTCTAGAAGGAGGAATGAATGTCTCCATGGGGATGTACTTGGTGTATGGTATCAGCTCTAGAAGGAGGAATGAATGTCTCCATGGGGATGTACTTGGTGTATGGTGTCAGCTCTAGAAGGAGGAATGAATGTCTCTATATCAGCTCTAGAAGGAGGAATGAATGCCTCTATATCAGCTCTAGAAGGAGGAATGAATGTCTCTATATCAGCTCTAGAAGGAGGAATGAATGTCTCTATATCAGCTCTAGAAGGAGGAATGAATGTCTCTATATCAGCTCTAGAAGGAGGAATGAATGTCTCTATATCAGCTCTAGAAGGAGGAATGAATGTCTCTATATCAGCTCTAGAAGGAGGAATGAATGTCTCTATATCAGCTCTAGAAGGAGGAATGAATGCCTCTATATCAGCTCTAGAAGGAGGAATGAATGTCTCCATGGGGATGTACTTGGTCTATGATATCAGCTCTAGAAGGAGGAAACAATGTCTCCATGGGAATGTACTTGGTCTATGGTATCAGCTCAAGAAGGAGGAATGAATGTCTCTATATCAGCTCTAGAAGGAGGAATGAATGCCTCTATATCAGCTCTAGAAGGAGGAATGAATGCCTCTATATCAGCTCTAGAAGGAGGAATGAATGTCTCCATGGGGATGTACTTGGTCTATGATATCAGCTCTAGAAGGAGGAAACAATGTTTCCATGGGAATGTACTTGGTGTATGGTATCAGCTCTAGAAGGAGGAATGAATGTCTCTATATCAGCTCTAGAAGGAGGAATGAATGTCTCCATGGGAATGTACTTGGTGTATGGTATCAGCTCTAGAAGGAGGAATGAATGCCTCTATATCAGCTCTAGAAGGAGGAATGAATGTCTCCATGGGAATGTACTTGGTGTATGGTATCAGCTCTAGAAGGAGGAATGAATGCCTCTATATCAGCTCTAGAAGGAGGAATGAATGTCTCCATGGGAATGTACTTGGTGTATGGTATCAGCTGTAGAAGGAGGAATGAATGCCTCTATATCAGCTCTAGAGGGAGGAATGAATGTCTCCATGGGAATGTTCTTGGTGTATGGTATCAGCTCTAGAAGGAGGAATGAATGCCTCTATATCAGCTCTAGAAGGAGGAATGAATGCCTCTATATCAGCTCTAGAAGGAGGAAACAATGTCTCTATGGGAATGTACTTGGTCTATGGTATCAGCTCTAGTAGGAGGAATGAATGTCTCTATATCAGCTGTAGAAGGAGGAATGAATGCCTCTATATCAGCTCTAGAAGGAGGAATGAATGCCTCTATATCAACTCTATAAGGAGGAATGAATGTCTCCATGGGGATGTACTTGGTCTATGATATCAGCTCTAGAAGGAGGAAACAATGTCTCCATGGGAATGTACTTGGTCTAAGGTATCAGCTCTAGAAGGAGGAATGAATGTCTCTATATCAGCTCTAGAAGGAGGAATGAATGTCTCCATGGGAATGTACTTGGTGTATGTTATCAGCTCTAGAAGGAGGAATGAATGCCTCTATATCAGCTCTAGAAGGAGGAATGAATGTCTCCATGGGAATGTACTTTGTGTATGGTATCAGCTCTAGAAGGAGGAATGAATGCCTCTATATCAGCTCTAGAAGGAGGAATGAATGTCTCCATGGGAATGTACTTGGTGTATGGTATCAGCTCTAGAAGGAGGAATGAATGCCTCTATATCAGCTCTAGAAGGAGGAAACGATGTCTCCATGGGAATGTTCTTGGTGTATGGTATCAGCTCTAGAAGGAGGAATGAATGCCTCTATATCAGCTCTAGAAGGAGGAATGAATGTCTCCATGGGAATGTACTTGGTGTATGGTATCAGCTCTAGAAGGAGGAATGAATGTCTCTATATCAGCTCTAGAAGGAGGAATGAATGTCTCTATATCAGCTCTAGAAGGAGGAATGAATGTCTCCATGGGGATGTACTTGGTCTATGATATCAGCTCTAGAAGGAGGAATGAATGCCTCTATATCAGGTCTAGAAGGAGGAATGAATGTCTCCATGGGGATGTACTTGGTCTATGATATCAGCTCTAGAAGGAGGAATGAATGCCTCTATATCAGCTCTAGAAGGAGGAATGAATGTCTCCATGGGAATGTACTTGGCCTATGGTATCAGCTCTAGAAGGAGGAATGAATGTCTCTATATCAGCTCTAGAAGGAGGAATGAATGTCTCTATATCAGCTCTAGAAGGAGGAATGAATGCCTCTATATCAGCTCTAGAAGGAGGAATGAATGTCTCCATGGGAATGTACTTGGCCTATGGTATCAGCTCTAGAAGGAGGAATGAATGTCTCTATATCAGCTCTAGAAGGAGGAATGAATGCCTCTATATCAGCTCTAGAAGGAGTGTCATAGTCTTGCTCGTATCTAGATAACTAAACTTGGGTTCATACAGGCAACAATAAATCTGTTCGTTATGAGATCGAATATTTATTGTATTTACATATACAGTATGCGTTGGCGCAGTGGGTAAACAGACCCGCGCTCTATTACATCTCCCAAATAGTAAACATCAAACACATAAGTATCATTTAACAGTCTAGCAAACTATCTAGCCTATGTCTATATATCTATTGATATCTATAGAGTCCCTCAAAGGCAGGCCCTGTTGCCTCTCTCAAGTCCATCTGTCCTCTGCCGGTCTCCGCGTGTCCTAACTCGACACGGGCGGTAACTCTGTCCGAGTTCCTCGTGGACCCCGCATTAGGCGGGCCACATCAGTGTCCACGGAATCATGGACTTGGGGACCATCTCTTTCGAGAAGGGTCTAGATTAGTCGGGTCCTGCTCGACTCAATGGTTTCCCTTGGGCTGGAATTGCAGCCCTTTACTAAATGTGCAAGTGAGGCGGTGACAGGATCCCTCCTCCCCCGTGACATGATTTGTTGTTGGGAATTAGATCCGTTCTAATTCTGTCACCGAATCACATACAGTTGGTGTTTGTAGTTTGGTGGATAGTAACCTGGCAACCTACCTATTAGCACTAAAAACTTATGTATTCTACCATACAACACTAGTCTGATTTGGTGCAGAGATCCCTGTCTCTCGTGTGCTTAAATATGCTTATCAGACCGAAGTTACGTGGCATTTTAGTAGTTGTATTTACAACTTGCCCTTCTCATAGTACCCAAAATGGTACCCAGACAAATAACCCCTATATAATAGAGGGTTAACAAGACCGAAGTCTTGGCTAAATAAGTACACCTTCAAATCTTGATCTGTGTGTGTATTTCTATACACTTTTACTCCCGTATGTTATGTAATGCTAAATATGTAGTTACCTTGTTATTTTATCCCCTTCATACTACAAGTGTCCCTGTTGGCTTGTTAGTGTGCTTTGACTAATAAGTTGATGTTTCTAATAAAGTGACTGTATTTTACCTTGATAGTGTTGAGTTTTAAGGTTTGTGTACTGTGTGTGCTGAATGTGGCGTATTTCCAAGCGTCACGAGTTGGGATAACCTCAATCATGAACTACTGCACTGTGTGCAATACATGAACAGGCATTCCAAGTAGTGGTGCTTGGATGTATCCTAACTGCTAAGCTAAGTATATTAACTCACTATTAAACTAAGTACTACACATGTATTCACAAATTAGACAAGTCATACAATTTACATGAAAGACGCAGACAAATTAAAATAAATACGGTTTGCGTACAATTTGTCCGCCAAGTGTATCGTTCTCTCATTTAATCCATTCACACAGTCATTCACTCATTTTTCATTAAAAATAGTATTTGGTTAAAATATATAATTAAAGTTGAGGTAAGTGTTATTGCCCTTAGAAAAAATGGGCTAGGCGATATTTGCCCTTTAAGTAAATACGTACTTCTTGTACGATGAATGACAAATGGGTTACAATTTAAATAGAGACAATTGTATAGGACGGTTCTCTAGCTTAGGAATGGTACCGCCTGTAATATTAATGTCGAATATGTACAAATTACAGGTGAATACAATTTATATACAACAATAATGGAAATATAATACATATTTAATCCTAAACTAATTAATTAATTAAATCCAACGATGATGTGCGCGTCGTCCTCCTGTCGCTAGCGTGTTATGCCATGAATGGTAAAGCTAGTATGGCTGTCTCTTGAGTGTCGTAGTCGATGGGGTTCTGTTTCGGCTGTTTGTAAAGTTACGTAGTAACAGCAAGTATGGCATGTTCTTAATGTCCTATATAACGAGTTCTTACAGAATTCGGAGTTAGTTCGTTGGTTGATCTTATTGGTTGCCACAAACACAGTTACTGTTTCTTGCTGGAAGTGTTCTAGCGCTTAGGCACTTGATGGTATAGTTCTCAAAGTAACGTATCATGTTCTTGGGTGTCGTAATTCAACTAATCACTGAGAGTACTCTAGCAGGTGTAGAGTTCCACTGTAATATGCAACCGACTAAAAGTATCACAGTTTATAGTATGGCTAATGGTCGATGTGATCAGAGTCATTCTACTGGCGCATTCACCTGCCGTGACAAAAGGTCAGCCACAATGTTGTCGGTGCCTCTGATGTGGCGGATTTCGAAGTCGAAATCTTGAAGTAGAAGACACCATCTTTGTAGCCGATGGTTTTTAGGCGACCCTTGGTTAAGGACTAATAATGGCGAACTGTCAGTGAGGACCACAAAGTGACTCCCTAAGAGGAACTTCGATAATCTCAATATACAAAACACTAGGCTTAAACACTCTAATTCAACTGTGGCATACCGAGTCTCAGCCTTCTTTAGTTTGCGGCTTACATAGAGAATTGGGTGTTTTATGCCATCCATTTCCTGCATCAAGCATCCTCCTATTGCGATAGCGCTCGCATCTGTGGTCAAAATAAAGGGTAAATTTATGTTGGGTAATCGTAAGACTGGTGGATTAGAAAAAATATGTTTCAATTTACACATTGCATCATCTAAGCTGGTACTTTTACAAATTTTTGATGGATGATTTTTAGTTAACATATCAGAAAAAACTGAGGTTAGTTCTGCCCAATGTGGAATAAATTTAGAATAATAGTTAATCAGACCTAGTAAACTTCTAACTTGCTTCTTTGTGGTAGGTACTTCTAGCTTAAGGATCTTAGAAACAATTTTATCATCAGTCAACAATTTTCCTTCAGAAATTCTATGTCCAAGGAAGTCTATTTGTGTATAATCTATTTCAACCTTGGAAGGTTTGATAGTAAGTCCAAAAAGAGAGATTTGGTGGAAGACTTGTTTAAGAGTGAGTAAGTGAGAAGTCATATCAGAAGAATGGATGCATATATCATCAATATAAGCAACTACGTCATTAATTCCGTCGTCAGTCATGATTGGTACAGGGATTTCCATGTTGTCCACGTCTGTCTGATTTATCACAGATGCCACTGTTTGTACATTGTCTTCAATGTCATTGTCGTCGTCGTTTTTGTCGTCGTAAGAGTGTGTCGTTAACGATGCTTCGTTTGTCGAGGTGTCATTTCGTTGAGAAATTGTCGTTTCGTGTCCGTCACCAGTTCGTTGAGTCAGTTCATTTGTCTCATTGTCCTGTCTAACATAATATGGTTTCAACATATTTCCATGGGATAATTGCAAGTTTCTATTTAAAGAGAATACAGTAGGGTTATTCCCCTTGTTGACCATTTTCTGACATATAACACAAGATGTACAAAAGATTTTAATGTGTTTGTCGAACTTTGGCCAATAAAACTGGGTCAGGACAATAGCCCTGGTCATTTCGTATGTCATATGACCTCCAAAAGGGGAGTCATGGGCTAATTTTAGCACTTTGTCTCGGTGTGCTTGTGGTAGTACTATTTGCTGTGTCGTGGTCTGGTTTGTTGTGTAAAATCTAGTTAAGATGTTGTTCTGTAGCCTAAATGTCCACGATGCGTTCTTTGTTAATTTTGGCTTAAGGCCTACTAACTTAAAGTATGGTGCTAGTGTAGGGTCATTTTTCTGTTCATTTCCAAAATTGATGTTAGTTGAGTTTGGCGCTACTATTTCTAATGATTCCTGTAGTTGGTCGGTGTTGGTTTTGTGGGTTGTCTGTCGTGTTATTGCGTTTGTGTGTTGTGTGTCTTGTTGCACATTTACAGGTTCGGTACTTGGTAGTTTGGTCGCATCCTCAATTCGAGGTTTTAATTCGGTCGTATCGTTTCTTGATTCGACCGCCCCTGCATTGTACACCTCGGTAAATTCTTCCTGAATTACCTCAGTGGTTGTCTCCCTTGGTATTTTGGCAGTTTGAGACAAGCAAGAATGGTGTTTCTCTTTTGTGTTGCTATTTCTGTGGTGGATACCGTGTTTTTGCTCCCACCTTTTTATTTCTGTTTCAGAGCATGGATGTATGTTGGGTAAACTACCAAGTATAATATCCGCGACGGGATTTTCAAGGATAGCACACAATACTCGCCCCGATATGAACGGTGTTTGAATTTCGACCAAAGCAAGGGGGTATTTCTCTATTGTACCTGAAAATGTGCGACACGTCACATGTTTGTCTGTGTAGTCTTTAGCGTCTATTAATGTCTTCCTCACTCCACAGAGAGTTGAGCCGGAATCACGAATTAACGTGCCCTTTTTGTTGTTAACAAACCCTGTATAAAAAACTAGCTTGCCTGTAGATGATAAGGCAGCGTTAGCTAATTCATTTGCAATTGGGATTATGTGACCACAATGTAGTGTTGTGTCACGTTGGAACTTCGTACAGGTGTTGCAATTACTGTCTGTTATGGTGTTTATGACGTGTACAGCATTCCCAAGCTCGCTTTCATTGTCGTGTTGATTTTCACATTCATTTAGTGACTCAAGCTCTTCGTCAGTCGACGTTTCTACTAATGCCGCATTGGCCTGTTTCAATAACTTTCGGCCTTGACAATCTTTATTATAGTGACCCCAGCTATTGCAGAAATAACATTTAATTGCTCTGTGGTAAGCCATGCGTTTAGCTGTTTGCTTCTCTACCATCTTTTTGAGGTGTTCAGGGTAGGTGGGTGATTTGTCACACATACCGTAACTGTCGTGATGAAAATTGCAATATTGGCACCTTACTACTTTACCGACATTGGATCGTGGTTTAAATCTGCTCTGTGATTGTTTGGAGTATTTGGTGTTCACTACTGCAGCTGCTGTATCATTGTGACTTATATTATGTTGAAAAATATCCCTGTTTGCTGTAAAAAATGCATTTCCTTTCGCCTCGATTTCCTGAATGCTCTTACAATCCATTTGTTTTAAGAACTTGGCAAAAGGTGTGGGGATGGTGCTAACTATTTTATCTATTATAATTAGTTCCTTAAGTTTATCATGGCTATTGTTGGTTTTAGCCGAGTTAATCCATTTTGTGCATATGTCTTGGACTGTACTGACATAATCTATGAAGGTTTGGTTTGGTTGTGGAGATAATTTGGCAAATTGTTGTTGGTAACCTGCAGTGTCTAAAGAAAAATGTTGGAGAATGCGTTGTTTTAGGTACTCATAGTCTTTTCGCATTTCCTGTGGTATTGTTTCTATTACTTTTAGTGGTTCAAGAGCCAAATTCCTCATTAGAATAAATGTCCAATCTGATTTACTGATTTTATGATGAGACATGAGACATTCAAAATTTTCTAAGTAAGCGGAGATGGAATCTCCAGAACAGAAAGCCTTCACGAGACCTTTATATTTATTATATTTTTGTTCCTCTTCTTTGCTTTTTAACTTATTTATTGATATTTCTGTGTTGGACTCCATTTCCATCTGTTTTAGTTTAATCTGTGTCTCGGCATTCAACTGGGCCTGTTTGGCGGCGGCCTCAAGTTCCATCTGTAATTTCTTTTCATCGGCCTCGATTTGCAATTTCTTTTCATCTGCTTGTATTTGCATTTGTAATTTCTTTTCATCGGCTTCGATTTGCAATTTCTTTTCATCTGCTTGCATCTGCAATTTCTTTTCATCTGCTTGCATCTGCAATTTCTTTTCTTCGGCTTGCATCTGCAATTTCTTTTCTTCGGCTTCCATTTGAAGTTTCCTTTCCTCTCGTTCTATCGCTCTTTCTTCACGGGCAACGTTTTCTGCGTGTGTTTTCTGTGCCCATTCTGACAGTTTTTCTTCTTTATAACCTAACTTTATTCCTTGCTCAATGCATTTATCTATGGAAGACATTTTGTGTTTTACTTGTATGTAATGTTTCTAAAGTTAAATCCCTTAGAAAAAATCTTGTGTACTCGAAAATTTTGTTAACTCCCTTACTTATTAATGTGTAAATCAAAATGCAAGGTTATATTGGTGAAAAGTTCATGAATATGCAACCAAATCAATATGAAACAACATAATACATTGATGAAACATGAGAAGTACAGCTTAGAAGTACAATGAGTATGAGGTGAAACTTAGCTCTGAATTTTGAAGCTCCTCGATGTTATCTTGCACTCTCGTTACTGTGGGAAAGGTTTCATCGGTTGGACGCGGCACTTGTTGCGGAACAATCTGCTCGTGGAGCGAGAACACATTAGTGACTGTCACAAAAAAAAATGTCAAAATAGTAACATGTCAAAAAAAAATTGTTTACAGAATCAAAATAAAGAGGCGCTGTGGAGGCAATGGTGAGACATTGCCGAGGGACTCAGATTACTTCTATTTTATCGCTAGATAGCTACTAGTTTTATGTACCCTTGTAACGTTAACAATTTCTTTGATTTAAACAAATCAATGTGTTATCAAAAATCAATGTGATATGATTAAATAATTAATTTTACATGGCATTTAATAGGTTTTTAAGAAAACATTCTATGCCAAAACCGGAAAACTAGCCCCCAAAAAGCCTGTCATAGTCTTGCTCGTATCTAGATAACTAAACTTGGGTTCATACAGGCAACAATAAATCTGTTCGTTATGAGATCGAATATTTATTGTATTTACATATACAGTATGCGTTGGCGCAGTGGGTAAACAGACCCGCGCTCTATTACATCTCCCAAATAGTAAACATCAAACACATAAGTATCATTTAACAGTCTAGCAAACTATCTAGCCTATGTCTATATATCTATTGATATCTATAGAGTCCCTCAAAGGCAGGCCCTGTTGCCTCTCTCAAGTCCATCTGTCCTCTGCCGGTCTCCGCGTGTCCTAACTCGACACGGGCGGTAACTCTGTCCGAGTTCCTCGTGGACCCCGCATTAGGCGGGCCACATCAGTGTCCACGGAATCATGGACTTGGGGACCATCTCTTTCGAGAAGGGTCTAGATTAGTCGGGTCCTGCTCGACTCAATGGTTTCCCTTGGGCTGGAATTGCAGCCCTTTACTAAATGTGCAAGTGAGGCGGTGACAAGGAGGAATGAATGTCTCCATGGGGATGTACTTGGTGTATGGTATCAGCTCTAGAAGGAGGAATGAATGCCTCTATATCAGCTCTAGAAGGAGGAATGAATGTCTCCATGTGGATGTACTTGGTCTATGATATCAGCTCTAGAAGGAGGAATGAATGCCTCTATATCAGCTCTAGAAGGAGGCATGAATGTCTCCATGGGAATGTACTTGGCCTATGGTATCAGCTCTAGAAGGAGGAATGAATGTCTCTATATCAGCTCTAGAAGGAGGAATGAATGTCTCCATGGGAATGAACTTGGTGTATGGTATCAGCTCTAGAAGGAGGAATGAATGCCTCTATATCAGCTCTAAAAGGAGGAATGAATGTCTCCATGGGGATGTACTTGGTCTATGATATCAGCTCTAGAAGGAGGAATGAATGCCTCTATATCAGCTCTAGAAGGAGGAATGAATGTCTCCATGGGAATGTACTTGGCCTATGGTATCAGCTCTAGAAGGAGGAATGAATGTCTCTATATCAGCTCTAGAAGGAGGAATGAATGTCTCTATATCAGTTCTAGAAGGAGGAATGAATGCCTCTATATCAGCTCTAGAAGGAGGAATGAATGTCTCCATGGGGATGTACTTGGTCTATGATATCAGCTCTAGAAGGAGGAATGAATGTCTCTATTATCAGCTCTAGAAGGAGGAATGAATGTCTCCATGGGGATGTACTTGGTCTATGATATCAGCTCTAGAAGGAGGAATGAATGCCTCTATATCAGCTCTAGAAGGAGGAATGAATGTCTCTATTATCAGCTCTAGAAGGAGGAATGAATGTCTCCATGGGGATGTACTTGGTCTATGATATCAGCTCTAGAAGGAGGAATGAATGTCTCCATGGGAATGTACTTGGTGTATGGTATCAGCTCTAGAAGGAGGAATGAATGCCTCTATATCAGCTCTAGAAGGAGGAATGAATGTCTCCATGGGGATGTACTTGGTCTATGATATTAGCTCTAGAAGGAGGAATGAATGTCTCCATGGGGATGCACTTGGTGTATGGTATCAGCTCTAGAAGGAGGAAACAATGTCTCCATGGGGATGTACTTGGTCTATGGTATCAGCTCTAGAAGGAGGAATGAATGTCTCTATATCAGCTCTAGAAGGAGGAATGAATGTCTCTATATCAGCTCTAGAAGGAGGAATGAATGCCTCTATATCAGCTCTAGAAGGAGGAATGAATGTATCCATGGGGATGTACTTGGTCTATGGTATCAGCTCTAGAAGGAGGAATGAATGTCTCCATGGGGATGTACTTGGTGTATGATATCAGCTCTAGAAGGAGGAAACAATGTCTTCAGGGAGATGTACTTGGCCTATGGTATCAGCTCTAGAAGGAGGAATGATTGTCTCCATGCTTTATGCAAGATATGCATCATACGGTTTATTGTTCACACAATGTCAATTGGGGATAGCGAAAGGATCAGCTGACCAGAAGTGAAGTAGTGGATCAGGTAAAATAGGGTGTCTTGAAGGAAAATGGAGAAGAAGATGTGGAAAACATAGACATACTGCATGACAAAGGTTTCGTACAGATGTGCGTGAACACAGATATACTGGATGACAAACGTTAAGTACAGATTTGTATAAACAGAGTTAATGTTTACAGGGTAATGCTTGAATGTGAGCAGGCGAAAACACACTAGAGAGACGTGAGTAATTAGCACGAATTGTGTGAGTGAGTAACACAATCATCATATAAGTGTCAATCATGAGCGACTGTTAATTGGCAAGTGGGCCCGAGACATTAAAGGAAACCAGTCGACACTAGGACGGCAACCAAGGTCTGTCGACGCCCGAAAGGGTCGCGACAAGATACATGGTGGTCAACGACAAGGCTTTGCAGAGAGTGTCAGAGTGTGATAGTGATTAGTGACAAGTGATTATAGAATCCCAGACAGTCTTCGAATGTCTGGAGTCTAGCAGTGAAACTGAACATATGCGATGATTAGTTGATGTCGTTAACGAGGATTCGCGGTAGTTAGATTGGGAATTTCTGTCTCGTTCTGACACGCATTTCTAGTTGCCATCACCCTGGCCTTCAGTGTTATGGTGAGAATCAACACGCAATATTTGATTGACCATAGTTGGACCATTGATGAATATATATATATATATATATATATATATATATATATATATATATATATATATATATATATATATATATATATATATATATCAGCGCATCATTACTAGCATGCCTGTTCACTTGTGCACGATTTATATTAGCACTTTTCACTAATCTCTATCAGACACTAACTTTATATACAAAGGCTGGGCGCACATTCTCTCAAGGTCTCTCAATTCCGCATTCTATTATTCTCACGTTGACTTGCTCAACATCACTCATTCACCCTTTTTCTCCGTGTTTCCACATAACTCTGTTTCTACCCCTAACTCTAACACACTCTCTCTCTCTCTCTCTCTCTCTCTCTCTCTCTCTCTCTCTCTCTCTCTCTCTTACTCTCCTTAGCTTTCTTTTTCATCTAACCATCTGCACTCTACAACTCCCCCTCTACCCATACCACCCACAAAACATAGGTTCCCTATCAGAAGCTGTGCTGTCTAGTGCAACCAACAGCACACATGGAACAACCTCAGCAGCACACATGGAAAAACCACCCGAACACACATAAAACAACCTCAGCAGTACTCAAAGAACAACCTGTGATTTGCACATGGAACAACCTCAGAAGCACACATAAAATAATATGTCATGCACACACGGAACAACCACATAAGCACACATGGAACAATCTCAGCAGCACACATGAACAATCTCAGCAGCACACAAGGAACAACCACAGCAGAAAACACAAAAAACCTCAACAGCACACGTGAAACAACAATAGCAACACACATGGAACAACCTCTACAGAAGGGCGGCCTGAAGCCTGGTGGACATATGCAAGCTCCGCTAGTAGTGTTGCAGGTTGTTCTGCAGTATTTAGGACATTGTCTACCACAGTTGTCTCCAAACGTTCCCTTCGGACAACCTGCAATACATGGACATTGAAACAATATGCCATTTGTTACTTATTTACAGCACACAAAACAAACATATTATTTACAACACACCAGCAGAAGTAAATTATTATTTACAACAAAACAATACAAGTAATTTATTACTTGCAGCAACGAAAGAAAGCAATATTTACAACAAATCAAATACAGTAACGTATTATTTACAGTAAAACAACAACAGTAACGAAATATTTACAGCATCACACAAAATAGAAACGTTTTATTTACAACACAACAGCAAACGCAACGTATTATTTACAACAAAACAATAAAAGTAACGTATTACTTGCAGTAACAACAACAAAATAACGCAATATTTACAACAACAATAGAACGGCAACGTATTATTTACAGGCAAAACAAAAAGAGTAACGTATTATTTACAGTAAACTAAAAAATAACGTATTATTTAGAGCAAAACATCAAAAGTAACGTATTACATACAACAACTAAAAGTAACGTATTACTTACAACAGGTAAAAAAGAATAGGGTAATATTTACAGCAAAACATAAACAGCAAAGTATTATTCACACGGAAAACACATAGAATGACGTTGCAAGCAATAAAAGGTGCCAGAAAGGTGCCAATGACGTTGCAAGCAATAAAAGGTGCCAGAAAGGTGCCAATGACGTTGCAAGCAATAAAAGGTGCCAGAAAGGTGCCAATGACGTTGCAAGCAATAAAAGGTGCCAGAAAGGTGCCAATGACGTTGCAAGCAATAAAAACTAACATATTATTTACAGCAAAACAAAAACACTAACGTATTATTTACAGTAACACATCAAAAGTAACGTATTATTTACAATAATACAACAAAAACTAACGTATTATTTACAGTAAAACATCAAACGTAGCGTATTATTTTCTGCAAACACACACACACACACACACGCACACACAAACACACAACACATACGTATTATTTAAAGTATAACATCAAAAGTAGCGTATTATTTACCTCAAACAACAGCTAATGTATTATTTACAGCAAAACAAGACAGTAACGTATTATGTAAGGCAAATCAAAAACAGTAGCATACTATTTACAGCAAATCACTTGCGAGATACGGCAGAGATCGATTATCAGCAAGGGTCAACAATGAGATAAACGAAGTGATAGAACAACATCCACGTCCAGAATAAATCAACATCCACACAAATGGATCCATAAAGAGAAACCTGGACCAATGCAGCAGTTTTTGCCCATGATGGCTATAAAGGTTCCCACTCAGGCATTGAAACATTTGCTGCAGCGATTGATCTCGAGGACGCTTACAATAGTGTACCATTGGATTTTCTAATGCTTCAGCCTATAGAACTCAAGATAAGTTCTTTCCTCCTTAGTTTGATCGCTACAGCCCTCTTCCAGCAGAAAGCAGTTCTTAGATGTGGCAACTGGGCTTCGGAACCAACAACAATATATCCTAGCCTACCACAGGGATCACCACTATCTCCGGTGCTGTTCAACGCCTACACGGTGAGAATCAACAGCCAGCAAATCATAGGGCCGGGGAGGACATTGTCGTATGCAGACGATGTTTTAGTGTATCGTCACGGTAAGGATAGAGATCAGGTTGCTGTGGAACTACAAACCGAACTCAATCGCACTTGTTGTGTTGAAGCTGGGGCAATGGTCAACCCAACAAAGGCAACAGTGACATGGTTCTCTTTGAATAACCATATTGTCAACACCCCATCGCCAACTGTAAATCTGTGGTCAGAGACCGTGGAAAGAACGAAGGAAATGAATTACATGGGGATACGATTTGATCGACCATCGCTTATATTGAGCACGTAGACCAGGTGATAACACACCAAGCGGGGATTCGCTGCGATGCTGGTGATGGCGGTGGCAAACTGTGAGCAGCGACATCTATGTCTTCTTTACGAGGGTCTGAGCCTTTCAATGTTTTGAGTATGCGATTATGATACCCACTCTCAGCTATAAGCGGATGGAAGGGATGGAAAGGATACAGAACGAAGCTATACGTATTATTCTTTGATGTTAAAGAGATACATCATGCAGGGCGATGCGCTATCTTCTTGATTTTCCAACCATGAGGGTCAGAATACAAATTTTCCGAGCACGTGCCTACCTCAGAGTTAATGCAAACACACAACATCCACTGCATGGCGAGATTTAGAAGGTAAAGGGCAGCAGGTTAAAAAGAGGAACGTCCTGGATAGGTCAAGCGGAAGACATTCTTCAGCGGGTGTGTTCACTTTAGGACTTAGAACCTGGCGAGGAGTGGGTAAAAGTGCCAACAAAGTTCTGTTACCCTTTTCAGTGTGCATCAAACTATACAGGAAATGCAGACAAGAAAATCCAGCTGCTGTAGAGGCGGAAGTACAGGTTCTGATCTTCGAGAATTCTACAGAGGATGATGCTGTCATTTACACGGATGGGTCGGTAGTTCGAGGAGTGAGAAGTTAATGGGCCTTTATGGCTCAGGCCGGAGGGAAAATTGTGAACGAAGAGTCTGGTGTTTTGCTTTGAACACAAGTAGCCTGACTATGGAAGTCATGGCAGTAAGTAAAGCAATAACATGGCTCGAGACACAGACATTCACTAGGGCATTTTTCCTTAGCGACTCAATGAGTATGCTCAGGATGATAGAGATGGGGTGGGTCCGAAGAGAGTGGTTGCTGTCTCTGGGGCGGTCTCAGTTGGCAAAGATTAGTTTCATCTTCGTACCAGGGCATGCTGGTGTACAAGGAAATGAGCAGGTTGACCGGCTTGCAGGTGGGGCTACTGTGGAAGGCTGACGAGCCATGGATCAGGCAGACATTCTAAATGCTCTACGAGAAGTAAGTCATTTACGAGAATGAAGTGATGACTGAGAGTCTACAATCATGGTCAGGCTGCGAGAACAGCAAGTTAATAGAGGTGTGGCCAAACAAGAACACTACGCAGTAAACCAAACAATATTAATAAACCAACACATAACTGATGTCTTGAGTCGCTACACGCTACGGGATTTGCTGAGGAAGGGATCCGAGCACTTATGGACTGGATGGTTCGATGTGCAATGAGGACGATCTGTCGACTAACTAGTTAACTAACTAACTAACTAACCATTAGTGTTAGGGATTCTTGGGTGGCTGTTACTGATGAAAACGGAGCGCTATGGTAATGTCTTGTGTGTTGTGATGCCTGCTCTTGACTCAACTGAATGGAATAGCGGCGCGTTCAAGAAAACTATATCAAGCCGTCTATGAAGACCATCACTTGCCCCAGAACACAGCAGAACAGAAAGCCCCACACGTCATAATCATATACAACTCCATGGACATGCTACGGAAACTGCAACCATCAGTTTACACTCCGAGTTGATAGACAACATTCGAAAGTCGAGTCTCACACCTTCCATATACTTGTGCACATTCAGACATGGCAGGAGAATATCGCACAGATCACTCTTAGCAAATAATGCACCAATACACAATGCAAGCAACATGGGCAAGGCAAGTAGCATGATCAGGGCAAGCACCATGAGCAGAGCGAGCTGGATGGGCAGGCCAAGAAGCATGGGCACGGTGAGACGCATGGGCAGAGCGAGCTGGATGGGCAGGCCAAGAAGCATGGGCACGGTGAGACGCATGGGCAGAGTCAGCTGGATGGGCAGGGCAAGAAGCATGGGCAGATCGGGCAGCATGATCAGGGCAAGCAACATGGGCAGTAGCAGTAGCTGTAGCTGTAGTAGTAGTAGTAGTAGTAGTAGTAGTAGTAGTAGTAGTAGTAATAGTAGTAGTAGTAGTAGTAGTAGTAGTAGTAGTAGTAGTAGTAGTAGTAGTAGTAGTAATAGCAATAGTAGTAAAAGTAGTAGCAGAAGTAGTAGTAGTAGTAGTAGTAATAGTTGTAGTAGTAGCAGCAGCAGCAGTGGCATCGGCGGCGGCGGCAGTAGCAGTAGTAGTAGTAGTAGTAGTAGTAGTAGTAGTAGTAGTAGTAGTAGTAGTAGTAGTATAGTAGTAGTAGTAGTATAGTAGTAGTAGTAGTAGTAGTAGTAGTAGTAGTAGTAGTAGTAGTAGTAGTAGTAGTAGTTGAAGTAGTAGTAGTAGTAGTAGTAGTAGTAGTAGTAGTAGTAGTAGTAGTAGTAGTAGTAGTATATACATAACCATTGCCAAAACAGGGATATGAACCGGTGTCTCTTGTGTGAGGTCCGAGTCCCAACTGATGGTCACTATAGTAAAAAGATGATTCATCATCATGATCATCATCATGATCATGATCATCATCATCATCATCATCATCATCATCATCATCCAGCGCCTTGCCGGTTGGCGTGGGCGATCATGCCTCTCCACAAATTACGATCTCCGACGTCATTGACAAATTTGTGTGTTGACTCCCTTCCGAGCCATGACACAAGACTGTAAAGAATCTACTCACGCTGTCTTCCGCTATCTCTCTTTCCGGTTGTCACAACATTTTCCAGTTTTTGTCTTCTCATAACGTGGCCAAAAACTGCCTCTTTCTGATGTTTGTGATAAACTGTCTTTGCGACTGAGCTTCCCTTAGAATGTGCCTATTGCTCATTGTGGCTGTCCAATTAATTCTCAACATTCTTCTATAGAATCACATCTCCTCGGCTTCCAGGATTATCTGCCTGTTTACTGATTGTCCATGATTCGCGGCCGTATGCTAAAATTGGTTCTATGTAACATGGAAGAACTCTTTTTCTAACTTTTGAAGACAACTTATTGCAAACAACGCTCTTCATTTGATAGAGTGCAGTTTTTGTTTGCCCTTTTATGTTCTTTATCTTTGTGATGTATCTTTCATCTTATGTTATCCGTGTGTCTAGATATCTGAATTTCTGCATTTGCCACAAAATAACGTCATTCACTTTAAATGCACAAAGATGATTACAAAATGCAATAAACGTGATGACACTACGATATTTTAAGTGTTCCCAGTTTTAAGAAAACCATGTCTAAAGGGGCGGTCATCTTATTTCTATGAGAAGAAGCAATCTCACAATATTTATTTCATGCACAGCGGGGCGGGCGATCATGTACCTACACACATCTACACACATCGCCACACAAGTATTACTTAGTGTCTCAGTATTGGCATCACACATCTCAGAAAACATATTTCAATTGCCTCTCTATTTTGTTCGTTCGGCATAGTCATATACAATAGGTTCTTCTTAACCACACATACAGGCAACATGTGACATGAGTGAGATGTCACTCAGTGTATGATGTTTCCACACATACAGGCAACATGCGACATGAGTGAGATGTCAGTGTATGATGTTTCCACACATACAGGCAACATGCGACATGAGTGAGATGTCAGTGTATGATGTTTCCACACATACAGGCAACATGCGACATGAGAGAGATGTCAGTGTATGATGTTTCCACACATACAGGCAACATGCGGCGTGAGTGAGATGCCAGTCAGTGTATGATGTTTTCACACACACAGGCAACATGCGACATGAGTGAGATGTCAGTGTATGATGTTTCCACACACATAGGCAACATGCGACATGAGTGAGATGTCAGTGTATGCTGTTTCCTCACACACAGGCAACATGTAGCGTGAGTGAGATGTCATTGTATGATGCTTCACGCTCAGTATTTACCTGTACTACAGTTATTCCCCGTGTATCCGGCAATGCAGCGAATGCAGTCGCCAGAACGCCGATCACACAAGTCGTTAAGGCAACGGGGACGACATTTAACGGAACAGTGCTTCCCGTAGGATCCCGCGGGACATCCTTGGAGACACGCTCCGGTGACTGCATTGCATTCCTGACTGGAGGGGCATGCACACATAATTTCGCACAGTAATCCGAACCGACCAGGCGGACAGTCTATATCTGATAAAGAAACAATATGGACGTGAATCAAGACCCATGTGTGTGTGTGTGTGTGTGTGTGTGTGAGTGTGTGTGTTTGTGTGTGTGTGTGTGTGTGTGTGTGTGTGTGTGTGTGTGTGTGTGAGAGTGTGTGAAAATACGCCGGGAACTTGTGAGTTTCAACCCTTAAGCTCGTGTCCTTGCGTCCAGGTTATCTGAGCCCCCAAAAGGGCCCTCGTCTGTTACACAGAGATTTGGCTAAGACGTGTTTTCAGAAGCACCATTTACTCGCGACCTGTTTGCATAGTTCTCTTGTTCATCTCTCTAAGGTCCACAAACCAAATGAGCTTGTACGAGCACATTGTATGGCACATTTTATCAGTCTTAAGGCCATATGTAATGTCATCATCAGCATGTACGCTGCCAATTAGCATGGTCGGTCATGTTTTGCCCTACCCGGGAAGGTTAACGCGGTCAACAAATGCCCGCGGAAGTCGGATGTGTCGGCCTAAAGGTGCAATTAGAAACACTGCTGTAAACAGGGACAATTGCCTCTGGGAAAAAAACAACAACAACACACACACACTCCAGATGAACGCAGAAGATGTTTCTCCCTCATACACAATCACCAGAGCCGTGGATCAGCTCTGTGTTTTTGTGTAGTATGTGCACGATTGTATTTCAGCACGGCACATACAAATTAACTGAAATGAGGCCGAGGCTGAAGATGTTTCTCCCAGGGATTAGATATTTCACTGCCAGTGTGGTCCAGGCCCATGACAGGAGGAAGGGATGCATATAATCCTTCCCCTGCCGGTGATTCAGCATTACCAAAAGGCAGGGCGCCCGCCTCCAACCCGTGGTTCTAGCCGACAGGCTGCAGATCTTAACAACAATAACCATAATATATCTACACAACAGAGAGGTGTTAATAATAATAGATGATGATATGTGTAAGGGAATCCCGGTTGGGATGGGTTCCTATCCTCTATCGCCTTCTGTAGGATGCCTCGTTACCCCCACGTGAAGATAACTATGGATATAGCCAGTGTCTTCCACAAAAATTTATACTAAAGGCTCCTTTAGATGGTGATGAGACCACGGGCTGTTACCACTAGCCTTGATAGGAGATGACCTCCTCTAGAAACAAGCAAAGGTAGTTTATCACGATCCTGGATCTCTACTATTGTATTGTTATGTGTGTTGGATAATCTAAACACATAAATAATGAACTGGACATGCACAGGTGTGACATAATCACCAACCATCATTTTACAGTGCGTCAACATTTACACACCAAAATCAGAGAACGTTTTACAATTGACCGCACGAAGAGGAACGAACACCAATTTGATACTCGAGATGGACAGATGTCGTTTAATTATAGAAATTACAGCGTCTGCAACTCGGAAGATTAGTGGAAGGAGCGGGTCACGTGATATAACTCTGACCTGCGAAAGCGTTCATTTCTTCAAAACCGCGCACTTCTTCCAATTCAGCCCTGACGGACAGTCGGAGAGCAAATGTGACCTGTCTTTCACCTAAATAAACGGCAGTTTGATCCGATAAACGAGTGATGTTCTTGGTGGCAACCTGACCAGAAGAGGGAGGCAGATAGAGAAAAGATGACCCAAACACATGAGATGGAAGATAACCTCAGAGCTTGAGCAGAGCAAGGGCAGCCTTCAGGGTAGCTTCACTGGCAAGTACTGAAGCGGATCCATCAGTCAATGGACCCAGGCTTAACCCATATCTACCACTCAGAGGTGACCTTTCTCAATGCCAACAAACACAATCCCTCCCTGAAACAATGATTTATATAAACCATTTGAACCTCATGCCACACTATAATGTAGAGTATTGCATTATTTAAAAGAAGATTTACAACACTTATGATCATCATATTGATTATTGTTTATTGATTGATTGTCTGTAATTGGTACTGATGTGCATTTTCTCATTTGACAATATGACATGATGAACATTTTGCCACCAAAAAAAAAAAAAAATGAAAGATGTATCAAAAGGCCAAAAGATACAGGCCAGTCAATAAATGACATGAACAGTAACTGAATCTTATATTAATGTGTCAGTTCAACCTGTCTGTTAATTACCTGTTTATTTGTGTAAACAAGATGTCAATGTCTACCAGTATTTGTTAAATAATTTATTTAGCAAAACACAAAAACTAACTCAAGTGAATAAAGGGAAATATCTCTTGACTGTTCTAGACCCATGCTACATTTCACCTGATTCATACTGAGGAAGTCTTTCAGACATTTCACAGAATATCATGGGGGTTCGAGAGCTATTAGAATCCTGGTGAAGGAGCAGAGTCAAATCTAGTGTTCACTGTTTCCCTAAAGAGGACCATTAACTCCTAGACAAACAATGAAACCGAGTCTGTAATACTTCAAGGGTCGTATTCTTGATTTATTTACATATTGGAAGTGGATGGGGCCCAGCTTCTTAAACCAGAATATGGGTAATGCACAACAGCGATCCCCAGTCCCTTCAGAATATACGACAACAGGTAGCACAATAAAGCCACTGTGTGAACAGAACATATTGTTTCATAACAGGACAATCACTGTACGAACATTCCATATTGACATTACAGAACAAGTACTGTGTGAACATATCATATATTGACAGTACAGAACAAGTACAGGGTGAACAGACCAGTCTTCAAGAAATCACCCAAAATCACTCTCCAAGCAACAATTTTAATCTACAAAATCAAAAGTTGACTCATGGATCAAACATTATGCTCAACCCTACTTCTTATTCAGATTGACAACATTGCTCAGTCAAAATGAAACAATGCAGCAAACATGAATGGTACTAAATTCAGTAACTAAATACAAAAGGAAGATCTGGCAGTCTGCTGGGTCCTGAAGTATAGTATGGGTGCACAGTTTCTTTTGACTGCTGGCAGGGATCAATAATTGTGTAGCTCCTTGGATGATTTTCTCTCTTTAGGGTCAAGTATTTCAGAGTCTAGAGTTTAGCTAAATCTGGGTTCTATTGGCTGTCTCCAACCTCGGGTCCTGCTAAGCAAGGTAATATTCTTCGGGTCCATCTACTGGAGGAGGGGGATGGTGGTGACGTGTTATTGGCTATGATCATAATGAGCCTGTTATGAGATTGATAGATCACAATACCTCTGCCAAGTCAGGCAGCAACCCCGTGGCAATCTTTACTTTGATAACGGATGGCAGGAAACACCTTTAGTTTACACACGGCCTGGTTGTACAACACATAGATTTCATAGGCCGTGTGGCGTTAAGACAACTAGATGACAATCGCGCCACTACTGTACTGGTCAAGTGGCACCTCGTTGATATCTCCGGAGATGCGTGTTCTGTATCTGGTAGACATCTCTACTTCTACTACTGATGACCATTGAGCTTTTCCATCTTATACAGTCTATACACGTTAACATCTTAGACTGACTCAACATAGCTTGCTGAACAGGACACCGGTGTAGTTTTTTCCACAGTCTATTTTACTAACACGATACATTAGACGCTGTCACGAACATCATCTTTTGTTCCATAACGAATTCATAAATGTACAAACAATATCTAACATAACAATTCTACAAGAGCGGCATAGTCTGTAGCCGTTGCTCTGTTGTCGAGGACCAGCTCCAACACCGAACTAAGTCCAAGTCTGACTGACTCTAAAGTGACGTTTTGTTCTCGCCCAAAACGTCCGGCCTACTTGTCACGTGTTTCGACCAATGTCGTGATAGGTCACATCGCACTGTCTCCTTCTGTTGACTTGCCATGTCCCCAACCTGTATAAATAGGACTATGGCTATCACCCCCTTTAGCTGAAACAAAAAATTTAAGAATTTTTTTTCCTCTTCACCAGCTATTCAAAATTTTACTTTGAAAATCTGTGGAATCAAGATTCCTGCTATCTAGAAGAATAAGGGGAACTGCGGTAAAACTTGAAAAGCAATGAATGAATCACTGAAAAACGAGAAGTAGATTGTAAGCACGACTACCCCAAAAAAAAAAAAAAAAAAAATGTACGTTGCGGCCAAAGCCTTCGTCAGCACAGAACAAATAAACAAAAAATAGACTATCAAATACACGAACGACACTACATGAAAGTATAAATTTCACTTATCTGTGTCCTAGCTTGAACGGCTATCCATGGATGGAATAAAACGGATGTCATGGTTAACGGGGTCAACTGACTAAAGGTCAGTACAGCCAGAAACTCGGTGATTGGCTAAGTCAACCGGTGAGGGAACCCGCTCTGGGGGGATGGCGCGCGCCCAGGAGAGCAGATGAAAAAAAATATGGATATGTAGAGCACTGTAGCTAACTCTGGGGCGATGTAACAGATGCAGTTCGAAATTCCGCACGCAAAGTTCGAAACACTGCTGTCTGCGATATGGATGCAGACCAACAAATGTTTGCTATCATAAAATAGCACAAGTGACGGTTGTTCAGAACGCAATGAGAAGCGATCCCACGCAAACTAACAAAGAAGTCACAGAAGGCAGAGATAATGCTGGTGTTGACTACTACGTCCTGTGAATGACATGCAACTGGCTTGTAAGTGGACTATACGACTACGTTGATGGGAAAGGGGGGGGGGGGCAAGGGGAGTTAGGGACTTAAATAAAACTGTGTTGGACATTGAGGCCGTGAGGGGAGCGTGAACCCAACTGGAAGATAAGACGGTTTTCCAATGTCTTGCGATCGCGTTCGTGAGATGTGCACGATTTTATCGCCGTAACACGTATGTCGGCAACCCCACAGTGGTCGCTAAAATCACACACAATTACTAAAATGTCTTAATTGTCCGTATGAAATTTTAACATTACGTTAATTTACAACGTTCTTATCTAAACAAGTCGGTATATTTCTCGGACAGTTTGTTATCGTTCACTCTGTATGATATCACACAATTTATAATTCTAAATGATGAAATGTCCATGTTGTTTTAGTCTTTATCGTTAACTGAGCAGTGTCTCTTTTCCATACACAGTGATTTGCAAATAAATAATCAATTAACATTTCCACTAAGTCACATTACTAATTAATTTCTAAAGTATAGTGTTACTGCTTAACCTGTTCATTGTCTATCACCATTCAATCAATCAATCATGTGCCATGCCGGAAAGCGTGGGCGGTCATGATTCGCCATTTCACTCGATCACCAGTGTCGTGGATCAGCTCAGTGTTCCTGTCTCGTCCATGCCATGTGGCCAAGCCATCCAGGTATTTTCCTCTCGGTCTTCCTCTTGGTCTGTTCCCTTCGATCTTACCAGCTGTCACTAAGTTCTCCAGTCCATTTCTTCTCATAACATGTCCAAAAAATTTTGACTGTCTACGTCTAATTTCTCTAATCAATCTACGATTTTCATTTGTCTCTTGTAGTACTTGGTCATTGGTTTTTCTATCTGTCCATGGTATTCTTTGCATTTTCCTCAGAAACCACATTTCTGCAGCCATCAGATGTTTTTCAGCTTGACTGCACATTGTCCAAGTTTCACATCCATACAAAAGAACAGGCTCTATGTATCCCCTCAACACTCTTTTCCTCGTTTCAATTGACATCATTTTATTGGTCAGAATGTTGTTCATCTTGCTAAAGGCTACTTTCGCAATGGCGATTCTTGTTCTAATCTCTTCAAGGCATCTGCCATCAGATGTTATGACTGTTCCGAGATAATTGAACCGATTCACTTGTTGAAGAATATCCCCATTTACTTGTATATTACATTGTGGTGCTTCGTGCTTCCTAGTGACGACCATAACCTGTGTCTTCCTACAATTTAATTCCAACCCCAGCTGCTCACTGTGTACAACCACAGCGTCTACTAATTGTTGCAGATACTGTGCATTGTCTGCAATCAATACTGTATCATCTGCATATCTAATGTTATTTATGTTTCGTCCTCTAATGCTGATTCCATTTAGGTCTTCTACATTTCTGAAAATATTTTCACTGTATAGGGAAAAAAGATCTGGAGACATTACACATCCCTGCCTAACACCTCTCTTAATAGGTTGATATTGTCCTACTTCATTATCAATCCTTATGGCAGCTTGTTGTTTCCAATATTTTTTTTTTATAAGTCTAATGTCTTTGCCATCAATTTGTAGATCTGCAAGCATATCCACAATGTTGACATGTCTAACTCTATCAAAAGCCTTTGTGTAGTCAATAAAGCAAAGATGTATATCCTTGTTTACTTCTAAAGCACGTTCACCATTACGAAATACTAATCTTATAAACTGTTTGAATGGCTTTAAATATCACACAGTTCCTTTAACGACATGTTCGAAAATTAAATCACACTGTTACTTTGACTGATCCATCAAGTCATTCCAATTCAGTGTGTTGATACCGTGTGTCCGCACCGACCTGTGTTTGTTGACACTTTCCCATGTGCAGCCATCCAGCTTTGACCTCTTGTGACAGTGTAGTTGACCTGTGTTGTTGTGCTTAACTTCGTGTCGGTGAAGTTGACCTGCTGCATTTATCCGATCACTTGTGTTGAAGCTATCTATATAAGTAACAATTGTCTAAACTTTCCGATGTCAATCTATTGAATTTCCAAGTTCGTATAACATTCTCTTCACTCTTGATCATTGACTTCAGCTGTCTTCACTTATTACGTTGATTTCATTAGCAAACTGTACACATTTGACATTTTGACATCTTTATTGTCGGACGAAATCTGTTGCCAGCCAACCGTGGTGATCGTGCTTGAAAGTGTTGCAATTCATCCGTCCAGGATACGATTTGAATGTTGTAACCTGGGTTTTGTGTTCTGGCTTGTTTACCCTTGATTAGATCATTTAGATTCTGTGTCACTGGATGGTTTGAATTTTCTTCATTACAATGTTTTAATTTCTCAACACTTTTATATAGTTTAAACATATGTTCATGGACTGTTCCTTTTTAACATGCACCATGTTTGCCATGGAGTTTATTCAATGAACTTTATTCCATTGAGTTTATTTGCGTGTCTGATTGATAATTCTGACAATCAGGTTGAACCAGTAGAACCAGTTTTGCTGTATGGCAGTGAATCTTGGAACGTAAATGAACAAATTAAGAAGAAATTAGAAGCAACAGAGATGTGGTTCCTGAGACGAATGTTGCGAATTCCTTGGACTGCCAGAGTAACTAACGACGACTGCCTGAAACAGGCTAATGAAACTAGAACATTATATACAACAATAAGACAGAGACAAACATCTTTCTTCGGTCACGTGATGAGAAGAGAGGCATTGGAGAACATCGTAACAACTGGAAAGATCGAGGGGAAGAGAGGCAGAGGTAGACCAAGAGAAGTGATGCTGGATGGATTGAGACGGTGGCATGGAAGAATATCAGCACCAGAGTTGATCCAGAAAACCAAAGACCGAGATCTATGGAGAGCCATGAACGCCTACGCCAGCCGGCACGGCACTTGATGATGATGATGAGGTTGAGTGCTGACAGAGAGCTGCATGGCTAGATAGATACTGCTACTCTTGGCTCTTGATTCATACAGCAACCCCGTGACATTCTTTAACTTTGATAATTGATGGCAGGAAACACCTGGTAGTTTACACACGGCCTGGTTGTACAACACATAGATTTCATAGGACGGGTAGCGTTAAGACAACTGGACGACAACCGCGCCACTACTGGAGTGTCTAGTTGGTCATGCGTCGAAGTACACTTGTTCCTGCAGCGAGGCGCCGTCGTCATTTGGAGGCGACAGGTTCGATCCCGGTCGGTAATTATAGCTTTCAAATTGTATGTTGTCTAGTGCGTCTTCTAATCTCTATTTCCTTCTTTTTCTGTGAGCGCCAAATAATACTATGTGTGTCTATTTATGTAATCGTCATTACTGCACTGGTCTAGTTTCGCTTCGTTGATATCTCCGGAGATGCGTGTTCTGTATCTGGTAGACATCTCTACTTCTACTTCTGATGACCATTGAGCTTTTCCATCTTATACAGTCTATACACGTTAACAACATAAAATGACTCAACATACCTTGCTGAACAGGACACCGTATAGTATTTTCACAGTCTATTTTACTAATACGATACATCAGACGCTGTCACGAACATCATCTTTTGTTCCATTACGAATTCACAAATGTACAAACAATATATAACACCACAATTCTACAAGAGCCTCATAGTTTGTAGCCGTTGCTCCGTTGACGAGAACTAGCTCCAACACCTAACGAAGTCCAAGTCTGACTGACTCTAAAGTGACGTTCTTGTTCTCGCCCAAAACGTCCGGCCTACATTTCACATGTTTTTGACCGATGTCGTGATAGGTCATATCGCACGGTCTCCTTCTGTCGACCGCGCCTAATACGTCTCATGCCAAGTTTCCAAACTGTATAAATATGACTATGACACCGGTCATTTTCTCATCGGCCAGAAACAGAACCTCTGCATCATGGGACGATAAGCACGTGATCTTTTATTCACTGGTCAGTACTTATCACATAACTATGACATGATCATGTACAACGTACGCAATTACGCGCCGTGCGGCACGAACGGATTTCAAATGAACGCTCCTAATATATTCATGAATTTGTGAACCCGTGTACAGGGGTTTTAAGAGACTCTTAGCATTTTCATTGCAGAAGCACTTATGCCTAGCTGTGTATTTAAAGAGTGCATTTACATTGCAAAGAGAAAAGTGTTTATATACATATGCAGTTATGGGATAATAGATTTATGTAGCATATTGATACAGAATGTGAAGTAGAAGGTTCAAACATGGCAAGTGCAGCGAACAGAAAAACATGGCGCTTGGCCTCCTTTCCTCCTGGAACAAGAGTATTGATTATGATCATATTTAAGCATCTTAACCATCACATGTCTCACTTTATCGAAAGCCTTTGTGTAGTCAATAAAGCAGAGGTGTAGATCTTTGTTTCCTTCTATAGAACGTTCAATTACTGTTCTCAGAATGTACGCAGCATTTTCTGTACCCTTGCATTCTACAAATTCACATTGTTCCTCCCCTATGTCAGGTTTTATTTTCTTCCTAACTCTTTGCATGATAATTCTCAACAAAATCTTCGTGATATGACTCATTATACTAATTGTTCGATGTTGATCACATTCCAAGGCTCCTGATTTCTTTAGGATTGCAATAAATACAGAATTACGTAATTCATGAGGTATATCTCCAGTATCATATATGGCATTTATGAGTCTGGTAACTTTATTTATTCTGCATTCTTCTAAAGCATTAATAATTTCTGTTGTGACGCTGTCTGAACCGGGGGTCTTGCCAGATTTCATATGGTTAAGAGCATTCTGAACTTCTATCTTCAAAATTGATGGTCCTTCATTATTATTTTCAATATCATACTGTTCTTCTCTGTTATAATCATAAAGGTTTTTCACATAATCTGACAATACATGTAAAATCTTATCATTTTCTATTATGATTTTTCCATCTTTTGCCTTTAGGCAGCCTGATGATGTATGTGTTCTTTGTTTAGTAAGCTCCTGAATTCTTTTGTGCATTAGATTGGTATTTTCACTGTTGTGTTCTTTTTCAATTTCTATGAAATTTTTCTCGAGCCATATTTCTTTTGCCTCCTTACATAATGTTCTGACTTGTCAGTGAATTTCTTTATATATGGCAGGATTATTTTTGTTGTGTCTTCTTGTTTCCATTAGCTGTAAACTTTCTTTGATCATCCGTGTCTGACGACTCACTTTCTTTAATGTTGGAATAGCTTTTTTCTGCAGCTAAAATGATTGAATTCTTCAACATTTCCCATTGATCATCCACATCTTGAAATAGGATCTCTAGATCAGACAATATACCAAATTTGTTCTTTACTTCTATGTTGAAATTATCTTGTATTTCTTTGTCAGTTTTCAATTTGCACAAATCATATTTAGTGTTTCCGGTTGTATATTTGACTTTCTTTAACTTTACCCTCAGTGTGCCTGAAATTAATCTGTGATCACTGTAGCAGTCTGCATTGGGAACTGTTTTTACGACTGTTAGTGCATTTCGAAACCTTCTGCTAATCAGTATGTAATCTATCTGGTTATTAATCCTGCTGTCTGGACTCCTCCATGTCTATAATCGTCTAGGATGCTGTTTAAACCAGGTGTTTCCTAAAACCATATCTTGTTATTTTGCCAATTCTACAAGTCTGTATCCTCTTTCGTTTCGCTCTCCAAAACCATGGTTGCCTACACTGCATCCATCGCCTTGAGTTCCCACTTTTGCATTGAAATCACCCATTATATTTATTTCTGATTTTTTTACATTTGTTCAAAGCACGCTCCATGTCAATATAAAATTCATCTATACTTTCTTCACTGCATTCACTTGTTGGAGCATATATTTGAATGACATTTATTTTAAAAGGTCTTCCGTTCAATTTTACTAACAGAACTCTGTCTGACACAGCCCAATAACCTTTAATAGAATTTTATATTTTGTGTGTGTATATATATATATATATATATATATATATATATATATATATATATATATATATATATATATATATATATATATATATATATATATCGTATTACCTTAACCCCAAGGATCATTTTAACACATATTCTTGGTCAAGCTGTAATGAGGTGCCCAGAACACAGATCTATCTGCTCCCAACCCAATGTGCTGGTGGTCTGCTGGATAGCTTTGGCTGGACTGATTTCATTATTCCTCCAACTCTGCCTAGATAGGTCTGGCGGGACTCTCCGGCTTGGCCTTAGTCAATTATGTCTTGCCTTTTTTAATGGCCCCACATACACCTCCAAGTTTAAATCGTCTGGTGAAATCTTGACATTTCTGTCCAGTACAAGTTTCAGAATATGTGCAGTGACTGGGAAATACTTCACAACAACCTTTGCCAGTAGTAATTCAACGTCACTGCACCGGTTTGATCCCATATGGCGCAGTCGCTTTACACAGGGAGGCCTGCCGAATGCGTCTCACAATTCACGAACTTGGTAGCTCACGCGGCGACTCCCAGGAGTCTCCGAGAAAATTGCACTCGTGGACCGAACGACGTTGACCAGAATCGAACCCACAACATACGAAGCGCGAGGCAGAAGACGCAAACACGTGGCCAATCATCGCAATATTACATGAATATGTCACCACAAGTACATCACTGCTTACATCCCCAGTTAGTCGTACTGTCACATGAATATGTCACTACAAGTACATCACTGCTTACATCCCCAGTTAGTCGTACTGTCACATGAATATGTCACCACAAGTACATCACTGCTTACATCCCCAGTCAGTCGTACTTTTTTTTTTTTTTTCCGCGTTTCCATCCTGTTTCAGGATATTGCGGTCAACACCAGCATCTTTCAGCTGTATGTTGATTCCTAGGCTAGATTACGCTCATCAGCACGCCACGACTTTCTGAGCGACCGGCTCCATACTCTCATAAGTCACTTTTGCAATTCGAACCACTGCTAATTCTCGTCGCGTCACGTGACGAGAGTATTCGGGGTTAGCGGAGAAAGCTGCTAACTCCTCGGCCATGGAGCCGGCGTCAGTCAGTCGTACTGTCACATGAATATGTCACCACAAGTACATCACTGCTTACATCCCCAGTCAGTCATAATGTCACATGAATATGTCACCACAAGTACATCACTGCTTACATCCCCAGTCAGTCATAATGTCACATGAATATGTCACAACAAGTACAGCACTGCTTACATCCCCAGTCATTCGTACTGTCACATGAATATGTCACCACAAGTACATCACTGCTTACATCCCCAGTCATTCGTACTGTCACATGAATATGTCACCACAAGTACATCACTGCTTACATCCCCAGTCAGTCATAATGTCACATGAATATGTCACAACAAGTACATCACTGCTTACATCCCCAGTTAGTCGTACTGTCACATGAATATGTCACCACAAGTACATCACTGCTTACATCCCCAGTCAGTCATAATGTCACATGAATATGTCACAACAAGTACATCACTGCTTACATCCCCAGTCAGTCATAATGTCACATGAATATGTCACAACAAGTACATCACTGCTTACATCCCCAGTCATTCGTACTGTCACATGAATATGTCACCACAAGTACATCACTGCTTACATCCCCAGTCATTCGTACTGTCACATGAATATGTCACCACAAGTACATCACTGCTTACATTCCCAGTCATTCGTACTGTCACATGAATATGTCACCACAAGAACATCACTGCTTACATCCCCAGTCATTCGTACTGTTACATGAATATGTCACCACAAGTACATCACTGCTTACATCCCCAGTTAGTCGTACTGTCACATGAATATGTCACCACAAGTACATCACTGCTTACATCCCCAGTTAGTCGTACTGTCACATGAATATGTCACCACAAGTACATCACTGCTTACATTCCCAGTCATTCGTACTGTCACATGAATATGTCACCATAAGAACATCACTGCTTACATCCCCAGTCATTCGTACTGTCACATGAATATGTCACCACAAGTACATCACTGCTTACATCCCCAGTTAGTCGTACTGTCACATGAATATGTCACCACAAGTACATCACTGCTTACATCCCCAGTTAGTCGTACTGTCACATGAATATGTCACCACAAGTACATCACTGCTTACATCCTCAGTTAGTCGTACTGTCACATGAATATGTCACCACAAGTACATCACTGCTTACATCCCCAGTCATTCGTACTGTCACATGAATATGTCACCACAAGTACATCACTGCTTACATATCCAGTTAGTCGTACTGTCACATGAATATGTCACCACATGTACATTACTGCTTACATCCCCAGTCAGTCATAATGTCACATGAATATGTCACAACAAGTACATCACTGCTTACATCTTCATGGTTCTCATTCAAAGAACTTCAGAGGTTCATGTAATTTACGTCCCCAAGTCAAGGACGACAGGTAGACATTTTAGTCCAACTGTCGGTTGTAGGAGTTGAACCCCTTACCCCGGCATCAGCACACATGATGTTTAAGAACATGCGTTCTAATCCATTCGGCCATGCTGACTTGAATAGATTCTCACATAAGTCAGCATTGCGTACATTAGGTACACATAAATAATGAATTAGTATGGAATTATACATACGCTTCAGAGATGTGATTTTATAGAAAAATGAACACCACGGAAGGATAAATAAGAAATAGAGATATTTTGAAAGAAGTTACCTCACACAGAGAACTGATCGCGGGGAACAGAAGAGGACAATCATCATGTTTCGGCGTGTCATGATAAGGGAAAAATCAACATATCTCGGCACGTCATGATAAGAGACCAATCAACATATCTCGGCATGTCACGACAAGAGACCAATCAACACATCTCGGCATGTCATGATAAAAGAACAATCAACATACGTGGGCATGTCATGATAAGAGAACAATCAACATACTTTGGCATGTCATGGGGAAACATTGGCATCAGAAATGATCTCAGCGCACGAGACAGTTGATCACAGACAGACTTGCTCACCAAGGCTACATGACTTGGATTATAAGAGGAACGTAATGACTATTATTTAGCCAACAAGGAAAACGTAGTCTGAAGCTCAGGTCATTTGAGACTGAGACCTAGAAACCGCATTATTCCTGTTTGCAATAGAGAACAACATATTGATCCAGACTGTGACGCACTGAATTACAATAGGATAGGGAAAATATTACACACACACACAATCACGCACGCACGCACACACACACACACACACACACACACACACACACACACACACAATCATAGTTGTCACCCTGACCCTGGAACTCTGGGGCAGACGATGGAAGCCTCACTTTGGTTGTGTCTGTATCCTAGTCCTCCTGCAAGGGTGGCTGTGGGATATTGGAGCATGATCAGATAGATGTGATCAGGCCCCTTTGGGATCACGTGTATAGTGTGGAACTCTTTGCTGACTGGAAGATAAGGACAGAGCGTGTATGGTAATGGCCCTGGTGCTGCGATATCGGTTCTAGTCTCGACACACCTCAACTCACAAGAAGTGGTTCAACCATCTCGACAGTTGTCGTCATGGCAGGTGTTTCCTTGATACACATCCATTTCTGTGCCGCCTTGTTCGCCTCATCCTCTCCCCTCTCTCTCTCCTTCACTCTACTCACTCTATCTTTTCATCTTATCTTTCCTTTCTCTGTCTCCCCCGCATCTCTCTCTCTCTCTCTCTCTCTCTCTCTCTCTCTCTCTCTCTCTCTCTCAATCTCTCTCTCTCTCTAGCAAACTTACCACCGTACGTCTCCACTTCACAAACGTCCAACGTTGACGATGAGTCGGTTGTCATGTCTGGTCTCTGAGATATAGTCAAGAACTTGGCCAACGTACCGTTCAGTAAGGTTGTGAACACATTGTCAACGGAAGGGGTCAAATCTATGACGTCATTGATGACGTAAAAATCATGGTCAAGCGTCTGCAAGTTGAAATCTTCAAACTGCTGGACGCGACCTGCAGAATGTGAACAGGAACACGTTACTCCACACCCCCGCCCAACTGTGACATATCTAATGTATGTATTTTATTTTGCCTGCTCAATTGTCAAACATCCACAACAGTTGCGTGCGTCTGTTAGTTTAAATGCCACACCCTTTCAATGTGTTAAATCTAAAGCAAGTTAATTACTCTCACCAGTCCAAATTTCAAATATCTAAAGCAAGTTAATTATTCTCACCAGTCCAAATGTCAACCATCTAGAGCAAGTTAATTATTCCCACCAGTCCAAATGTAAAATATCAAGAGCAAGTTAATTATTCCCACCAGTCCAAACGTTAAATATCTAGAGCAATTTATTTATTCCCACAAGTCCAAATGTCAAACATCTAGATCAAATTAATTATTCTCACCAGTCCAAATGTCAAACATCTAGAGCAAGTTAATTATTCCTACCAGTCCAAATGTCAAACACCTAGTGCAAGTTAATTATTCCCACCAGTCAAAATGTCAACCATCTAGAGCAAGTTAATTACTCACACCAATCCAGATGTCAATCAACTAGAGTAAGTTAACTATTCCCAACAGTCCAAATGTCAAATATCTAGAGAACGTTAATTATTCCCACTGGTCCAAATGTCAAACACCCAAAGCGTGTTAACTATTCTCTTCAGTCCAAATGTCAAACTTCTAGAGAAAATGAATTATTCCCACCAGTCCAAATGTCAAACATCTATCTTCTTCTTCTTCTTCAGCGTTCCGAGCCATTGAGGTTCTTTGCTGCAGATACAATCCGTCTCCATTCGTCTCTCTGGTGGACCATCTCTTGCCAGTCGTTGATTCCAAGTGCTTGTAGGTCTGTATATGTATTATCTCTCCACCGCCTTCTTGGTCTACCTCGGGGTCTACGGTCATTTATTTCCTGAGTGTAAGCGAGTTTTGTTTCCCTATTATCTTCCATTCTTTCTATATGCCCCATCTATAGAAAGTTAATTATTCCCACCATTCCAAATGTCAGACTTATAGAACAAGTTAATTATTCCTGTGAAGAGACACCTCGGCACATCCAAAATATATCTTTAAACCCACCAGAAAATAATTTGAATCCCCAACAAAGTAATAAGGACAAACTAAAATGGTACCAAAAACAAGAGAAAATACAACGTCCCCGCGGGGCTAGCGTTACCAACCCTACTTCGCAAATTTGAGTCATAGCTGTAAATATCTGCGCTGAGGCACTACGCTAGATCTGCTTTCTAGAAACGGTGGGAGAATCAATTAGTGACCACCACTAGTGTAAGTAAATCAGAACGTAAAGATGTGACATTGCAGCTTGAGAAAAGGCCTACATCACGGGTTAACGCTCAAGTCCAAACAGAGCGTGGCCAGTCGGCATCTATATCAAAGGTTAGAAACTCGCATTGTCTCAGCAGAAGAGAAGGGAACGTAGAGGTGTGACATTCCGACTTCATAAAATGCAACGGTTAACACATCGTGGTAAAAGTCCAGACGTAGTGGAGTTGGGGGAAACTTTGGAAGTGTGGCATGCAGCGTTCGGAATAGGAACAGATGCCTAAGGCCTCATCGGGACTGGGAGATAATGGCGTTCAGCCGGACTTCATCTTGTGAAACAGCAACTGGAATTTAGGGAGATAAAGAATGTTTGAATCCCAGAACACATTGAAAGCGAAACGAAGCGTTTTCAGACGCATAGCATAATGCCAATTAAAGTGATTGACAGGAGAAAACTAGTCTATAGTGAAAAGGTTAAAAGTATACAAGACATAAGGCCTCCAGTGAATAATCAAAAGTGAAGAAAGAGGAGGGGTTAACAGGAGACTGGACATAAATAATTACCCCATGTGAACAGAGGAGTAAAGAGGGAACTCACGTCATGAACGAACAGAATATATAACAGGGGGGGGGGGTGGGCATTGCCTACAAACTTCAGACGCAATCGTACATATGGCATTAAAAGTTTACCAACCTGTAAAGATATTAACATCTTGTTCCGTCTGACATAAAGATTTAAGTCCAGTGACGGAGTTTTTCCTAAGCTATAATCTCAGGTAACACCAACATATTATTTTGATCCTTTTTTCTACTGTCTGACTGCTGATGTTTACTTTTCTGTTTCGCATTTTATCTCTTCCAAACTTGAAGCGTGTGGATTTTCTTATTATTCATTGAACCAGTTATAGCCTCCACTATTTCACTGTGGCTTTGTTTTCTTATTATTCTTTCGTTCGCTACTTTGTTTTCTGATTTGTTGAACGTGATAATTTGGAGAAATCCAACATTACCCAAGCTAGTGACTGTGTGGCCCATTCACATACAGGATAGACCTTAAGATTTATCCTGCACACGCATTGGGAAGACTGACTACTTAGGAGAAATTCCTGAAAGCAAATTGTCTATTGATAGCGTCCAGAATAACGTGGTTATTTGGACCTAAACTTGGAATGCTTGCCAAGATTGGGGTGAAACCGCTTGGGGGGGGGGGGGGAAATGTCATCAGGTCACCTTGTCAGCGAGATGATGTCAGTATGAGAACAGACCAAGGAATTAAGACGTTCTTTTTTCACATGCAGGTGCAGGGAAGGCCTTTAATGTTCGACAGGAATGTGCGACTGAAAGCCTTCCAACAAGACAGCATGAAAGTAATAGAAAGGGAGAGATTAAGTGAGGTGAACGTGTATGGGAAACACTCCACAATGTAGGTGGAGGTGAATATGTATATGTTCTGAGCTATATATGTTCTGAATTAGGTATGATTTTATGAATATATATATATATATATATATATATATATATGTATATATGTATATATATATATATATATATATATATATATATATATATATATATATATATATATATATATATATATACGTATTTAGAAATTATATATGTGTATAGTTAGTTAGTTAGTCGGCAGATCATCCTCATTACACATCGAACCATTCAGTCCATAAGTGCTCGGATCCCCTCCTCAGTAAACCCCACAGCGTGTAGCGGCTAACGAGACCAGTTCTATGTTGGTTTATCAATTTACTTTTGCTTCCCGCGTAGTGTTCTTGTTTGGCTACACCTCTTCTGATTTGCTGTTCTCGCAGTCTCTCCATGGTTGTAGATTCGCAGTCACCACTTGGTTCTCGCATTAAGTCTTACTTCTCGTAGAGCATTCAGAATGTCGGCCTGGTCCATGGCGCGTCCGCCCTGCACAGAGCCTTACCTGCGAGCTTGTCAGCCCGCTTATTTCCTTGTACTCCCGCATGCCCTGGCACGAAGATGAAACTAATCTTTGTCAGCCGAGACCGCTTCAGAGGCAGCATCAACTCTATACGTCTCTATCCTCTTGAGCATACTCATTGAGTCGCTAAGGAAACATGCCCTATTGAATGTCTGTGTCTCGAGCCATGTTATTGCTTTACTTACTGCCATGACTTCCATTCCATAGTCAGGCTACTTTTGGTCTCAACAAAAGCACCAGAGTCATCCTTCACAATTCTCCCTCCGCCCCGCGCCGTAAAGGCCCATGAGCTTCTCACATGTCGGACGACCGACCCATCTGTGTAAATGACAGCATCACCGTATAACGGATTCTCGAAAATCAACGCTTGTACTTCCGCCTCCACAGCAGCCGGATTTTCTAATCTGCATTTTCTGTCTAGTTTGGTTGAAAACTGAAAAGGACGTACGTAAATATTTTGACACTTGTACCCACTCCTCGCCAGGTTATAAGTCTACAAGTGAACGCACCTGTTGAAGAATGTCTTCGGCTTGACCAATCTACGACCTTCCTCTTTTTAACCTCCTGCCCTTCACTTTCCTAATTTCACTGTGTAGTGGATGTTGTGTGTTTGCGTTAAATCTGAGGTAGGCACGTGCTCTGCAAATGTGTAGTCTGTCTTCAATGGTTGGAAAGTTAAGAAGACAGTGCATCTTCCTGCATGCTGTATCTCTTGTACATCCAAGAATAATGCGCATAGCTTCGTTTTGTATCCTTTCCATCCTTTTTATCTGCTTACGGCTGAGATTCAGGATCCCCATCGCATACTCAAAAACAGAAATGACCAGCCCTTCATTTAGGAGGCATAGATGGCGCTGCTCACAGATTGCTGCCGCCATCATCCGCATCGCAGCCAAACCCCGCCTTGCCTTTGTTATCACCTGGCCTATATGCTCATTATAAGAAGGGTTTCGATCAAATCGTGTCCCCAGGTAATTCATTGCCTGCACTCTTTCCCAGTCTCTGAACACGCATTAACAGTTGGTGTTGGAGTGTTGACAATATGGTTATTCAAAGAGAAACATGTCACTGTTGCCTTTTTTGGGTTTACCATTGCCCCAGCTTCGGCACACCAAGTACTTATGCAATTGTGTTCGGTTTGCAGTTCCACAGCAACCTGATCTCTATCCTTACTCTGACGATACACTAAAACATCGTCGGCATATGACAATGTCCTGCCAGGTCCAGTGATCTGCTCGCTAGAGATTCTCACTGTGTAGGCGTTGAACAGTACCGGAGATAATGGTGATTCCTGTGGTAGGCCAGGATATATTGTAGTTGGATCCGAAGTCCAACTGCCAGATCTAAAAACTACTTTCTGTTGGAAGAGGGATGCAGCGATCCAACTAAGGAGGGACGGACTTATCTTGAGTTCAAGAAACTGAAGCATTAGAAAATTAAATGGTGCTCTGTTGTACCCGTACTCAAAATCAATCGCTGCAGTAAAGGTTTCAATGCCTTAGTGGAAACCTTCATAAACTTCATGGGCGAAAACTGCTGCATTGGTCCAGCTTTCTCTTTGGGGACGATACCCTCATGTGGTAGATACCTTGCTTCTCTAGTTGGCTTGATCTTGTTCTGGTACTTAACATCTCCAGCAGCTTGCCTATTGTATTCTGCATGGTTATTACTCGATATCCCTGGATTTGTGTGTGGTCTTTGCCAGGCTTCAGCAAGGGAATCAGATAGCTGTGTAACCACTCCTCCTTGATGCTAGCACTCAGTATAATGTTGTTGTACATGTCTGCTAGTTTTTCTAGCTCGTTGTCGGTACACCTATTGATGTCGTCATATCTTATGTCATCTGGCCCTGGAGCGCTGTTTTTTGATCGTCGAAGCCCAGCCTTGATTTCTTTCACTGTCACTGTGTCTTCATCCGAAATGTTCTGGGCCTTACACCTGTCCGAGGTAACCTTCTTGGCAAGATTTCCACCTCTTATGTCTGTCTAGTTGCTCTGCTTTAGATAGAGTTCGAAGAGGGATTTTCCCTTGTCCTCGTCAGTCCTCTTCCAGATGAGGTCGGCACCTTGGAAGTCAGAAATTATCTTATTCTTGAATTCCCCACGCATGCTTTTATGTAGTCGTCAGAACAATTTCAGTGTCGACTCTGTGCTTACTCTTTGACATACCTCTGCCAATTTTTCACATTTAACAACCTTAACAAGTTTTGTTTTGTATTTTGTTGTTTTGTTTTTGTTGTTGGTGGAAATAGCTTAGTTTTGTGTGCATCTCTCTTTCTAAGTGCATGCAGGGACCAGGATGGACAATTCTGTTTTTCTTCGCGTTTTGCCATTTCCTTACAGCACTACGCTTATCCATCCAGGCCTTCTCAACCTCAAAATTCCACTATATATATTTATGGAACAAGCATGTATATTATGAGATGAATGTATGTTTATATTAATGCATATACATAAGTGTTTTGAGATGTGTAGACATAGATACTACCCATCTCCGTTAGTTTCATTCCAGCTCTTTTAGGAGCCATGGACTGTCCACATATCAGGGAGTGATCGGTCCTATTGATGGGACCAATTTGGACCCTTTCAATCTGACAGGACAACGCGTCTCATCGGGGTAGCCTGACCTATGCGCCCTCTTAAGTTGAGTTATAACGCCATTATAATCATCATCATCATATTATCAACAAGAATAAGAAATAAACAGTTGTTGTATTGTAAACTCAGCTCGTCCATCTTCAGTATAACTGTATATAAATATACGTGTGGCTTTAGTGAGTGTATACATGCGTAACCAGTTAGGGGGCTCATATTTATCTTTCCAGGAGTAGAACATATCAGGAAGGTACCTTGCCTATGCAGCCTTTTAGTAACAAGCTTATCCTGCATATATTAATCCCTCTTTCTCACTCCTGGATATACCTAGAACAGCTAAATCCTAGAACAGCCACTTCTTGGCTTTTTTCCCTGAGTATCTAAAGACGGTGTCTTCAGTCAGCATAACAGACATTTGTCCCGAGTTTTCTCTATCTGGGATTTAGGGTAGTAATTAGTCACTTCAGATACAATTACGGCATCTCAAACTGCACCCAGAACTAAACACCAGTAGGAGAAATAATGACTTTTGATTGAGTTGTTGCCCGCCTGGGAGCTACTTCGGTCAATTTAGGACAATTCCCACCAGTCCAAATGTCAAATATCAAGAGCAAGTTAATTATTCCCACCAGTCCAAATGTCAATTATCAAGAGCAAGTTAATTATTCCCACCAGTCCAAATGTCAAACTCCTGGAACACGTTAATTAATTCAGTGCTGAAGAATAATATATCGCTTCATGTGGTCTTCCATTTGGACAGAAGGACGATATATTGCCATACTATGGTTATCGTGTTATGTGTTTTGTTTCATGGTATCTTCTGCAATGTCAATGCTCAGTGAACGGAAATTTACATCATAATACTTATTTATTTGATGTGCTCCATGTTTGATCCAAACTTAGGGTTTGTTTGGCACTGAATCATTTAATTATTCTGACCAGCCCAAATGCCAAACACCTATAACAAGTAAATTATTCTGACCAGCCCAAATGCCAAACACCTGTAACAAGTTAATTATTCTGACCAGCCCAAATGCCAAACACCTATAACAAGTTAATTATTCTCAACAGTCAACTTCTCAAACATGTATCTCTGTAATTAAGTGTATGTAAATTAAATTGTATCTTTACGCCTGTCGTTTGTGGAGCGGTCTAGACACAATTCATGTGAATTTATTCTTGATATAAAAAATGTAGCAGTCACAATTCACGTTTCGGGTGGAGGAACGCAATTGAGAGGGAACAAGCCTCATACTGGTGCCAGTAAATGCAACCTAAAGACAAAATGTCATGGCAGGACAGACCTGGCCCTAAGCCTTGCTTGGCAGCTGGTCTAGTTTCGAAGCTCCGACAGGCGGACAGTTAGAGCATTGCTTTGCTGATTCGGCACCTTCTGCAGTTTGTCCTGTTCCAGATGTATTGCTGTTGCATGTCGTCTGGAATAAACTAGGCCAAGAGGCGGATCATGCTGGATGTGCAACATATGATCTTTACAATTCAGCCTAGACTTTTTACTCCGGAGAGGTATAAATCCATCCATGATCTGGTTTTAGTTATTATATCTTTCTTGAAGCACAACGTAACAACCTAACGTCCGTCAAGGCGATAAGTAGTTCTCTACATCCGTCAGGTTCTTGTGTGAATGGGCTAATGTTTTGAACGCGATTACTATCAGCAATATTATCATAAAGTGATGCCGTTACCTCGGCAACGGGCTCTGTCAGCAGTATTATCATCAAGTGATGCCGCCATGGGGTAGGGGTATCCCCTATCAAAGGAGAAGTAAGGCGCCTACTTTCCTCCGCTAGCCTACGGGACACCCTTGGGCAAGGTGGAGTACCCGTTTAGCCCCCCGATCAGGGTTACATGAAGCCATGGGTGCAGGTGGTGGATGAAGATGGAGAGCAGCCGACAGATAGTTGTAGGTTATGGTCTCCACCTTCACGACGGTAGGCAGAGGATCTCTTTTTTTTTTCTAGGTGACAATGGCTACGGTCACTGACCAGTATGGCCACTGCTAGGAAGGAAAGCAATGGCAAACTACCTTCTTTATAGATGCCAAGAAAATCATGTTGTGTGGAATCATCGATAATCAGAGAAACGGCGTAAATGGGTGCTCCATAGGAGCAGCCTCGCCCGGTATGGATAGTCATGCGCACCAGGTGACTCCAGACCGTCAGCAGGCTACTAGGTGCAAAAGATTAATATCACTGAAAGTAGGAACTTGGAATGTTAGAACAATGAATGCAGATGGAAAATTAGAGAACATCAAAAAAGAAATGGTGAGAGAGAAGATTAACATATTAGGAATATCGGAAACGAGATGAAAAGGAGCAAGGATAAGGACAGGAGAGGATTGTAAGATTATTTACTCTGGGGAAGAAGAACAGCAAAGAGGTGTAGCCATTATATTAGATAAGCAAACATCAAATTCTGTCAAAGGATATCGGGCTGTGTCAGAAAGAGTTCTATTAGTAAAATTAAACGGAAGACCTTTTAAAATAAATGTCATTCAAGTATATGCCCCAACAAGTGAATGCAGTGAAGAAAGTATAGAGGAATTTTATAATGACATGGAGTCTGCTTTGAAGAACTGTAAAAAATCAGAAATAAATATCATAATGGGTGATTTCAACGCAAAAATAGGAAAGCAAAGTGATGGATGCAATGTAGGCAACCATGGTTTGGGAGAGAGAAATGAAAAGAGGATACAGACTTGTATAATAGGCAAAAGAACAAGAAATGGTTGTAGGAAACACCTGGTTTAAACAGCATCCTAGAAGATTATGGACATGGAGGAGTCCAGACAGCAGGATTAAACACCAGATAGATTACATCCTGATTAGCAAAAAGTTTCGAAATGCGTTAACAGTCGTAAAAACAGTTCCAAATGCAGACTGTCACAGTGATCACAGATTAATTATAGGCACATTAAGGGTAAAGTTAAAGAAAGTCAAGTATACAGCAGGAAACGCTAAATATGACTTGTGCAAATTGAAAACTGACAAAGAAATACAAGATAATTTTAACATAGAAGTAAAGAACAAATTTGATTTATTGTCTGATCTAGAGATCCCATTTCAAGACGCAGATGATCAATGGGAAATGCTGAAGAACTCAATCAGTTGTGCAGCAGAAAAAACTATTCCAAAAGTAAAGAAAGTGGGCCGTAAGACATGGATGACTGAAGAAATTTTACAACTAATGGAAACAAGAAGACAGAACAAAAATAATCCTGCAAAATATAAAGAAATTCACAGAAAAGTCAGAACCTTATGTAAGGAGGCAACAGAAACATGGCTTGAGAAAAATTGCAGAGAAATTGAAGAACAATACAACAGTAAAAATGTGAAACTAATGCACAAAAGAATTCAGGAGCTTACTAATCAAAGAACAAGTACATCAGCAGGCTGCCTAAAGACAAAAGATGGAAGAGTCATAATAGAACAAGATCAGATCTTACATGTATGGTCAGATTACGTGAAAAACCTTTATGACGACAACAGAGACGAACACTACAATGTTCAAAATAATAATGAAGGACCAGCAATTTTGAAGATGGAGGTTCAGAATGCTCTTAACCATATGAAATCTGGCAAGACCCCCGGTTCAGACAGCGTCACAACAGAAATGATTAATGCTTTAGAAGAATATGGAATAGATAGAGTTACCAGTCTGCTTAATACAATATATGATACTGGAAATATACCTCATGAATTATGTAGCTCTGTATTTATTGCAATCCGAAAGAAATCAAGAGCCTTGGAATTTGATCAACATCGATCAATTAGTATAATGGGTCACATCACGAAGATTTTGCTAAAAATTATCATGCAAATAATTAGGAGGAAAATACAACCTGAAATAGGAGAAGAACAATGTGTGTTTGTAGAAGGAAAAGGTACAGTAAATGCTGTATATTTACTGAGAACGGTAATCGAACGATCTATAGAACTAAACACAGATCTACACCTTTGCTTTATTGACTACACAAAAGCTTTCAATAAAGTGAGACATGTCGACATGATAAGGATGCTTGAAGATCTACAAATTGATGGAAAAGACCTTAGACTTGTAAAAAACATATATTGGAAACAACAAGCTGCCATAAGAGTTGATAATGAAGTAGGCCAATATCAGCCTATTAAGAGAGGTGTGAGACAGGGATGTGTAATGTCTCCAGATCTGTTTTCCCTGTACAGTGAAAGTATTTTCAGAAATATAGAAGATATGGAAGAAATCAACATTGAAGGGGGGGGGGGGGGGACGATGGTGGACATTAAATATGCAGATGATACAGTCTTGATTGCAGACAATGAACAGGATCTGCAACATTTAGTAGATGCGGTTGTTACACACAGTGAACAACGAGGGTTATAATTAAATTGTAAAAAGACACAGATTATGGTCGCCACTAGGAAGAACGAAATACCACAATGTAATATACAAGTAAATGGGAATATTCTTCAACAAGTGAATAGGTACAATTATCTCGGAACAGTAATAACATCTGATGGGAGATACCTTGAGGAGATTAGAACAAGAATCGCCATTGCAAAAGTAGCCTTTAGCAAGATGAAAAACATACTGACCAATAAAAAGATGTCATTTGAAAAGAGAAAAAGAGTGTTGAGGTGCTACATAGAACCTGTTTTTTTTTTATACGGATGTGAAGCTTGGACAATGAGCAGTCAAGCTGAAAAACATCTGATGGCTGTAGAAATGTGGTTTCTGAGGAAAATGCAAAGAATACCATGGACAGCCAAAAAGACCAATGAACAAGTCCTTCAAGAAACAAATTAAGAGTGTAAACTGATTAGAGATATTAGACGCAGACAATCAACATTTTTTGGGCATGTTATGAGAAGAAATGAATTGGAGAACTTGGTGACAACTGGTAAGATCGAAGGGAACAGACCAAGAGGAAGATCTAGAAGCAAATACCTGGATGGCTTGGCCTCTTGGCATGGTTGAGACAGAAATACTGAGCTGATCCACGACTCTGGTGATCGAGTGAGATGGCAGAACATGGCCGCCCACGCTTACCGGCATGGCACATGATGGATGGATGGATGGATGCCGCCAACTAGGCAACGGGTACTGTCAGCAGTATTATCATCAAATGATACCGCCACCTAGACAATTGGTACTGTCAGCATTATTATCATAAAGTGATGCCGCCACCTCGACAACTGGTACTGTCAGCAGTATTATCATCAAGTGATGCCGCCACCTAGACAACGGGTGCTGTGTGCCAACTTACTATTATACATTGTTCTCAACAATATAAAATTAATTATGTCTTACGACGAGGAAAAAAGTGACAAGATAACAGCATATTCTTACCTTCTCTGAAATAGATTTGAATGAAAACCAGGACGATGTCTTGCTTGTACTCTATCTGCCACTGTTGTGTTGAATTCTGCACATCCAGCAACATACAGGCACCAGCAGACCCAGAGTTCCTGGAGCCATCTACAGCCAGCTGCGAATCTGATACATATGATTGATCGACTGTATGTGTCGTCTCCTGTTTTAAAGCTACGTTACGACCTGCAGAGCAATCATTACAATGCAGAGTTACTTGTCTACACATCTTAATGTGGATAGGATTTATGGCGAGTAAAATAAGATAGGGTGTATGGTGAGAAAAGTGGGATAGGGTGTATGGTGAGAAAAATAAGATAGTATTTATTATGAGTTAAATAGGATAGGGTTTATGGTGTGTAAAAATAGGATAGGGTGTATGATGAGTTAATAAGATAGGGTTTATGGAGAGTAAAATAAGATATAGTTTATTATGAGTTAAATAAGATAGGGTTTATAATGAGTAAAATAGGATTGGGTTTATAGTGAGTAAAATAGGATAGAATTGCATGGTGAATAAATAAGATAGGGTTTATGAAGAGTAAAATAAGATAGTGATTATTATGAGTTAAATAAGATAGGGTTTATAGTGAGTAAAATAGGATAGGGTTTATGGTGAATAAAATAGGATAGGGTGTATGATGAATAAAATAAGATAGTGTTTATTATGAGTTAAGTAAGATAGGGTTTATGGTGAGTAAAATATGATTGGGTTTATAGTGAGTAAAATAGGATAGAATTGTATGGTGAATAAATAAGATAGGGTTTATGGTGAATAAAATGGGATATGGTTTATAGTGAGTAAACTAAGATAGTGTTTATTATGAGTAAAATAAGATAGTGTTTATGGTGAGTAAACTAGGATTGGGTGTATAGTGAGTAAAATAGGATAGAATTGCATGCTGAGTAAATAAGGTAGGGTTTATGGTGAATAAAATGGGATATGGTTTATAGTGAGTAAAATAGGATAGGGTGTATGGTAAGTAAAATAGGATACAGTTATGGTGAGTAAAATAAGATAGGATTTATGGTGAGTAAAATAGAATAGATTTTATAGTTAGTAAAATAGGATAGGGTTTCATCATCATCAAGTGCCGTGCTGGCTGGCGTAGGCGTTCATGGCTCTCCACAGATCTCGGTCTTTGGTGTTCTGGATCAACTCTGCTGATGATATTCCTCCATGCCACCGTCTCAATCCGTCCAGCATCATTTCTCTTGGTCTGCCTCTGCCTCTCTTCCCCTCGATATTTCTAGTTGTCACGATGATCTCCAATGCCTCACTTCTCATCACATGGCCAAAGAAAGCTGTTTGTCTCGTTCTTATTGTTGTATGTAGTGTTCTAGTTTCATTAGCCTCTTTCAGGCAATCCTTGTTAGTTACTCTGGCAGTCCAAGGAATTCGCAACATTCGTCTTAAAAACCACATCTCTGTTGCTTCTTAGTTCTTCCTAATTTGTTCATTTACATTCCAAGGTTTGCTGCCATACAGAAAAACTGGTTCTATATAGCATTTTAGTACTCTCTTTCTTACATTCATTGATAGCGACTTATTGCATAAGATACTCTCCATTTTCTGAAATGCGGCGTTTGCCTGCCCTATTCTGCTCTTACTCTCTGTTGTACATCTTCCATCTGATGTTATAAGTGCCCCTAGGTATTTAAAATTATCCACTTGGTTGAGAATTTCTCCTTCTATTTCTATGTCACATTTTGGTGTCCCCATTTTCTGTGATAACACCATTGTTATTGTTTTCTTGATATTCAAGACGAGTCCTTTCTGTGCACTCTCTGATACTACAATGTCCAATAATTGTTGTAGGTCTGTTGCATTATCCGCCACCAATACTGTGTCATCTGCATAGCGTATATTGTTTATTTTATATCCTCCGATTAGTATTCCTGGCTTCTCCTTGATCTCTCTCATTATTACTTCGCTATAGAGGGAGAAGAGATCAGGTGACAAAGGACATCCCCGTTTTACTCCCAACTTTATGTGTTCACAATGTCCTCCTTTATTTCCCAATTTAATTGTTGCTGTTTGGTTCCTGTAAATATTTTTATTATTATCCTGAGATCTTTCCAATCAATGTTAATATCTTCAAACATTTTAATCAGTTCATCATGTTTTACTTTATCAAATTCCTTCGTATAATCTATGAAGCACAAATATATGTCTTTCTTTGTCTCTACTGATCTTTCTAATAGTGTTCGTAATGTGTATATTGCATTATGTGTACCTTTTCCTTCCACAAATCCATACTGTTCTTCACCAATTTCCATTTTTATTTTGTTCCTTGTTCTTTTCATTATAATTCTGAGTGTTGTTTGTCCATCAAGAATGATGATGACCATTCATTTCATCCAGTGGGGTTGAAGGTGTGGAGCCGTGGGTTCTAAGATGGCTGATAAGGCCTATTTTGGCTCGAAATGTTCTTTGACAATGTGGACAAAGAATGCTTGCCGTCTCTGGAGGAGGATTTCCTGCAGTGGTTTTTCTGTCCTGCCTTTTCTTCACAGCTCTTGCAGTCCTGGTTGCCTCACATATGACTGCACCTTTGCGCAATGATGCACGCCACGAATTTCGGTCTCTGGCTGCAGCCTCCCAGGTGTCATGATGAATTCCAAAAGCATTCAGTGAAATTTTCAGAGTGTCTTTAAAACGTTTCCTCTGGCCACCTTGGGAGCGTTTACCACAACGCAGTTCGCTGTAAAAAATTTGTTTAGGGAGCCTGTGATCTGGCATGCGAGTCAGGTGACCAGCCCAGCGAATCTGATTCTTCATCAGTAGAGTGTGAATACTGGGCATGGATGCTCTTTCTAGGACTTCAGTGTCTGGAATCTTGTCTTGCCATTTAATCTTCAGTAGCTTCCTTAGGCAGACTGTGTGGAAGTGGTTTAATTTCCTAGCGTGTCGCTGATATGTTTCACAAGCATATAGCAGTGTGCATATAATTCTGAGTAGAAGCTTAATGGCATGATTTATGAGGTTAATCCTACGAAAATCTGCGCATTCAATTGCTCTTGGTCTTTGTGGTATAGCTATAAATACAGATTTCAACATATCGCTTGGATGTATCCACTGCTATAAATATCATTCAACATTTTGGTTAATATATCTACTCCAAATTCGCTCATTACTTCTAATTATTCTATTGTGGTTCCATCTGGCCCAGCTGATTTTCCTTTCTTCATATGCTTGATAGCTTCATCACCTTCTTATTTCAGAATAGGTGGACCTTCTAAGTTACTTTCTTCTGTTACTTCTGCCCTTTCTCCATCATATAAGTCTCTTATATACTCATTCCACCTCTTCATTATAGCATCTGCCCCCAATAATATATTTCCTGTTTTTGATTTTAAACAACCTGTAGTTATTCTTATTTTACTTCCTGTAATCTCACTGATGTGTTTGTGTATATTTTTTGTATCTTTACTCTTTATTATAATTTAATTCAATTTTCTTGCACAGTTCATTTAACCAATATATATATATATATATATATATATATATATATATATATATATATATATATATATATATATACTAGCTGACCCGGCCCGGCTTCGCCCAGTCCTTGGTGGGGAGCATCTCATTTAATTCATATAAGTAGTCATATAAGCTCACGTTCCCGTTACCGACTGTCTGTCTGTCTGTCTGTCTGTCTGTCTGTCCGTCCGTCCCTCTCTGTCTGTCTGTCTGCCTGTCTGTCTAATCATTTATTGGTTGCAGTTAGAACAACCTTAGATAAACGAAGACCAACTTACAAAAAGCATTAGAAAGAGCACTTGAAAGATCTTTACATCTTCCCCCAACAATTAACTTGGGTAAATGGAGCGGCGGCAGCAGCATCAGCAGAAGAAGGAAAAGGAGGAGTAGACAACTGCAGCGAAAAGGTGGGTCTGTCTATCTATCTGACCCGGCGTGACTTCGCCCAGCTCCTGGCGGGTAGCGTCTCATTAAATTCATACAATAAAAAAAAGTAACTTAAAAAAATGCCCTTCCACACACCATCCATTATTTTTAATGAAAACGCTTTCTAATCACCTGCATGACTACAGTAACTTCTTAAGCAAAAAAAGATGAGTTACAATGTTATGCATTGTGCATTATTTTTATGAAAACTTTGAAAATACCTTACAGATTGTATCATTATTTATTATAACTCATATGCCGGTATATAACTATGGACAAAGAGTTTATAAATCTTTGAAAACGATGCCACAATATGACTATAAGTTATACAGAAAAGTTATGCCCCTTGAAATAACTTTTACAGAGTTAGGTCCCCTGAGATATATGAAATTATGATGAAAAATGAAAAATGAAATAATACTGGGTAAGCAGGCGATTTCACACTAACAAAATATCACAGTTGTCAGCGCTGGATTGAAAGGAAGGCGTGTAGAAAATTTCATCTCAATCGGATGGGCCGTTCGCGAACAAATAAAGGCCATACATACAGACAGACATACAGACAGAGATACGGACAGAGATACGGACATCCTAATTTATATATAAGATATATATATATATATATATTTTTTTTTTTCCCCCGCGTTTCCATCCTGTTTCAGGATATTGCGGTCAACACCAGCATCTTTCAGCTGTATGTTGATTCCTAGGCTAGATTACGCTCATCAGCACGCCACGACTTTCTGAGCGACCGGCTCCATACTCTCATAAGTCACTTTTGCGATTCGAACCACTGCTAATTCTCGTCGCGTCACGTGACGAGAGTATTCGGGGTTAGCGGAGAAAACTGCTAACCTCTCGGCCACGGAGCCGGCATATATATATATATATATATATATATATATATATATATATATATAACATAATGTGCCATGCCGATAAGCGTGAGCGGTCATGATTCACCATCTCACTCGATCACCAGAGTCGTGGAACAGCTCAGTGTTCTTGTCTCAACTATACTACGTGGCCAAGCCACCCAGGTATTTACTGCTTTGCCTTCCCCTTGTTCTCTTCATCTCGTTCTTGCCAGTTGTCATTAAGTTCTCCAATTTATTTATTCACCTAAAGTGACCAAGAATATTTACTACCTACATCTAATTTCTCTAATCAGTTTACAGTTTTCATTTGCTTCTTATAAGACATGGTCATTTGTTTTTCTGTCTGTCTATGGTATTCTTTGCATTGTCCTCAGAAACCACATTTCCACAGCCTTCATATGCCTTTAAGCATCTCTGCTCATTGTCCACGCTTAACATCCACACAAACGTACAGGATCTATGTAGCAACTCAGCACTCTTTTTTCTCGTTGCAACTGAGATATTTTTATTCGTCAGTATGTCTTTCATCTTGCAAAAAGCTACCTCCTTCATGACGATTCTTGTGCTAATCTCTTCAAGGCATCTCCCATCAGATTTTATGGCTATTCCAAGATAAATGTAGCTATTCACTTGTTTAAGATTATTCACATTTACTTGTATATTACATTGTAGTATTACCTTCTACCTAGTGACGACCATAATCTGTCTTCTTAAGATTTAATTCTAACCCCATTTGTTCACGGTGTGCAACGACTGCATCTACTAAATATTGCCAATCCTACTTATAGTCTGCAATCAATACTGCATATCTAATGTTATTATCCGCATATTTAATGTTATTGATGTTACGTCCCTCAATGACGATTCCTTTCATATCTTCACAATTTGTAAAACTATTTTTAATATACATGGAAAAAACAGATTTGGAAACATTACACATCCCTGTCTCACACCTCTCTTTATAGGCTGATGTTGACCTACTTCATTATCAAACTTTATTGCAGTTTGTTGCTTCCAATATATGTGTTTTTATAAGTCTCTTACCCATCAATTTGTAGATCTGCAAGCATCTGTATCATGTTGACATGTCTTACTTTATCAAAGCCTTTGTGTAGATCAATAAAGCAAACATGTAGGTCTTTGTATACTTCTAAAGAACGTTCAATTAATGTTCTCAACACAGCATTAATTGTATCTTTGCCTACTACAAACCCATATTGTTCTTCTCCTAATTCGGGTTGCATTTTCTTCCTAACTCTTGGCATGATAATTCTTTGCAAAATCTTCGTTTTAAGGCTCATTATGCTACTTGTTCGATATTGATCGCATTCCAAGGCTCCTGATTACTTTGGGATTGCAATAAATCCAGAATTACATAATTCAGCAGTTATATCTCTTGAATCATATATTGTGTTCAGCTGTCTCGTGACTTTGTCTATTGCATATTCTTCTGAGGCATTGATAATTTATGTTGTGATGTTGTCTGAACCGGGGGTCTTGCCACTTTCAATATGGTTAAGAGCTTTCTGAACCTCCATCTTCAAAACTGATGGCCCTTCATTGTTATTTCGAATATCAAAATGTTCTCCGGTATCATCATAAAGGCTTCTCACATAGATGCTTCTGAAAATAGAATGATAGCAATAACAACATGATACTTGTTGGGAAGCGCACTACGCATGTATAAGTTTCTAGGTACAAACAGTTTTAGTCAAGGAAATAAGTCTCACCTGCACTGATGTACAGCGAGCAGATGCGAGGAACGATGCTGCCGTCAATCTGCAGTGTCTTCAGAACAACGCGAGTATTGCAGTGCACATCCACTGTGGTGTCGGACTCCCAGAACCGCATTTCGTCGTCACACAAGCCCTTATCTTGGTTGAGTGTGACGGTGAAGTTGACACCTATGCCTACAATAACACACATTTACAGTTATCATTTTATACAATATCACGCATGGATAATTATCATGTCATACAATAACAATCCTGTTGTCTTATTCGAAAGAAATTATACAAAAATTCGTATCAAAATCAGACCTATATAATGTAATGGTGCTATCACATCACTAGGCCTTAACAGGAAACTGGACACAGCCTCGGAGAAAATGTTTAACTGTTAGCATCAACATGGTGGTTGACTCTCATGTCTTTGAAGGTGAGGCTCTAACTGGCGTCCTTATTAGGCCAGAAATCACCGGGTTCGAAACCAAGGAAAAGGCTAGGAATCATCACATCATCATTTAAGTCTAAAGATATTACACAATTATTATGTTATTCTGTATTTATTGCAATCCCAAAGAAACCAGGAGCCTTGGAATGTGATCAACATTGAACAATTAGTATAATGAGTCACATCACGAAGATTTTGCAAAGAATTATCATGCAAAGAGATAGGAGGAAAATACACCCTGAAATAGGAGAAGAACAATGTGGGTTTGTAGAAGGCAAGGGTACAGTAAATGCTGTGTATATACTGAGAACCCTAATCGAACGTTCTATAGAAGTAAACAAAGATCTACACCTTTGCTTTATTGACTACACAAAGGCTTTCGATAAAGTCGACATGATAAGGATGCTTGAAGATCTACAAATTGACGGAAAAGACCTTGGACTTGTAAAAAACATATATTGGAAACAACAAGCTGCCATAAGAGTTGATAATGAAGTAGGCCAATATCAGCCTATTAAGAGAGGTGTGAGACAGGGATGTGTAATGTCTCCAAATCTGTTTTCCCTGTATAGTGAAAGTATTTTCAGAAATATTGAAGATATGGAAGGAATCAACACTGGGAGACGATGCAATGTACAGGGCCTGCAACATTTAGTAGATGCGGTTGTTACACACAGTGAACAACTATGGTTAGAATTAAATTGTAAAAAAGACACAGATTATGGTCGTCACAAGGAAGAACGAAATACCACAATGTAATATATAAGTAAATGGGAATATTCTTCAACAAGTGGATAGGTACAATTATCTCGGAACAGTCATAACATCTGACTGGAGATGCCTTGAAGAGATTAGAACAAGATCCGCCATGGCAAAAGTACCCTTAAGAAAGATGAAAAACATACTGACCAATAATATGATGTCAATTGAAAAGAGAAAAAGAGTGTTGAGGTGCTACATAGAACCTGTACTTTTATTTGGATGTGAAGCTTGGACAATAAGCAGTCAAGCTGAAAAATATCTGATGGCTGTAGAAATGTGGTTTCTGAGGAAAATGCAAAGAACACCATGGACAGCCAGAAATACCAATGAACAAGCCCTTCAAGAAACAAATGAAGATCGTAAACTGATTAGAGATATTAGACGTAGACAGTCAAAATTGTTTGGGCATGTTATGAGAAGAAATGAATTGGAGAACTTGGTGACAACTGGCAAGATCGAAAGGGAAGAGACCAAGGAGAAGACCTAGAAGCAAATACCTGAATGGCTTGGCCTCGTGGCATGGTCGAGACAGAAATATGGAGCTGATCCACGACTCTGGCGATCGAGAGATGGCAAAACGTGACCGCCCACGCTTACCAGCATGGCACATGACGGATGGATGGATATTACACAAATCCCTGGGTAGTGAGATAGAATAACTAGCACTCCACGATACGGGCAAAAAAAAAAAAACGGGCACGATAACATAAACTGTCAAAAACTGGAACAAAGCGTAGATCTAGACTCCCAGAACAGATAATTCTGTTAACATTTATAGAGTGGGTGGGCTAGGCGGGGGGAAGGGGGGGGGGGGGGGTTGATGAGAGAAATGTGACATACCGCTTCAAGTATGAAAATGGAACTACCTGTGGCGAAAGTGGCAGCCGGGTACTCAATTTTACGATATCACGCGCAGTGTTTTGGACTAAGTCAAAAATGGACGCAAGTGGTTTGAATGAGCACTAAGAAGAGACACTTGTCTCTAGCAAAGAAATGCTTGGATATAATGCTCGGATCATGATGGTTTGCCAGGCAAGTTTCTGTTTGTTTATTCCAATTTAAAAGCCAGCTGTCATCAGGCCTGAATGTTACGTAGAAATACTGACATAATGACAACACATAGGTAGCCGGCTCCACTTAAACGTGTACAGACGTGTAACGGCAGCAGCAGGATATAACAATAACATGTACATACATGTAACGGCAGCAGCAGGATATAACAATAACATGCACAGACGTGTAACGGCAGCAGCAGGATATAACAATAACATGTACATACATGTAACGGCAGCAGCAGGATATAACAATAACATGCACAGACATGTAACGGCAGCAGCAGGATATAACAATAACGTGCACAGACATGTGACGGCAGCAGCAGGATATAACAATAACATGTACAGACATGTGACGGCAGAAGCAGGATATAACAATAACATGTACAGACATGTGACGGCAGCAGCAGGATATAACAATAACATGTACAGACATGTGACGGCAGCAGCAGGATATAACAATAACGTACACAGACGTGTGACGGCAGCGGCAGGATATAACAATAACATGTACAGACATGTGACGGCAGAAGCAGGATATAACAATAACGTACACAGACATGTGACGGCAGCGGCAGGATATAACAATAATATGCACAGAGATGTAACGGCAGCAGCAGGATATAACAATAACATGCACCGACATGTAACGGCAGCAGCAGGATATAACAATAACATGTTCAGAGATGTGACGGCAGCAGCAGGATATAACAATAACAATAAAAACAGGTGTATGCGATTCCCGAAAAACAGGGAGATAATAAACACAGTGTTCATACATACAAGGAACTCAACTCCGTCAGACGGAAGCAGAAACAGTATTGATATGAAACGTTAGAAATCAATACTTTTTCTGTTTACGTGTTAATGTTTACTTAACATTTCTGATTTCATATTTGTCTTTATATCTGTTTATGTTGTTTCTGATGAAGATTACTAAGATGAAAATGATGGATTCATTATTTTGTAGTATAACTTATTTTAATCTTATTTTTATATTACTTTTATCGTTGCTTTTACCCTGTGATTTCCATTTACCAGATATACGTTAATTGAAAATGTGTCTGTATTTATTATCTCTCAATTTTGTTCGTCGGAGTCACACAAATTTAACGGTTTTAAGTTTCCATTAAACGTGCAATTACTAGCACCATGCTGCTACAGAAATATCTGGCACGACTTTGGCTTACACGAACTGGCACAACAATGCCACTGAGATAGATTGCCGGACTTTAGAATATAAATACTGACACAATGATACCACACAGATAAATTACTCTTCTTGGGAATACGGATAGTGACACAATGATACCACTCAAATGGACTGCCTGACTTAGTAATATAAATACTGACACAATTATACTACGCAGGTAGATTGCCCGACTTAGGAATACACTCACTCATTGGCACCTTGCCGTCTTGACAGACGATAGTTTGTGCTTTAAAAAGGCATAATAACTTTTAACTATGGCGGTAGCGAGTGTGACTGATAAGGCCAATTTGCGCTGTAAATGTCCGTTCACAGTGGGTGCATGTGAACACGTGGTCATTTCCACCATCATGCACCATCTTACGTCTCAAACGCTTGGTGTGTGACTTTTCTGCAATAATTTTCTCCTTTGACTTTATTCCATTTCTGATATTTGCCCTCCATGCAACACGTTCAGCGGCGACTTGCTCCCAATGTGCATTATCAATGCCTGTATCAATCATGTCCCGCTTACACACATCTTTGTATCGTAGTAGAGGCCGACCCTGAGATCTCTTACCCATCTGTAATTCACCAAAAAAGATATCCTTTGGTATTCTACCATCATCCATCCTCCTAAGATGTCCTATCCATCTAAGTCTACGAAGACTGAGCATGGAATAAACTGTCACACAACCTGATCTTTCCAATACTTCAGTATTTGTGATTTTGTCTTGCCACTTAATACCAAGAATTCTTCGCAGACACCGCATATGAAAGCTGTTTAAATTGTTCTCTTGGTGTGAGTAAGTTGTCCAGGTTTCACTGCCATAGAGAAGAGTACTAAGGACACAGGCTTGATAGACAAGGACTTTTGTTTTGGCAGTAAGCTTCCTGTTCTCCCAGACTCTTTTTCTTAACCTGTTCATTGTTGTTGCTGCCTTACCAATCCGGATGTTGATTTCCTGATCTAGGGATAATTTGCTATTTACCACCGATCCTAGATATGTAAAATGGTCTACTATCTCTAGTTCGGCGTCGTCAATAAAGATTGATGGTACCCCACGTGCACCTTGTGACATAATCTGTGTCTTCTTTTTGCTAATTGTTAAACCAAATTCAGAACAAGCATTGGAGAATGCAGATAGTAGACATTGCAATTCTTCCTCAGAGTGGGTCGTAACTGCAGCATCATCTGCAAAAAGCAACTCTCTGATCAGTACCCTCCTAATTTTGGTCTTAGCCTTCAATCTCTGAGCATTGTAGAGGCCGCCATCTGAGCGTGAGTGAATGTATATACCACCATCCTGATCACGAAATGCATATTTCAGTAGAAGTGAAAAGTATATTCCAAAGAGGGTGGGAGCTAGTACACAACCTTGCTTAACTCCACTCTTGATTTCAAATTCTTCAGAAGTTGCACCATCAAACTTGATTATACCCTTCATGCTTGTGTGGAACGATTCCACAATGGACAGAAGAGTTGGTGGGCAGCCAATCTTCTTTAGTGCCTTGAACAGACCCTCACGACTGACCAAATCAAATGCCTTTGTGAGGTCGATGAAGGCAATAAACAGTGGTTGATTCTGTTCACGGCATTTTTCTTGCATTTGTCGCAATGAGAATATCATATCAGTGGTAGACCGGTTCTGTCGAAAGCCACACTGTGATTCGGGGTAGACTTGATCTCCTAGGACTTGAAGTCTGCGCAGAACAATTCTGGCAAATACTTTTCCAACAATACACAGAAGTGAGATACCCCTATAGTTGTTGCAGTCGCTCCGATCGCCCTTGTTCTTGTACAGTGTTATGATGCTTGAATCTTTGAAATCCTGTGGGACTTGTCCTTCACGCCAGCATAGCTCTATTAGCTGGTGGATCTGTATAGTGAGTGTGTCTTGCCCACTCCTGATAACCTCTATTGGAATCCCATCCTTACCTGGAGCCTTGCCAGATGCAAGTTCATTTATAGCACACTTAACTTCTGTTATGGTGGGAAGTGTGTCCAGGTGGTCAAGGGTTGGTAGAGCCTCTATGGCGTTGAGGGCATTATCCGCTAGTTTGGTCTCACTTGAGTAAAGCTCCAAATAGTGCTCTACCCATCTGTCCATCTGCTGTTTCTTATCAGTGATGACTTCTCCAGTCAAGGTTTTCAATGGTGCACTTCTTTTGATCACTGGACCACAGGCTTTCTTTATTCCTTCATACATGCTTCTTATGTCTCCCTTATCACTTGCGATTTGAATGGACTCACATAACTTGATCCAATAATCATTTGCACACTGCCTGGCAGCCTTTTGCACATCCTTCCTAGCTTGCCTTAGCTCACTCAGAGTGTTACGCGTTGGTCTTTCCTTGTTTCTTAAGAGAGCTTTCTTCTTCTTATCAATCAAGGGCTGCAGAGTCTCACTGTTGGCCGCAAACCAGTCCTGCCTCTTATGATCCACAGTGCCGTAAACCTTTACGGCAGTTTTACAAAGAGTTTCCTTAAGTTTATTCCATTTATCATTTACTGTACAATTTTCTGGTGTATCAGTGAAAGCGTCTTCAAGTTGCTGTTGAAACTGAAAGCACTTTTCAGGATCATGAGTGTTAATAATATTAATCCTGGGGCTAGATTTGTGTTTAGCTGTGTAGATTCTCTTTGGTCTCAGTCTAACCCTTGCAACAACCAAAGAATGATCCGTATCACAGTCAGCACTGTGGTAACTACGAGTCAATGATATATGGTTCAGATGTTGTCTCCGTGTGATGATGAAGTCCAGCTGGTGCCAATGGCCGGATCTTGGATGTTTCCATGTGACCTTATGCATCTCTTTTGTTTTAAAAAAAGAGTTTGTAATACATAGGTCATTACTGGTGCAATGCTCCAGCAGCCTTTGCCCATTTTCATTCATGCGACCGATGTTGTATTTTCCAAGGCACACTGGCCATGAACTCGAGTCCTTGCCCACACGAGCATTGAAATCACCGAGCATATAAATGTAGTCGGATTTTGGAACTGCCTTGACCACAGAGTCTAACTCCTCATAGAACAAATCCTTCACATCATCAGAGGAATCGAGTGTCGGTGCATATGCAGTAATAATGGTGGCAAACCCACAAGAGGTTGCCAAGCGCAGGGATAATAGTCTTTCATTTCCTCCTGCTGGAATTTCAATCATTCCCAGTAGTGAATTCTTCACTGCAAAGCCCACACCGTGTTGCCTTTTTTCTGCCTGCCCTTTACCCTTCCAGAAAAAGGTGTAGTTGTTTTCCCTGAGTGACCCTTCCTCAGCGAGGCGAGTCTCCTGCAGGCCAGCAATATCAATGTTAAGACGATTGAGTTCGGCATCAATCACAGCCGTTTTTCTCACATCGTCAATATTGGTCAAGTCAGTGGAAAATCCTGGACACATGGTTCTCACGTTCCAGGTTGCAAGCCGTAGCTTGAGGTTTCTATTTATATTTTTGTTTGTACCTGGTGCATTGGTTTTACAGCCTGCGATTCAGATTTTGTCCTAGCCCCAAGCACCCATTGAAGCAGGCAGGCTGTGGCGGATCAGCACCCAATTGGCTGGGGGCTGCCCAGCTTGAGGCGGGCGGTAGCTGATCAGTGACACCTATAGGTGTCTCCCACCGTCAGAGGCAACGCGTGGCGCCCCATGTCTACGCCAACTGACAAGGACTTATAACCCGTAACAGTTGCCTCTCGCTTTGATTCCGAGACCAGTTAAGACCAGGGATGGAGTTATTGCCTCTCCATAGCACAAAGCCTGGGCTAAAATATAGAGATCATGTGTTGCCCATGCAGCATGATCCCTCTCTCGGCCTGCCTAGTTCACTCCAGAGGAAAGGTAACACCCCTACATCTGGAACAAGACAAGCTGCAGAAGCTGCCGGATCAGCAAAGCAATGCTCTAACTGTCCGCCTGTCGGAGCTTCGATCCTAGACCAGTCGCCAACCAAGGCTTAGGGCCTGGTCTGCCCTGCCATGACAATTTTGTCTTTAGCTTGCATTTCCTCGCACCAGGGTAAGGCTTGTACCCTCCCAATTGCGCTCTTCCGCCCGAAGCCGTTGGCACAATGTGGGGTGTCGGGTTTGGTAAGCGCCGCCCAACGTTCGGCGCTAACAGAAACCAGGTAGTACCGTCTTAGGAATACAAGTAATGACAATAATACCACATGTTTACCAGACACTACATTGGCGTACTGGCATTTTGAAGGACCAGTCTGAACCAGGTCAGTGGATATTCCATCATGACATGCGCAAGAGCTGATACTGCCGCAGACGATGGGTTGCACGTTGATTCGTTGTGGTCCACCAAGTACCTTTCGTTGGACGGATGGTCAAACCAGGCCAGTAAATCCACTGAAATACACATTTGCAACATCAGTATTGTATGATATGTTTTTTTTTATATGCGTCTTTCTGTATTTGACAAGCACATGTATGTCCTTCCATGTGTGACGCAGCATCAAGCACATATATTTTCTTCTACATGTGTCACAACATCAAGCACGCGTGTGTTCTTCTATGACACAACATCAAGCACATATATGTCTTACATATGTCACAACATCAAGCACGCGTGTATTCTTCTATGACACAGCATCAAGCACATATGCACCTTTCTATATATGTCAAGCCTATACATGGCCTTCTGTATGTGTCGAGCACATATATATCCGTGTATCTGTGGCACATCATCAATCAATCATACGTTTGTCCTTCTATATGCGGCCTAGCTTCAAGCACATATGTACCCGTGTATCCATGCAGAGCACAGATCACACATAACACATGCACGTTACAATTATGTGAACAGGCATGCTTCTGTTTGTACAATGATCTGATTGCTTCACACGTACACCTCCGACATCAGCTGTCGGGGCCAGGAAACTCTCCTCCAGAACTGCTAGAACCTGCTGGTGTCCGTTTGAAGATGCATTATTAGCATCATTTACCATTCTGATAATCATGGGTGATTATGTTTCGCCATCTCACATGACCACTAGAGCAGTGGTTCTCAACCTTTGTTGGCCCGTGCACCCTTTTACTATATGTCAGGATGTCATTCCCTCCTTTCCAGCGAACGAAAGAAGAGGAATGTCCCCCCTTTCCAAACTTGTCAGCCTCAAATATTTTTTTTTTATAATTTTTAAATTCACAATATTTTATTAACACGCCAAATTAATCATATTATAATAAACAAACATTTAAAATGTCAAAGAATTGTCACTTAATACACGACACCAGAATGCCAGAAAATTGTGCTTCATCAAACAAAAAACTCACTAGAAAACCAGGATTCTGCGGCTGAAGCCATTTTGAGTCTGTCAATCTGTGGCCTCAATTACCCCCATGGAAAACCTAAAATTCCCCCCTTGGGGATATTCCCCACTGATTAAGAACCACAGCACTAGAGTAATGGATCAGCTCTGTGTTCTTGTCTCAATAATGCCATGTGGCCAAGCAATAAAGATATTTACTTCTCTGCCTTCCTCTTCTTCTTGTCCTCTCAGTATTGCCAGTTGTCACTAATTTCTCTAATTTATTTCGTCTCATAACTTGCCCAAAATATCTTGACTGCCTATGTCTAAGCCTTCTTGATCTGATGATCAAGGTTATCATTTGCTTCTTTTAGGACATGTTCGTTCGGATTTTATGTCTGTCCACGGTAATCTTTGTATTTTTCCCAGCAAAAACATGTCCACTGCCATTAAATGATTATCCACCTTGTCTGCTCCTTGTCAACGTTTCTCATCCTTGCACAAGTACAGAATCTATGTAGAACACTATTGTTCTCTTTGCAGTTGACTTCTTTGTATCGGTCAGTATATTTTCCATCTTACAAGAGGCTACCTTTGACATTGGGATTCTTGTTCTAACATATTCAAGGCACCTCTTATCAGATGTCATAACTGTTCCGAGATAGTTGTACCGATTCAGTTCCGAGATAGTTGTACCGATTCAGTTACTAGATAGTTGTACCGATTCAGTTACTAGATAGTTGTACAGATTCAGTTCCGAGCTAGTTGTACCGATTCAGTTCCGAGATAGTTGTACCGATTCAGTTCCGAGATAGTTGTACCGGTTCAGTTCCGAGATAGTTGTACCGATTCAGTTCCGAAATAGTTGTACCGATTCATTTGTTTAAGAATAATTGCATGTATATTATTACATTGTGGTATTTCTTTCTTCTTAGTGACGACCATAATATATGTCTTCTTGCAACTTAATTATAATCCTAGTTATTTGTTCACTGTACAATAACCACATCTACAGATTCTATTCATTGTCTACAATCAAAAGTACATCATTAGAATATCTAATTTTATTCATTTTACGTTCCCAAATGGTGATTCCCCTCACAACTTCTACACTTCTGAAAATATGTTCACTGTACAGGGAAAATGATATGGAGACATTACACATCCCTGTCGAAAACTCACTTAACAGATTAATATTTACCTACTTCTGTATTACACATTATGGCAGCTTGTTGTCTCCAACACACACACACACACACACACACACACACACACACACACACACACACGCACGCACGCACGCACACACACACATACACACACACACACACAAACACACACACACACACACGCGCGCACGCACGCACGCACGCACGCGCACACACACACACACATTTTGTCTTTAGGTTGCATCTCCTGGCACCAGCATAAGGCCTGTACCCACCTGTGACATTTATGCTGTTTACGTTACGTTTACGCTATTTACCTCTGTGTACTATTTACGCTGTACGTTACATTATGATGCTTACGCTATTTACTTCTGATCCTAAATATGTAAATTGGTCTAATATCTCCAGTTCGGTGTTAGATTTAGAACAAGCATTAGATAATGCAGATAATTATAAATTTCCACAGCATAAAGCCGGTGCCGAAATATAGAAACCACGTGTTGCCCATGCGGCATAATCCTTCTTTCAACCTGCCTAGTTCACTGCAGAGGAAAGGTAACACCAAGGCATATGTAACAAGAGAAGCTGCAGAAGCTGCCGGTTCTTCAAAGCACTGCTCTAACTATCCACCTTTCGGAGCTTCGAACCTAGACCAACTGCCAAACAAGGCGTAGGGCGTAGGTCTGCCCTGCTATGATATTTTGTCTTTAGGTTGCAATTCCTCGCATCAGCATAAGGCCTGTACCTACCTGTGACATTTATGATGCTTACGCCAATACACCATTATGAATACGGAGTGGGAACCGCTACAGCTTTTTAAAAATATTAAGGCAAGCAACTCTTTTGTCTCTAAACGCACCAAAACCAGGCTAAAAATAGAATTTGCCTACACGTCTTAAAACTGGCAATGCCAGAATCACAAACAACCTACACCCCTGCCAATCCCGGACCACGACAGGCAGAACACCTGTACATAATGATGCACGCGGTTTGGTGAAATTGTGGCCGGAAGCCAATCTCATGGGGAGTGTTGTTGAAATTCTGGTCGCTTAGAAGGAATTAACATAAGCTTACGTTCATTGGATGAGCTTGAAACGTCTGCAGAGAATTCAAATATTCGTCGCAATTGGCCGAGATTTCTCAAAGAGGAAAGATGTGTTCTGTTAGGAGAGTTTGTGTAGGTAAATGCTAAGTCCTGAAGATATCGGTAATTTGACGATCATAATAGACCAAGATTAGTGGATAGGATAGAAAGGATCTGAATCTTTAGCAGAGCTTTCTTTGTGATAATAGAAGTAAGAGTAGCTTTATAGAAATACTCAGAAGATATAAGTGATTCTTTCTTTGACATGGAAAATATTGAATGAATCTCTTGCTTGGTCAGTTCATGCACTTTATGAAGGATGAACTTTTCATTCACTATTCATTCAAAGTCTTCACATGTATCTTATGATTAGGAAAAGAACTACTGTGATGCTTTTCTTAAATGCCACTTATATTCTGCTATAGATGATACTTTTTTATGAACCATCATTTATAATCTCTTATATCTATGTTAAAAAGAGAATGAGTTTCATTACATATGTATTGATGTATAAAATACTTTAGAATGAGTTTTCTCTATAAATGCATAAATATGATGTGCTATTACATGACCATTTATCCTTGAGAAGAGAAGCAATGCCCGGGCTATTTATCTGATAGCCACCCAGATAATCTCGGCGAATGGGTGGATGGTTCACATGCATAGCGCAGGAGTGAAGGATACATATCTTGCCGATATGAGAGGTGAAGGCCTACATCAGATGTTAGTGTGGGAGGATGAGTCGCATCCAATTGTTGGAGTGATGGTGCCAAACAAGGGAAAATATGGCTAGTCTGCCCATTGTAATAATTCCTTAACCTTCTCTCTTTTGTACTCTATCTCTCCTCCCCCTCTCCCCACCAATTTTTACTGTAAGTATGGATATATGTTCTGGTACATGTTTCAATACGGAATGGTGAACTTCTGGCCTACACTGGGGTATAATCCTGAATGCTGAATATTGCTATCAGGAGGGTCAATGTCCTCAATGAAGGATGAGGAAGGGGGGGGGGATTTGCCTTGCTACTGTTGGAAGAGCGAAATTGCATTAAACAGCATTGACCCCTCCGATTTCAGAGTAACCCCAGCATTGTGGAAGTCAGTTAAGTACCATTTGAATATCCTCTTTGATAGCAGTCCAACAACAGTAGTAACAACAACAATAGAACCAACAAATTTAGTATCCTGATTTAATGGATTCCTATATATTAACATAATGGAAATTTTTAGTCTCGTTCGTGGTAACTTAATGGACATTTTTAGTCTAGTTTGTGGTGACCTAATTGTCATTTTAGTCGTGTATTTTCGGTGAACTCAGGGACTTTTAATCACATATGTTGTGATATAAGAAACAGTGTAGTAACTCACTTGTGATCAAACAGTGTTCATTTAGTTACTCACTTGTGATGACCCAGGAACAGTGTAAGTAATTAATTGAGTTAATTAGTGGTCTTATTATGTCTTTCGTTAGTGGTTTTTATCATTAGATATGCAGATGAAACAGTATTGATTACAGACAATGAGCAGTATCTGCAACAATTAGTAGATGCGGTTGTTGCACACAGTGAACAACTGGGATTAGAATTAAATTGTAAAAAGACACAGATTATGGTCGTCACTAGGAAGAGCGAAATACCACAATGTAATATACAAGTGAATGGGAATATTCTTCAACTACTGAATCAGTACAATTATCTCGGAACAGTAATAACATCTGATGGGAGATGCCTTATATAGATTAGAACAAGAATCGCCATGGTGAAAGTAGCCTTTAGCAAGATGAAAAACATACTGACCAATAAAAAGAAGTCAATTTAAACGAGAAAAAGAGTGTTGAGGTGCTACATAGAGACTCTTCTTTAGTATGGAAGTGAAACTTGGACAATGAGCAGTCAAGCTGAAAAAACATCTGATGGCTGCAGAAATATGGTTTCTGAGGAAAATGCAAAGAATACCATGGACAGACAGAAAAACCAATGACCAAGTACTACAGGAGACAAATGAAAGACGTAAATTGATGAGAGAAATTAAACGTAGACAGTCAAAATTGTTTGGACATGTTATGAGAAGAAATGGATTGGAGAACTTAGTGACAACTGGCAAGATCGAAGGGAACAGACCAAGGGGAAGACCGAGAAGTAAATACGTGAATGGCTTGGCCACATGGCATGGTCGAGACAGGAACACTGAGCTGATCTACGACTCTGCTGATCGAGTATAATGACGCGTCATGACCGACCACGCTTTCCGGCATGTCACATGATTGATTGATTGATTGTGGTTTTTGGAGTTGTCTGTATTTTCAAGATAAATGTTGAACACCCTCTTTCCCCATGTTATCCCATTATAATAGTATAATCTATAACCAGGGGTTGTTTATTTTACGTGATGACGTGTGTTTTGTTTTATTGTGTTAAAGCTAATATTATTTAATTACATCATCAACTCTGGAGAGCACTATATGGCAGGAAGACGACACGTTTACGTTTTCAATGTACCCAAGAATGAGCTTCTCCTCTTTGAAAGGGTAGTGACTGTCAAAGACTGACACAGGAGGCAGGAATCCTGCCTCATGATAGAACACCACCAGGACGTGGGGTCAACCTCAGATAGAGTAGAGGGAACATAGTGGCCGGGATCAGGGCAGGATAGATGATAGAAAAGGGGGACTAGTAACTAGTCCTCACACGAAGGCGTTGACCAGATAGTTAGCACTACTGGTCACGACGGAATCACGCCTGCGTGATAGCAACGATTAGCACTCAACCAAAGACAGCTAATAGAAGCGTGCTAACTGACCTAGCACGCAAAGAGCTGAAGGACGCATGAAGGTCCTTCCGCGTGGCGTGTAGCGACGCGAGTGAAGGAAGTCAGACTGGGGACTGACTCTGTAGTGTTCACATCGTATAGAATAGATATGTGTTTTCATATAGCCTAGTAGATAGAGATTAGCTATAGGGTTTAGGAAAACTAGTGACAGAGAATATTGTGACTTTATGTGTGATTAGATAGCGACTGTTTTTGCATTTGTAAAGAGCCAACGGCAATAAAATGTACCATTTCATTCCTCGCACACGACTTGCAAGTTTCTTGTAGGGTGTGGGAGAAGTAATCCGATGATGCCTGAAACATGAGTTGTTGACAGGCAATAGGATTAAATGTGGTGTCAGAAGTGCTGCTTGAACCTGAGTTCAAGCTATAACACTTACCCACGGCTCTAGACTAGGGATACAGATAGGATATTACAAAGATTAAATGTTTAATTTGTGTCAGTGACGATGACGTGTGCAGACTAGATCGAGTTGCCGGCAGAATTGTGCCTATCGTGATGAAATAATGTTTATTTGTGCTTATTAGAATGTTATATATTTAAATAATGTGTTTTTCAAAGTTGTAAGTATTCATATTATGTTCTTCTTTCATTTATTTATGTAATTATTTATTTGTTTTTGAATAATTGTCAAAAATGATTCATGGCGGAGCAATACAAAGGTCAGCGACAGTATTGATTTTTGCAAGCTAAAAATAGCGCTGCGCCTGTGACGTGGCACGATTGACAAACAGTTTGGCCTCGCCATTTGGAATCAGCATTTCAGTGTTTACATACTGGCAAGCTGCTGCCTGCCTGAATCTTTACGATATATTAAGTATTATTTGGTTATTTAAGTTAGAGAATGAATATATTTATTTATTTACACAGTATTATTACATTTATATTTATTTAAAAGCAGTTATTGAATTTTTTTTCGTACTTTTCTATTTGTTTACCGTCACGAGGGCACTACTTTCGGCTATGCAAATTAGATTTGGCCTGCACCATACTTCCATAGATTAAACTAGGTTAGTAACGAAAGACATATTACTGTAGAACGAAGACAGGACATTGACATTAAATATTAATTAATCGATGTTCTGTTTGTTCGTGGGCATGTCAGTGTCATTGTACCAGTTTGTCAAAAATCTATTTTTCGTTTACGAGTTGTTAATTGTTGCTGCTCTGTAAAACAGGGCGAACAACAGCTGATAAATAACGTGAGTGTGTGCCGATGTGCCAAACAAGGTGACCTGAGTAGAAAACTCGTGTGTATTCCAGGGTGCCAAACAACGGGACCGGTGTTGCTGACTTGTTGTTCCCTGTTCTCGGGAACATTAAGATGAGTAAAACCTACGTTTTTGGCATGCATTGTGATTAATAGTGCATCTCTTTTTCAGCGTGTATTGTATGAACAGACTTTGTGCTCTAATTTTTTGGAGAATACAATTTTCCAGATTGTAAACAAAGAGTACAATTTGTAGTGCTCAGATATTAAATAACATAGCATGTTAAAGAAAAATAACTGAGTGAAGCAGTCAGTTCAGGTCAACGCGAGCCAATTACCCAACAACATGGCTACGCTAGCTGACTTCATTAAAGCAGGCAAAGAATTGCAATACACAGGTAAAGAGCTAGAACAATATGCGGATCAAAAATTTAAAGAAGCAAAGGATGCAGAGAGAGATGAACGCGCACAGGAAAGACAACACCAGATACAACTAGCTGAGATAACAAAACAAAAAGAAGTGCAAATTAAACAACAACAATTAGAACATGATAAGAATGTTAAGCAACAACAATTAGAACATGATAAGAATGTTAAGCAACAACAATTAGATCAAGATAAGGAAATTAAACAGAAAGAGCTAGAATTAAAGCAAAAGCAATTAGAACAGGAGAAAGAACTAAAACAAAAGACATTAGATCAAGAAAGAGAACTAAAGCAAAAAGAGATAGATGAAATGGCAAGAGTTAAGGAAAAACAAATACAAGTAGAATCAGAGACACAGTTAAAGATGAAAGAGATGGATGTAGACTCACACGCAGAGATCTCTGCCACTAAACTTAAAAGTCAACAAGAAGAAAATAAGTTCAACAAATACAAAAATATTATCAAACCATATTGTAAAGACGATTCAATATCTGCCTGGACAGAAAATGTCGAGTATCAGTTTAAATATCACCAAGTTCCTTTAGAGATGTGGGCTATGATTTATATGAAGAACCTGAGTGGTGAGCCCCTTAAAGTAATAGAATCTATACCAACCGATCTTAGATCTGACTACCAATACATCCGTGATAGGATTATGCAACACTTTTTACTTGATGCCCCTGGGTATCAGGTTCAGTTCTCAAATTTAGAACCTAAACCTACTGAAACTTTCATTGACTACGTCTCAAATGTTCAAAGTGTACTAAATAGGTGGCTTAAAGCAGCTAACATAGGAAAAGACTTTGATAGATTGAAAAATTTAATAACTATGGATAAGGTAATATCCACGATACCATCCTCTTTTGCTAAATTTTTGCAGCAGTCAGACATTGAAACCATAGAACAGTTTGAAAAGAAAGGGTCGGCATATTTTTCTTCAAACAGAAATATTTTTAAGACTTCAAATGACTCTGAAATAGTTTCCTTTGTAAAAGATCAATCTAAAAACTATCAGAGCAATAGAAAACCATTTAATAAATTTGACAAGAAAGATAGAAAAATTTCAAAATGTATCCACTGTCACCTGTTACATGACACTTATTCAATGTGTGACAAATCGCCGAGTTATCCGGCACATCTTGAAAATGTTATTAAGAAGCAACAGAACAAAAGATCTGCATACCGGCGGGCCATCAAATGTTTTTTTTGTTCCAGCTACGGCCATTATTCAAATAAGTGCCTTGGCCGCCAACGTATGAAAGCCAACAATGCTATTTTACTTGATACATCTTCTGATAGTGGTAGTGAGACTGAGTGTGATGTTGAAAATGAATTACCTGTTAACCAAACGGAAGAGGTGTGTTGTGTAAACGATATGTTGAGTTTTGACAGTTGTGAGCAATGTCACCAATTTCATGCTGACGGAAAATTAGAATGTGGACATACAGTTCCATTCTCATCTGAGAGTGTGAATGCAGCCTTAGCCTCCAGAGGCAATTTAGAGTTCCACAATGCAATGGTCAATGATAGACCATGCCAATGTTTGCTGGACAGCGGTAGTACCCTTATTGGTCCCAGAAAGGAACTGGTGAGTCAAGAGGATTATACAGGTGACTCTGTCAAATGCCGAACCTTTTCGGGTAACATTGAAATTTACCCTTTGGCCAAAGCCCGTATTAACACTCCTTTCCTTTCGGGTACATTTACTTGTGCTGTACTTGACAACCCTTGTACTGATTTAATTCTGGGTTGCTTACCTCAACTAAAACAATGTACTAGCGATGAAATAACTGCATGGAACCAACTGAATGCAGTTAATGCAACAACCAGAGCAGACACTATAAAACATCAAGACACGCTTCAAGATGAGAGACTACTGGTGCTTTCTCCATCTAGCACTGATGATACCAACAGACAAAAATTCATAGAACAGCAGAAAGCTGATCCTAGTTTGTCTCCTTATTTAAAAGTATTGAAAGAACGAGCAAAAGTGACAAAGAACGCATCATGGTTCTTCAGATTAAATAATGGCATTCTTACTAGATATTATACTACTGGTAACCATGAGATTCAGCAAACGGTGTTACCTGTACAACATCGCATAACTGTGCTAAAGATTGCACATGAGTCACCGTTTGCTGGCCATCTTGCATATGACAAAACCAGGGCCAGAATTCAGGCTCATTTTTATTGGCCAGGTTTTTGCAATGATATTAAATTATTTTGTCGTTCGTGTAAGGTCTGTCAACAGTTAGTACGAAAGGGTAAACATGCTACAGCTGAAGTACAACCTTCTACACTGGCTTCTAGGCCATTTGAGAGTGTGGCGGTAGATATTGTTGGACCCCTGAATCAGGTGTCCAGCAAAGGAAATCGCTTCATATTAACGATGGTCGACCTATGTACAAGGTGGGTTGAGGCAGTAGCTTTGAAGTACATCACCTCCAAAGATGTTGCCAATGTATTTCTACACCTGTTCTCACGATTCGGATTTCCACGGACCATTTTATCCGATCGTGGAACACAATTCATATCGGCTGCAACGCAAGCCCTTACAAAAATGTTAGGGATTAAACAACATTTCACGACAGCGTACCATCCAGCCAGCAATGGGATAGTAGAAACAATTAATGGAGATCTTAAGCATATGCTGGCTAAGGTAACAGCAGAAAACCCAGCTGATTGGGATACACTGTTACCAACAGTGCTGTTCGCCTATCGGGAGATTCCCCATTCAAGCACGGGTTTCTCACCGTTTGAATTAGTGTACGGGGCTAACCCACGTGGACCCCTAACCATTTATCATCAAGCAATAACGAATTCTATTCAAATTCCCGAACCAAAAACACCTTATGAAATGGTGACTGAAACACGAGATAACATCATGAAATCGTGTATTATAGCTAAGGCAGCTTTGGAGAGGAAGGGTCAAATCTACCGCCAATATGCCAACAAAGGGGCGAGAACAATTGAACTTGAACCAGATCAAGACATACTTCTCTTGCTTCCTGACAAACGAAATTTATTATTGAATTCATGGCAAGGGCCATTCAAGGTGGTACGTAAAATTTCAGATGTTGACTATGAAATATCAATAAACGGAAACTTAAAGATATTCCATGTCAACATGTTGAAACCTTACTATTCACGACAAGAGACAGAAGTAGAGACAGACGAACACAGTGCACCAACACCAAGTGATCAGACGACAGACATACACAACGCAACTACACTAGTTAGCGAGACTGGCATATCCGACGAGCATACACTTAGCGAGAATACAGAATACACACTTAGCACCACCACCGTACTGAATCAGGTAGACGACGACGGAATGGAACTACCAGTTCCTATTGTAGACAAGACTGCTACATTAGATAGCATACATATAGAACAGGGACTAACAGACAGTCAACGACGACAATTAGTAGAATTAGTGACGGAATACAAAGACATATTCTCTGACATTCCAGGTAGGACGGACAGAATCGAACACTCCATTCTTCTTACGGACTCTAAGCCTATTAAATGCAGGCCGTACTCAATCCCACTAAGCTATAGGGAAAATCTAAATAAGGAAATTCTGAATTTAGAGGCTAGTGGGATCATCCAGAAATCCACCTCGGAGTACTCTTTTCCAATTGTTCTAGTTAAGAAGAAAGATTCTACAATTCGTCTGTGCGTGGACTATCGAAAGCTCAACAACGTCACCAAGATCGACGCACAGCCAATTCCTTCCTGCGAAGATCTTATTCTTGACATGTCCACCTCCAAAATCTTTTCTAAATTAGATCTCACTAAGGGATATTGGCAAGTCCCTATGCAGTCTCAATCCATCCATCTTACTGCTTTTTCAACTCCTTTAGGACTGTACGAGTGGCGTTTTCTTCCTTTCGGACTTCGAAACGCTCCTGCCACTTTCGTACGCTTAACTAGAGATCTACTTCATGGAGTGACGAATACAGTGACCTATATAGATGATATATGTGTCCATACTGATGACTGGACAACACACCTACTGAAACTGAGACATGTCTTTAATAGGTTGCGACTCTTCGGGCTCACTGTCAAACCGAGCAAAGTCGAATTGGGCCTAAAAGAAATTGATTTTTTGGGTCATGTCATTTCTCAAGGTCAACTAAAGACTGACCAGAAAATTATTACCAAAATTATGAATCTGACCATGCCTACCACCAAGAAACAGGTCAGAAGCCTTTTGGGGTTAGTGAATTACTATAGTAAATTTATTCCAAATTTAGCGGAGATTACAAGTGTATTTTCCAATGTTCTAAAAGCTTCTGTAAAATTGGATGTTAAAGATGCATTATTAATTTCTGCATTGTCAAAATTGAAAATTTTGTTTAGTAATGTTCCAATCCTCCGCTTGCCTAATCCGAGGCTCGTTTATTATCTTAGGACAGATGCCAGCAGGATCTCCATCGCTGCAGTACTAGGCCAATTTTATGAGGGCATCTTCCATCCGATTTGCTACGTGAGCCGTAAGATCACACCCACCGAGTCCAGATATTCCATATCCGAGTTGGAAGCCTTAAGCGTCATCTATGCGGTGAGAAAGCTGCATCGATTTCTGGCGGGTGTGCACTTCATTGTCCAGACTGACAACTCCCCAATAACGGTCATACAGAGTGGTGTACATCGAAATGACCGAATATACAGGTGGTCGCTAATACTGCAAAATTACACCTTTAGTATAGAACATATTAAGGGGAAAGATAACATCTTGGCTGATACCCTTAATCGACCATCTGAAGTAGCAATACCAGAAATTTCCACATAAGAGTATAGAATAATACATGTTAATTTAGTACAGTCAAATATCCTATGTGAAATATGTTAGAAATACATGGATATTGTGTGCTGAACTAAGTACCAAAAACATTGACCTGCTATGTGTCTGTAGACATCAAAAGTAAGAACTTTACTCTGGGAACAAATATATCACTTTGTGAACAAGGACAGCTTATTACTTGCTAAGCTCCAAATATGTTCCAGTGAAGTAGTTGTGTTAAAGAGAGAAAGACAGTGTCAGATGATTATATACATACAGACACGAGAACAGTGGTCTACAAACGAACTCTACAGGTGCAATACCCATAGAATAAATATGACTGTGTAATGGATTTCAAATACCCAGAACAATTGTATAGATATTATGCCAATGAAAGTATGTTTCTGAACATTAATGGCAACGAGTAACCTGAGGTATTTATAGAACATGTATATATAAACTTAATGTGATATGTATCATAATGTTTTAATATAGTGATACAATATAGATAGATTATGTCATTTTAATTTAGAGTTAGATAATATAATACTTTTTCATTTGACTTTAGATAGATTATTAATTTACATATTTATTTAGCTTTAAAAGTAGATTAGGATAGTAATTTAAACATGACAACTAATTATAAGAAGTTTATATATGAATAGTAGCATTCATTTTATTATATTTCACTTTTTTAAATTTCATTTGATTTCATTCCATCTTAACCAATCCATTTAACAAACGTTATCATTTAGTAGCATGATTAGGTTACCATAATAGAATAGAACTATTATACACTTAAAGATACATCATTTACACCATATAGAATAAGAATATCAATCATATAGTTTGTTTCATTTAAAAACATTAGTTACAATATCACCCATTTTAGAAAGGGACGTAACTTATTACATTTCACATTACCCATTTCACAAAGGGACATCACTCATCTCACATCAATTTCATTTCACATAGGTAAATTACATCCCTTAAATTAGATAAATATTAGGAGTAATGTAAGCTTATTTTAGGATTAATATGACAGATAGATTAAAATAGGCAACGCATTAAATGTATATTTATAGAACTAGTATTAGTATGTCATTATTTAGAATAATATTTCAGTAGAATAGAGTGGTTAATAATACCAGGGTACAAACCATCAACCCGTTTTTCTTACATGTAAATATGTTGTAAATACTTGACGTGTGCAACGGTTGATGCACAGTCATTAGGCTCAACTCTGTCAAACTGAGCCAAACTTGTACAGTGTCACTCCAAGGTTTTTAAATAACTATGAGGGTAAAAGATGCGTGACAAAAATGAGAGTGAAAGTTATGTGACAGAAATGAGGGTAACAAATGTGTGCCAATAGTGAGGGTAAAAGAAGTGTGACAGAAATGAGGATGAAAGATGTATGACAGAAATGAGGGTAAAAGATGTGTGCCAATAGTGAGGGTAAAAGAAGTGTGACATAAAGGAAGGTTAAAGATGTCTGACAGAAGTGTGAAAGTGAGAACAAATGTAAAATATACAGGAGAGAGTGAGAACAGTCAACGGATTTTTTCTGCCGCTCAACAAGACTTTTCATTTTTGTTGCCGTCAAATGTTGGGTTCAATGTTGGAAATGTGTTGTAATGAACGCATTTTGTGTAGTTTAGTTTAGGATCTTAGTGAAAGTATTTTGAGTCTCATAAGACAGAAACGTAGTCACAGATTTGTATTATACACATGTTTGTGACCACAGTTAAATGAATTATGGCACTTGAAAACCTAACTTACATACACATGATAGTTAGATACACATGTTAGAGGGTAGATTATACGTTTAATTACATCCAAACACACAAACAACCAGAAAAACAAACATATAAATTGCATACACTTTTATTAGATCAAAGGGAGATAACTCCGGGTCAGGGGACATAATAGACAACGAAACACTAACTTAACAGTGAAATATGACTTTACACGCGGAAGCGAGATAGGTAAAGCCTGTCGCTCACAGCTTGTGTAATGGTTGTTTAATATTATATGGGGGACATGAAGCAATTCATGTGTTGACCTTCAGAAAGTCAACTTTGTATGGGTAGTGAGTTAATTTACTATTTGAGGGCAGGTCTTATAAGACAACGGTCCGGTTCAGACATACCTCTAATTAATATAATATTGCGATTGAGAAAAGGGCTCACGCCAACCAGACAAGTTTGTGTCGATTGCCAGTAGCCAAGTAAAGTGATGCTACATTGTGACATTAGTCAGTAGGTCTATTGAGTAGCCCAAAGCCAGGTTATCTACAGTCTTTGACAAAAAAATTAGACACACAAATTTTTTTAGAAACCTCTTGCGTCACAACCAATGAGTCAAAGTTGATGACGCAACACAGGAGGGGAGGGTGTGTGTCAAAGACTGACACAGGAGGCAGGAATCCTGCCTCATGATAGAACACCACCAGGACGTGGGGTCAACCTCAGATAGAGTAGAGGGAACATAGTGGCCGGGATCAGGGCAGGATAGATGATAGAAAAGGGGGACTAGTAACTAGTCCTCACACGAAGGCGTTGACCAGATAGTTAGCACTACTGGTCACGACGGAATCACGCCTGCGTGATAGCAACGATTAGCACTCAACCAAAGACAGCTAATAGAAGCGTGCTAACTGACCTAGCACGCAAAGAGCCGAAGGACGCATGAAGGTCCTTCCGCGTGGCGTGGAGCGACGCGAGTGAAGGAAGTCAGACTGGGGACTGACTCTGTAGTGTTCACATCGTATAGAATAGATATGTGTTTTCATATAGCCTAGTAGATAGAGATTAGCTATAGGGTTTAGGAAAACTAGTGATAGAGAATATTGTGACTTTATGTGTGATTAGATAGCGACTGTTTTTGCAATTGTAAAGAGCCAACGGCAATAAAATGTACCATTTCATTCCTCGCACACGACTTGCAAGTTTCTTGTAGGGTGTGGGAGAAGTAATCCGATGATGCCTGAAACATGAGTTGTTGACAGTTACTTTCCTCCCTCTCCCGACCTTCTACGTGAAAACCTATCTTTATATAGAACCTTACCTTATGACCTGTCTCCACCCCTAAGGAGACTTATGAGCCATTTGTGGTTTTCTGTATTAGTCGGTTTTAGCCAATAGGAATATCTATCTTCCCTAAATCTATTTTACCACACCTCCCAATTGCGCTCCTCCGCCCGAAGCCTATGGGAAAATGTGGGGTGTCGGGTGAGATAAGCTCCGCCTAACATTCGGCGCTAACAGAAAACAGGTACTAGCATCTACTGTCATAGAGTAGCACAGTCATATCTGACTAAGACCTGACACAGAATAAGACGCATACAAATTTAATAAAATATATTTTCTCAAAAATTCAAACACTCATCTCCCAGATGTTGTGTTCTTAGTTGCTATTGTCATATTTGTAAAACTTCACCAACAATGATCACACAATGTGACGTTTCATATTCTTCTTGATCAATTATGTTATGATGTTGTCTGGATCCGGAGTCTTGCCAGTTTTCATTTGCTTAAGAGCATTATGAACTTTCATCTTCAAAATTGATGGTCCTTCATTATTATTCAGATTATCATACTGTTCCTCTCTCGTATCGTTATAAAGATCTTTCACATAACCTGACCACGCATTTACAATCTCTTCTTTTTCTATTATGATTTGCTCATTTTTTATTTTTTTATTTTGGCAACTCGTTGGTGTGTGCGTTCTTTTCTTAGCGATGACATGAATTCTTTTGTGCATTAATTTGGTATTCAGGGTGCTGTATTGGTTTTTAATTTCCCTTCAGTTTTCTTCAGGCCATATTTCTTTTTGACTCTTTGCACAATTTTCTAATGTTCCTGTGAATCTTTTCATATTTTCGAGGTTATTTTTGCTATTTCTTCTTATTCCTATTAGTTTTAAGATATTTTAGGTCATCCATTTCTTACGTCCAATGGACTTCATGTTTAGAATAGTTGTTTCTGCAGCTTGTGTTCTTTAATATTTCCAATTGGTCATTGACATCTTGAAATAGAATTTCCATTTCGGACAGCACATCAAATTTGTTCTTTACCTATACATAAATGTATCTTTTATCTCCTTAGTTTTTATTGCACATAGATCAAATATTTTACTTCTTGGTGTATATTTAACATTCTTTAATTGTATATGTATATTGCTTATGACTAATCCGTGGTCGTTATAGCAGTCTGCACTTGATACAGTTGTTGCGACTTTTAATGCATTTCGAAATCTTCTGTTTATGAGGATGCATTGAATATGATTTCTGATCTTACTGACAGGAGTCCTCCATGTCTATAAGTTCATTGGATGTTTTTGATACCAGTTGTTTCCAATCAAGTCTGCAACCTCTTTCATTACGTTACCCTAGTCAATTCTTGCCTACTATGCGTTCATCTGGTTGATTTCCAACGTCAGCATTAAAGTCGCCCATTATGATATTTGAAATTTAACGCTTGCACTTCTTGAAGGCATAATTGAAATCATGGTTAAGACTGTCGGAGAGGAAGCTCTGGAAGCCATTGAACAACAGTCCACTATGCATGCCCTGGACAACGAACCACCTCTCGCCGAGATCAGCGAAGCACTAGACACTCTCAAATTCGGCAGGGCAACAGGAACAGATAGTAGTATTTCACCTGACATTTTTAAATATGTCAAAGAAACGATCATCCCAGAACTGTATGCAATAATTCAGCTCTCCCGTAAAGAAAAAGCAGTACCACTTAATATGAGGGACACAAACATTTTTACCATTTATAAAAACAACGATGACAGAAGCGACTGCAACAACTATCGTTGCATTCCACTCCTCAGCATTACAGGCAAGATTTTTGCTCGAGTAATCCTAAAAAGATTACACATTCTTGCTGAATGAATCCACCCCGAATCAGATTGCGGATTTAGACCCAACAGGCCCACCATCGATATGATGTCTTTTTCAACTCAGGCAGCTCCAGGAGAAGTGAAGACAACAGAGGAAGCCATTATATATTGCCTTCATCGAACTCACACAGGCATTTGATCTCGTGAGCAGAGACGGCCTTTTTAAGATCCTTTGGAAGATAGGATGTCTACCCACCCTGCTAAGACTCGTGAAATCATTTCACGAAAACATGCAGGGAAGCATTTTATTTGACGGCTCAACATCCCAGTCATTAAGCATCATCAATGATGTAAAGCAAGGCTGCGTGCTTGCTTCTACACTTTTTGGTATCTTCTTCACCGTTCTCTTAAGGCAGGCATTTGAAACTGCCACTGAAGGCATATACCTCCATACAAGATCTGATGGCAAGCTTTATAATCCATCAAGACTCAAGGCAAAAAATAAAGGAAATCAAGGCAAAATAAAATCAAGATACATATGCGAACTACTTTTTGCAGACGATGCAGCACTTAGACTACTCATACAGCAGAAGATCTGTAACGCTCATAGATCGTTTTGCAGCCGCCTGAAGAGACTTTGGGCGCAACATCAGCCTAAATAAAACACAGGTGATGGAACAAGATGCTGGTGCGCCTCCATCAATCAAAATTTCTAATTACGAATTGAAGGTCGTCCATGAGCTTGCGCATTTGGGGTCGCCAATATAGGATAATCTTTCCTTAGAGACAGAAATCGACAGGCGCTTTAGAAAGGCAGCCACAACACTTTCCAGGCTAACTAAGAGAGTTAGGGAGAATAATAGACTACCAGAGCGTGCAAAAGTTCAAGTATACAAAAGCTTCTGTTATTATAATACTACTCTTTGGGTCTGAATCCTGGACTATGTACACACGACAGGAACGAAAGTTGAATTCCTTCCATATGAGATTTCTGAGACGTATCCTGGGCATATTCTTGAATCCTGGACTATGTACACACGACAGGAACGAAAGTTGAATTCCTTCCACATGAGATTTCTGAGACGTATCCTGGGCATATCCTTGAATCCTGGACTATGTACACACGACAGGAACGAAAGTTGAATTCCTTCCATATGAGATGTCTGAGACGTATCCTGGGCATATCCTGGACAGACCACATCCCTCCTCAAGCAGAGACGCCTCCTGAGGCTGGGCCACGTATCTCGAATGGAGGATGAACGTATTCCCTAAGATCTCCTATACGGAGAACTAGCCACAGGGAAGGGGCCAACCGGAAGACTGTAAATGCGATAAAAGGATGTGTTTAAACAAAGTATGAAAACCCTGGGCATAGACAGAGACGCGTGGGAAAGAGTTGCAACAGACAGATGTGCATGGAGAAGAGATAGTTAGTTAGTTAGACAACAGATCATCCTCATTGCACATCGAACCATTCAGTCCATAAGTGCTCGGATCCCCTCCTCAGCAAATCCCGCAGCGTGTAGCGGCTAACGTCACCAGTTCTGTGTTGGTTTATCAATCTTCTTTGGCTTCCTGCGGAGTGTTCTTGTTTGGCCACACTTCTTTTAATTTGCTGTTCTCGCAGTCTGGCCATGGTTGTAGATTCGCAGTCATCACTTGGTTCTCGCACAAGTCTTACTTCTCGTAGAATGTCAGCCTGGTCCATGGCGCGTCCACCCTCCACCTTAGCCTTACCTGCGAGCTTGTCAGCGCGCTTATTTCCGTGTACTCCCGCATGCCCTGGAGATGAAACTAATCTTTGTCAGCCGAGACCGCTCCAGAGACAGCAACCACTCTTTCGGATCCACCCCGTCTCTATCCACTTGAGCATGCTCATTGAGTCGCTAAGGAAAAATGCGCTATTGAATATCTGTGTCTCGAACCATGTTATTGCTTTACTTACTGCCATGACTTCCATAGTCAGGCTACTTGTGGTCTAAACAAAAGCACCAGAGTCCTCCTTCATAATTCTCCCTCCGGCCCGCGCCGTAAAGGCCCATGAGCTTCTCACATGTCGGACGACCGACCCATATGTGTGAATTACAGCATGGAGAAGAGATAAAAGAAACGGACTGGTGCTGTTTGGGTTCAATCTGATGCAACAAACTGAGGATAGCCGGCACAGGTTCAACTTCCAGATGCGGAAACTGTGACAGCGATTGTCACTCTCGCATTGGACTATACAGTCACCAGCGTTGCTGTCAGGTGTCTCCCCGGCGGCACAACTATATGGTCCTACAGGACTGAAAGAGACCTACTCCTAATTGAAATCACTATAAAATGCACCGATGCTGTCATCCCAGCTGTCTGTTGTTGGTGCATAATGATGTTCAGTATGATGTATGATGTTCAGTATGATGTTCAGTTCAGAAGGTCTGCCACTTAATTTTACCAGTAATATTCCACCTGACGACAGTCCAATATACTTTGATAAATTTTGATCTCTCCAGATCCAGTATAAATCCTACATCTTGCTATGGTTTCTAGCCACCAGAATGGACTATGGTAAATTTCTCGGATGTTGAAGAACACATGAAGCATGAAGCATTTGATAGCTGGATGAGTTGATGACCTATGCTTAACTGAGGGATAGAGGCATAAGAATAATAATATGAAAGTCGAGGAGGAAAAGGAGAGGGGGTGAAGGAGAAGAAAGCGGGGAGAAGAAGAAGAAGGAGAAGAAGAAGAAAACGAAGAAGTGGAGAAGAGGGAGAACAAGAAGAATGAGGAGGAGGAGGAGAAGAAGGAGGAGGAACAGTCTGGAGGAGAAGAAGAAAAAGAAGAAGAAGAAGAGGAAGAAGAAGAAGAAGAAGAAGAAGAAGAAGAAGAAGAAGAAGAAGAAACAGCAGAAGAAGAAGAAGAAGAAGAAGAAGAAGAAGAAGAAGAAGAAGAAGAAGAAGAAGAAGAAGAAGAAGAAGAAGAAGAAGAAGAAGAAGAAGAAGAAGAAGAAAAAAGAAGAAGAAGAAGAAGAAGAAGAAGAAGAAGAAGAAGAAGAAGAAGAAGAAGAAGAAGAAGAAGAAGAAGAAGAGGAAGAAGAAGAAGAAGAAGAAGAAGAAGAAGAAGAAGAAGAAGAAGAAGAAGAAGAAGAAGAAGAAGAAGAAGAAGAAGAAGAAGAAGAAGAAGAAGAAGAAGAAGAAGAAGAAGAAACAGCAGAAGAAGAAGAAGAAGAAGAAGAAGAAGAAGAAGAAGAAGAAGAAGAAGAAGAAGAAGAAGAAGAAGAAGAAGAAGAAGAAGAAGAAGAAGAAGAAGAAGAAAAAGAAGAAGAAGAAGAACTGAACAACTGAACATAAAAGACATGCAGACACGCGAGCACGTGGTACTAACCGTACTGACAAGCTGGCCCAAAAAAGAACTCATCACACATGTCATCGCGGCATAACCCAGTTTCGGTGCAATCTATACTGGTCCGACAGTGACACTCGAAGATGCAGTGCTCACCAAACCAGCCATCTTCACACACTGAAATATGATTTGTGCATCAGCTATTGTCGATATGTTGTATATGTACCAACAACTTCACACACTGAAATATGATGTGTGCATCAGCTATTGTCGATATGTTGTATATGTACCACCAACTTCACACACTGAAATCTGATTTGTGCATCAGCTATTGTCAAAATGTTGAATATGTACCACTAACTTCACACACTGAAATATGATGTGTGCATCAGCTATTGTCGAAATGTTGTATATGTACCACCAACTTCACACACTGAAATATGATTTGTGCATTAGATTATAGCGGGCTCCGTGGTGAATATGTTATGGACACAATTCGTAATCCCGCATACCCGCTTTCGAAACACCTTTTGACGACATGGTATGGACACCGGTCCTTCAGAAAGCAATGGCAAACTACTGAACGTAAACTGTTCAAGAGATTACAACTGCAATAACGCCCGTGTTGATTGCGAGATCCTATAAAGGATAAGACACTAACTTTTGTCAACATGAAGATTTACATTTTTCTCAACAATAAACACATCATTCCACACTATACTCATGATCCCACATAATACTCATGGTCCCACATTATACGCGTGGTCCCACACTATACACATGGTCCCACACTATACACATGTTCCCACACTATACACATGATCCCACACTATACACATGATCCCACACTATATACATTGTCCCTCACTATACACGTGATCCAACGCTATACACATGATCCCACACTTTACACATGATCCCACACTATACACATGATGGAACACTATACACATGATCAAACGCTATTCATATGATCCCACACTATACACATGTTCCCACACTATTGTCGTGTCCTCCTTTAAAGTGTCGTCCCTGGAGTGAAGAGAGTCGACACCCACATTATAATATTTTCCTCTCAATACTCTGGAGAATCCACCAGCTTCCGTCCAACACACTCCATCAGCCCGTGGACACCTTTTCCTATCACTCTCTCACTGTCGTACTATGCCCCCTTCTCATACTTCCCCAACGCAACATACTCAACAACTCTTGCTTCTAAAAATTAATAAAGATTAATTTATTAAAAGAAAAGTGTAACGTATATGAGACGTGTATGCGAAGAAAATGTGTGACGTGTTCTATAAAGTGTGTAGAATCGGACTCTCATACAACAACCCAGTCAGCTGATCCCAGCAAGGATAGACCACAGCACGTTACGTCAGAACATGTACTTCTCACCCAGTGCCGAAACCATCCTGCTGGATACTGATTTGCCTCTGTAGACCTCTGGTAATCCCATTTCATGATCATCCGAAATAGACACCGGTGGTATTAACAGTTAATCATGGACCGGTTGCACCCTACACAATGTCCGTTCCTATCGTTCATTAAAAAAAATGCACAAGTCCTTTGTAGTGTGTACACAGTTATTAATGTTAATTGTTAATGTACTTGTTCCTCACTCGTGTCTATCTATCCTCACGTATCATGTCTTGTGTTCTATTACACGAGATTATATCACACTAGGTAACTAGTATCAGTAATGTTCTCAGTTAGTTACTACTGTCTGATGTTGTGTGGTGCATCAGTAATCATCACTCTCTTTGGTGAATCAACTTCCTTCTAGCTTTAGTTACGTTCTGTACGCAACTTTATTGATTGTTGAACTGGTGTTCTTCCGAATGGGATTTGAATCTTTCCCAAAAACTTGTTGAGTTTCCTTGGATCTAGTAGGGAACCTAGGATAGAAACAACACATCTGGTGATAGTACTAGTCACTGATCCTTTCGGCTGAGTGTAAGCCTATCGCCTTGCTTCATGATCTTTAGCTAACTAAACTATGTCCTAGAGCAGATTAGCTACCCACCTAGGGCCGAATCAGGCTATGATAAGAAAAGACCAATAAACAGGGTGCAACCTCAGTATTCTATTCACCTTAGCAGAGCCAATATCACTATTCTACTCTAACTAGTTTTCCACTAACAGTGCTAATCATCACACTATAGGTTTAACAAGGCTACAGTCTATATTAATTAGAACTAATAGACTATATTGACTACCTTATGCAAAACCGCCTCATTCCCGGGATGGCTACTACACTTTGCCATAACGGCACATGCTAGTTAATCTTAAATTAATCTAACACTGTAGAGCTCTCCCACAAACACGTCCATCATAATCCACGGTTTTGGTCAACTCCCTTTCTCCCAATCATGGTTTATGGCAAAACCTAAAATTGGTCACGTGATATGGGTGACGTCCTGCAGGTGTTATTTGCTCATATCATCCATTGTCAAGAATCGATTTTTCCTGGCTTTAGTCCTTGTCAAAGTTGTCATCACTTGTTTAGATTCCCCAAACAAGCCAGCGAGTTCCTGTATACCCCCAACAACAGTCGCAAATAACCAGCCGTCAATCTTCTCGATGTTCCGGAAACTAAGAATTGACATATGTACTGTTACTTCCGTGCTAAGTACTTCCGTTTTCCCTCTGATATGTTTATGACTTGTCAAAGTGATATATGATTCAACGCACTCACTTCCTCTATACCTCTGCCACTGTTTAATTTTGTCCGACAGGTGATGGATAACATCCGATTGCCACTATGATCCCCCGGGCTCCATCTGCATTCAAATGTTGACCAACTGTCACGGCGATTGTCGGGATTCGTCTCCCGCACTTCCGAGTGTGGCCAATCCGTCAACCATATGTACAAGTACAACTGTTATTTCTGCCCGACCTGTTTTGGAAACACGTGCAGCCACAACTATGAATGTTTTCTCTGTATAAGTTGAAACACTTGTTGCTTAGCAGATAGTCCGGTTAATCAAAAAATCCTCTAGAATAATCAACCGGTTAAACACACGGTTTTATTTTGTGACAACTATACACATGTTCCCACACTATACACATGATCCCACACTATACACATGATGGAACACTATACACATGATCAAACGCTATTCATATGATCTCACACTATTCATATGATCCCACACTATACACATGTTCCCACACTATACACATGGTCCCACACTATACACATGGTCTCACACTATACACATACCACATTATACACACGATACCACACTATATACATTGTCCCACACTATACACGTGATCCCACACTATACACATGATCTCACACTATACACATGTTCCCACACTATACACATGGTCCCACACTATAGGCCTACACATGGTCCCACACTATACACATAATACCACATTATACACATGATACCACACTAGATACATTGTCCCACACTATACACGTGATCCAACACTATACACATGGTTCCACACTATACACATGGTCCTACACTATACACATGGTTCCACGCTATACATATGATCCCACACCATACACATTATCCCACACTATACACATGATCCCACACTTTACACATGATCCCAAATGTCCCCAATCACATCTGCCTTATCATGCACCCTCAACGGTACTGATCCAGCCAATCTATCCGCCTGCTAGATTCCCACCATACCAGCATGTCCTGAGAAAAATATCCAACAGAAGCTCTCTGAGTTTGATTGGTGAAATGAAGCCTGTCATTCTGCCCAAAGCATGCCTGTATTCACCTTTCTCATCATAATTTTGAGACAGTTACAATTAAGACATGCGTGTGTTGTTTGATCTCCAGCCAAGTGAGAGAACAGCCGAAACAACTGTATACGTTGTTCACGAGCTATCATTATCTTAAATCGTTATTCATCAAAATCGTTATAGATCAAAGACAAGTGAACTACAAAAGTAGTTCAAGTTCGCAGGAAAAACAATGAACGAATACATGCAATTAAGTGACAGAATATACAAAATACTATTTACCACGCCATACCATTTCCATCGATGGACTTGACCATGAGTGTGATCACCAGAAGATGTGAATATATCAGGGCAGGCAATATTCCCCGCAACATGTCTTTTATGCAGTCCGTCAGTCTGCCAGAAGGGAGGAAACCATCATCTGTAGAATACATAATACATGATCTGTATATTGTATCATCATCATCATCATCGTCATTATGTGTCCTGCTAGCTGACGTAGCTACACATACGTTCATACTTCTACACAGATGTCTGTTTTCGGTTTTCTGCATAAACTCTGTTAATGATATTCCTCCACGCCCCATTTCAGTCCATCAAGCATAATTTCTCTTGGTTTGCTCTGCCTGTCTCTCTGTCAGATGTTCTTCAACGCCTGTCTTTTCATCACAGACCAAAGAAATCTGTTTGTCTTTCATATTATTGTACATAATGTTTGAGTTTGATTAGACTCTCTCGGGTAGTAGTTGTTCTGACTGTCCAAGAAATTCTCAACATTCGTCTCAGGAACCACGTCTCTCTTGTATCCAAGTTCTCCCTAATCTATTAAGGCAATTTTTCATTCGGTAGTTTGACATTGCTTTCAGAACGAGAAATTAACATTTAAGTCCGACCTAATGCCGGTGTTAGGGGTGAATTGCCTACATTGTCATCAGCGCACCAGAAGTTGAGAAGCGAGCGTTCTTATCATTTCAGCCAAGTCGACGATTTATAACTTTCTATCACAGAATAGTTCTAGGGATAAGGGCACATGTAGGGATATGGGCATATGTAGGGATATGGGCATATGTAGGGATATGGGCATATGTAGGGATATGGACACATGTAGGGATATGGGTACATGTAGGGATATGGGCATATGTAGGGATATGGGCACATGTAGGGATATGGGCATATGTAGGGATATGGGTACATGTAGGGATATGGGCATATGTAGGGATATGGGCATATGTAGGGATATAGGCATATGTAGGGATATGGGAATATGTAGAAATATGGGCATATGTAGGGATATGGGCATATGTAGGGATATGGGCATATGTATTGATATGGACACATGTAGGGATATGGGTACATGTAGGGATATGGGCATATGTAGGGATATGGGCACATGTAGGGATATGGGCATATGTAGGGATATAGGCATATGTAGGGATATGGGAATATGTAGAAATATGGGCATATGTAGGGATATGGGCATATGTAGGGATATGGACACATGTAGGAATATGGGTACCTGTAGGTATATGGGCATATGTAGAGATATGGGCATATCTAGGGATATAAACACATGTAGGGATATGGGCATATGTAGGGATATGGACACATGTAGGGATATGGGCATATGTAGGGATATGGACACATGTAGGGATATGGGCATATGTAGGGATATGGACACATGTAGGGATATGGGCATATGTAGGGATATGGACACATGTAGGGATATGGACACATGTAGGGATATGGGCATATGTAGGGATATGGGCATATGTAAGGATATGGGGACATGTAGGGATATGGGTACATGTAGGGATATGGGAACATGTAGGGATATAGGCATATGTAGGCATATGGGCATATGTAGGGATATGGGCATATGTAGGGATATGGGCACATGTAGGGATATGGGCATATGTAGGGATATGGGCATAGGAAGGGATATGGACATATGTAGGGATATGGGCATATGTAGGGATATGGGCATTGTGACGAAACGCCATGACAGCAAAAGAATTATTCTATCATTCTCTAAGTAAAAGAATTATTGTCCACCAGAAAATAATCTGATTCCCCAACCAAGGAATAAGGAAAAACTAACAGAGATTGAAAACAAGAGAAGAATACATTTTGACTACGCACGCCCCATCATTTCTGTAATGCTAGGTCTTGCTAGCAACCCCGGAAGGCTGGTGATAACAACGGATTGGAATGTAGTTATGACGCAACGTCTACTGCATCGCCAAGGCATTTTTCATTGTTTCAGGCCGTGGCGGGGCATCGGTCAATTTGATTGGCAGAGAGAACTACAGTCCATGTGGGAAATAGGTGGAGTTAATAAATATGGGACATATTAATTAGCCCACCTGGAAACTAGCAAGGAACGGAGAGAATAAGACTACAAGCATGGCCCGCAAGACTTCAGATGCATTCACAATAGCGTACCAGGGAAGCCGGAATTCTAATTTCTGGTGAGATATTACCCTCTCGTTTTGTTACTTCAATACAAAGTCGTATGACAGGATTTCCTAGCTAAACTCAGGTAATACCACATTATTGTTACTCTGATACGTTTCTCTGCTAGTCTGAGCCTGTGTAGTTTTCTTGTTCTGCATATTCTCCCAAACTTTACACTGGTGGATTTTCTGTGTTACTCGGTGTTCCAGGTTCTAGATTTACTATTACACTAAGAACTACCCTCTTCTTTCATTCACCACTAGGTTGTCTGATTTGTTGTATGTGATAATTTGGAGAAATCCATTATCCAAGCTACATGAGCGTGTGGCTTATGCATGTACAGGAAATACATTTAGATTCATCCTGTATGATGTTAAACATTGGGGAGACTAACTACTTAGGAGAAATTCATGAGAGCTACCAGTCTCTTGATAGCGTTCAATTAACCTTGATTATTTGGACCAACACTTTGAGTGCCTACCAAGATTGTGGTGAAACCACTTGGTTTGAGGAATGGCACCAGTTCACCTTGTCTGCATGATGTCTGCATGAGGACAGACATGACTTAGGACATTCAATATCCCAGACAGATTCAGGGAAGGCATTTAATGTTCGACAGGTACTGTGCGACCAGTCCTTCCGACAAGACAGTATGAATGAATCAGAAAGGGAGAGAGTAAGTGAGGTGAACTTATATGGGAAACTCTTCATTACATAAATGTATGTGAATATGTATGTTTTGAGCTATAGATGTTCTAAACGGTCTTATGAATATATACATATATATTTATTTGTTTAGAACTGATATACGTTTATGTAACATGCCATCATATATCATCATACCATCATATATTATGACTTGAATGTATGTTTATATGAATGTATAGACATATGTGTTTGAGATGTGTAGATGTAGATACTACCCATCTCCGTTCGTTTCATTCCAGATCTCTTAGGAGCAAAGGACAGTCAACTCATATCAGGGAATGACTTAGCCAAGTGAAGGGACCAATTTGGACTCCTTCAATCTGACAGTGAACTGCGTCTCACTGGGGGAAGCATGACCTATGTGACCTCTTAAGTTACGTATACCATATTATAATCATCATCATCATATGATCATCAAGACTAGAAATAATAAACACAGTTGTTGTATTTTAAAACGCAATTTGTCCGTATAATTCTAAATGTTTATAAATATTTGTGTAGCTTAAATAATCTAGTGCACACATTATTATATCATTTAGTGGGGGTTCGCACACACTGTCCAGAAGGGGGAATTTATGTCAGGGAAGTACCTTGCATTTGCAGTCATAAGTAACCAGATTACGTTGCATAACTTAACTCCTCCTTTGATGAATGTTAGTCGCATAATATATTAGAAAGAAAGTTATTGGTGTGCCAGAAACGTGAATTCCTAATAATACCACTAATTGAAAATATGCCACACGACAATAAGTCTAAGGACCATGTTGATGATAGGCAGCCCTTGAGAACTGCCAGGGGGAAGATAAATGGATATTTGACAAACAGGCAAATTGCTATGCACTGGGCATAAATACTGTTAAATATGCTCTACGAATGCACTACGAGAAGTAAGACTGTTGCTAGAACCAAGTGATGACTGTGAATCTACAACCATGGTCAGACTGCGAGAACCAAGTGATGACTGTGAATCTACAACCATGGTCAGACTGCGAGAACCAAGTGATGACTGTGAATCTACAACCATGGTCAGACTGCTAGAACCAAGTGATGACTGTGAATCTACAACCATGGTCAGACTGCGAGAACCAAGTGATGACTGTGAATCTACAACCATGGTCAGACTGTTAGAACCAAGTGATGACTGTGAATCTACAACCATGGTCAGACTGCTAGAACCAAGTGATGACTGTGAATCTACAACCATGGTCAGACTGCGAGAACCAAGTGATGACTGTGAATCTACAACCATGGTCAGACTGCTAGAACCAAGTGATGACTGTGAATCTACAACCATGGTCAGACTGCTAGAACCAAGTGATGACTGTGAATCTACAACCATGGTCAGACTGCGAGAACCAAGTGATGACTGTGAATCTACAACCATGGTCAGACTGCTAGAACCAAGTGATGACTGTGAATCTACAACCATGGTCAGACTACGAGAACCAAGTGATGACTGTGAATCTACAACCATGGTCAGACTACGAGAACCAAGTGATGACTGTGAATCTACAACCATGGCCAGACTGCCAGAACTGCAAATTAAAAGAGGAGTGGCCAAACAAGAACACTACGCAGGAAGCCAAAGAAGATTGATAAACCAACACAGAATTGGTGTCGTAAGCCGCTACACGTTGCGGGATTTGCTGAGGAGGGGATCCGAGCCCTTATGGACTGAATGGTTCGATGTGCAATGAGGATGATCTGTCGACTAACTAACTAACTAACCAACTAACTAACTAACTAACTAACTAACTAACTAACTAACTAACTAACTAACTGTTATGTAAAATACTAATAAATGAAATCCCTAACTGCAGAGCTGTGCTTATAATAACTGAGTGAAGATAGCCAGCACATGGTGAACAATACAGTGGTCTGAAATACATATTATATCATCTAGAAATTAATAAGTATCACAAGTATATATTCATTTATTAACCACACATAAACATGTATTACATGAAAAAAACAATAGACACCATATATCCCATTTGTAATACAGACGGATTGAACATGATATTATTGGTATAAATATAACACAATGTAAACATTGTAAAGTGTTCATATACATCATATTAATGTGGCTATATGTCTTTGGTTTTCTTCGCACTTTCCAAAGAAAATACATCTCATCTATCAGATAGATAGCCTTCGGTTTGTCAGCCGCAACTTATCAATGCGTAGAAGGAAAGGGTACAGTAAATGCTGTGTATATGCTTTGAACAGTTATTGAACGTGCTATAAAGTAAACAAGGATATACATCATTGCTTTATTGACTACACAAAGGCTTTTGATAGAGTTAGACATGTCAACATGGTAGATATGCTTGCAGATCTACAAATTGATGGGAAAGACATTAGACTTATAAAAAACATAAATTGGAAACAACAAGCTGCCATAAGGATTGATAATAAAGTGGGACAATATCAACCTATAAGAGAGGTGTTAGGCAGGGATGTGTAATGTCTGCAGATCTGTTTTCCCTGTACAGTGAAAATATTTTCAGGAATGTAGAAGATATAAATGGAATCAGCATTGGAGGACGAAACATCAATAACATTAGATATGCAGATGATACAATATTGATTGCAGAAAATGCACAAGATCTACAACAATTAGTATACGCATTTGTTGTACATAGTGAGCAGCTGGGGTTGGATTGTCAGAAGACACAGGTTATGGTCGTCACTAGGAAGAACGAAGTACCACAATGTAATATACAAGTAAATGGGAATATTCTTCAACAAGTGAACCGGTACAATTATCTCGGAACAGTCATTACATCTGATGGGAGATGCCTTAAAGAGATTAGAACAAGAATCGCCATGGCGAAAGTAGCCTTTAGCAAGATAAAAATTATTCTGACCAATAAAAAGATGTCAATTGAAACGAGAAAAAGATTGTTGAGGAGATACATAAAGCCTGTTCTTTTGTATGGATGTGAAACTTGGACAATGTGCAGTCAAGCTGAAAAAACATCTGATGGCTGCAGAAATGTGGTTTCTGAGGAAAATGCAAAGAATACCTTTGACTGACAGAAAAACCAACGACCAAGTACTACAGGAGACCAATGAAAATCGTAAATTGATTAGAGAAATTGGACGTAGACATTCAAAATCTTTTGAACATGTTATGAGAAGAAATGGATTGGAGAACTTGGTGACAACTGCCAAGATAGAAGGGAACAGACCAAGAGGAAGACCCAGCGAAAAATACCTGGATGGATTGGCCATATGGCATGGACGAGACGGGAACATTGAGCGAATCACGACGCTGGTGATCGAGTGAAATGGCGAGTCATGACCGCCCACGCGTTCCGGCATGGCACATGATATATATATATATATATATATATATATATATATACACACACACACATATATATATGTGTGTGTGCGTGTGTGTGTGTTTGAATGTGTGTGTGTGTGTGTGTGAGGACAGCCCAGCAAGGCTGTGCTCATTATCGCCGGCCGCCTTCACTTCGACAAGCATTTTCTGGTACCTATTGTTAGGTGGGTCGCCATTGGATGCCAGGTCAATTAAAAGTAAATCCTCGTCAACACGAATTAGAACCACGATCTCCGTGTCGACAGGCACACCAGCTAGTTGCTGCTCCTATATATGCATGTAAGTAGTCCCACGGCAGATCATCATCATCAATTGCCATGCCGACACTCGTGGGCGGTCCTGTTTCACCATCTCACACGACAACAGAGTTGTAGATTAGCTCTGTGGTGTTGACTCGATTATGTCATGTGGCAAAGGCATACATATAGTTACCTCTCCGACGTCCCCTTATTCTTGTCCCTTTCAATCTTGTCAGTTGTCATCGTGTTTTTCTGTTTATTTCTTTTCAAAACGTGAAATGATAGGTGTCCAAATAATCTAAGACATGGCATAAGATTTGAAGTAACCAATTCCCTTTCTTCAAGCCCATCTTTCAAACAATTTCCGGGACATTCTAACAACTCTCCAGTTTATGACGCTTGATCAACTCCAGAGCCGTCATGGGTGGAACATAACGATGAATGCTAACTCTCCTTGGGATTCAAATGAGACGCTGTTTACGTGTACTAACAACAATGTCAATATTGCACCATGTATATTTATTATATTTCAGCTGCGATCGTCAAACACCATTGTTCTACACCGGAAGAGAGCTATTATGTATATGACGTGACAATAAGTGCACCGTTGCAGACAGACACGTAAAACATACGTGTAGCATAGCATGTTAATGAAACAAGGATATCGTCTGCAACAAAGACAGTTGTACATGTATGATTGACAAGACAGGACAGGAAGACGTCCAAGGAACAGAACACACTTTTACTTGCATGGCTTCAACATGTCGGCCGGAAATACGCACAATTCAACATGTCGGCCGGAAATACACACAATGTGCTGACGAAATCAGCATGCAGTCGGAGAAGGATCCATCCATCCATCCATCATGTGTCATGCCGATAAGCGTGGACGGTCATATTCTGCCATCTCACTCGTTCACCAGAGTCGTGGATCAGCTCCGCGTTCCTGTCCTGACCATACAACGTGGCCAAGCCACATTTACTTCTCGGTCTCCCCCTTGATCTATTCCCTTCGATCTTGTCTGTCGTCAACAAGTTCTTCAAGTCATTTCTTCTCATAACATTCCCAAAAAATTGTGACTGTCTACGTCTAATGTGTCTAATCAGTTTACGATCTTCAATTGTTTCTTGAAGGACTTGTTCATTGGTCTTTCTGGCTGTCCATGGTATTCTTTGCATTTTCCTCAGAAACCACATTTCCACAGCCATCAGCTACTTCTCACCTTGACTGCTTATTGTCCACGCTTCACATCCATACAAAAGTATAGGTTATATGTAGCACTTCAACACTCTCTTTCAATTGATATAATTTTATAGGTCAATATGTTTTTCGTCTTGCAAAAGGTTACCTTCGCAATGGCAATTATTGTTCTAATCTCTTCAAGGCATCTCCCATCAGGTATTATGACTGTGCCGAGATAACTGTATCGATTCACTTGCGTAAGAATATGCCCATTTACTCGTATCACATTGTGGTATTTCCTTCTTCCCAGTGACGACCATAATCTGTGTCTTCTTACAATTCAATTCTAACCCTAGTTGTTCACTGTGTGCAACAACCGCATCTACTAAATTTTGCAGGTCCTGTTCATTGTCTGCAGTCAAGACTGTATCATCTGCATATCTAATGTTATTGATGTATCGACCTCAATGTTGATCCCTACCATATCTTCTATATTTCTGAAAATATTTTCACTGTACAGGGAAAAAAGATCTGGAGTTAGGATATTCAGATTGTAGGACATCAGGCATCTGTGTCTAGTCTAGTCTAGTCGTTGTATCAACATCACAGCACACGGTTTTAACCCATAAGTGCTCAGTTTTTCTCCTAACTCAAACCTGAGTCTGGAGAAACTCAGCTCAAAACACGAACTCCGTTGCATCGGCGAGGATCCTGAAATACTTTGGGTATATTTTTAACTTGAAATTTTGCCCAGGCAGCGCCGTTAGGCTACTCTTTTTCGATTTCCAACTGCCAAGGGATGTTTTACATGCGCAACAATACACACGGGCGTCCGATCTCACTACCCGGAGACCTGGGGAAATTTTATTACTGGAAGTCCAGTTTAATTTTTTAAATAAATCCCGGTCCTCACCAGGGCCTGAACCCGGGACCTCCAGAACTCGAGGCGACACCATACCTCGAGACCACTCAGCCCCCCCCCCCCCCAAAGGCATTTGTGTAAGGACAGCTATCTCCTGTATGTTTATCTAAAGCTAGACATATTGTCTAGTTCGGCAGAGCGCTTTGTATTAATTGATGTTTCCAACTATATAAGCTATAAGTCATAGGCTTAACTAGGTAGAGCGTAGTGCCAGGAATCATTTCCAACAGAAATTCACTATTTAGTGCATAGGGAACAAGGTATGAACGCCAACCGTGTATGGACCTGTACTATAATCTTTCACTAGTGAGTGCATAGGGAACAAGGTATGAACGCCAACCGTGTATGGACCTGTACTATAATCTTTCACTAGTGAGTGCATAGGGAACAAGGTATGAACGCCAACCGTGTATGGACCTGTACTATAATCTTTCACTAGTGAGTGCATAGGGAACAAGGTATGAACGCCAACCGTGTATGGACCTGTACTATAATCTTTCACTAGTGAGTGCATAGGGAACAAGGTACGCACGCCAACTGTGTATGGACCTGTACTATAATCTTTCACTAGTTAGTGCATAGGGAACAAGGTACGCACGCCAACCGTGTATGGACCTGTACTATAATCTTTCACTAGTGAGTGCATGCCGGTCTTCCAGGCCTAGGCGTTAACGACTTTCTCCGTAATCCCAAATATCCTCGTAGGGTAACGCAGCTGCGCGAGATTCGGTAGTGATCGCGTCGCGTTGGTTACTTACTGGGGTATGTGAGCCGGTCGCTCAGAAAGCAATGGCAAACTACTGAACGTAATCTTGCCAAAAAATCAACAATAGCGGTAAAATGTTGGTGTTGACAGCAATGTCCTGTAAATAGGAAATGCAAAAAAAAGTTGATTGCAAAGGAAATACGACACGCAGGCGAACTGTGTATGGAAACAATATTCAGTACGTTATTATATTCAGAGTCACAATTTGGAGTGCGAGAAGTGGAACCATAAACAGTAGTCACGATGTTTTTCTCTCAGTGCCATCTCTAACACCCGAAGAGGAACTTGCTTTTGAATTGGACTGGTCGGCAGAGGTCGGCTCTTAAATCTCATGAAAATACAGCATTTAATCAAATTGTTCAGCCTGCATACTCTCTCTCTCTCTCTCTCTCTCTCTCTCTCTCTCTCTCTCTCTCTCAATCTCTCTCTCTATCTCTCTCTCTCTCGTGTTTATGGGTTTAGTTTTGTGTGGGAGGGGAGATGTGTGAGAGGTGGGGGAGGTGTGGGATGTGCAGGTGGATGAAGGATGTATGCGGGGATGGGGGATGTATGTTTGGCTGGGTGGTTGGGGTGTGTGTGGGTGGGAGGATAGATGAGAGACGCATGTGTTGATGGGCGGGTGGGTGATGTGTTGGTGTGAGTGGTTGATGGATGAGTACGTGAGTGGGTGGATGTGTGAGAGAGATGAGTGTATTGGTGGGGGATATGTGTGTTTGTGGCAAGATGTGTGTGAGCGGCGGATGTGTGTGGTGGGGTGTATGTGGGTGGTGGGGTGTGTGTGGTTGGGAGGTGTGTGTTTTTGGGTGTTTATGGGTGGGGGATATGTGTGGGCAGGTGGGGAGATTGTTTGTTGGCGGGGATGTGTGTACAGGTGGGGGATGTGTAGTTGAGAGGTGGCGGATATTGGGTGGGTGAGTGGGTGTAGGTTGGCTGATGTGTGTTTGGGGGAAATTGTGAGGGTTCGAGATGTGTGTGTGGAAAGGTGCGGGATGTGTGGGTTGGCGGGGGTATGTGTGTGTGGTTTTGTGAAGTGTGTTTTGCTGGGTGGTTGCGGGTGTGTGGGTGGGTATTGGAGAATATTTGGGTGTGTGTGCGTGTCGGTTATGGGATGGGTGGGGGATGTGTGTGTGTGGGTGGAGAAATGTGTGTGGGTTGGGATGTATGTATAGGTGGGGGATGTGTAGTTGAGAGGTGGCGGATATTGGGTGGGTGAATGGGTGCAGGTTGGCTGATGTGTGTGTGTGGGTGTGTGGGGGAAATTGTGAGGGTGCGGGATGTGTGTGTGGATAGGTGCTGGATGTGTGGGTTTGGGGGGGGGGGGTACGTGTGTGTGGTTTTGTGATGTATGTTTTGCTGGGTGTTTGCGGGTGTGTGAGTGGGTGTTGCAGAATATGTGGGTGGGCGTGTGCGTCTCGGTTATAAGATGGGTGGGGGATGTGTGTGTGGGTGGAGAAATGTGTGTGGGTGGGGGATCAATGGGTGGGTGGCGGCATGTATGTTTGCCTGGGTCTGAGTGAGTGCGTGGATGTATGTGTGGGTGGGTGGGGGAGGTGTGGTGGGTGGGGGATGTAAGGGTGGCAGCGGGACGTGTGGGTGGCTGCGGGATGTGAGGGTGGATGGGGGATGTGTCTCACAACATTGCAATATGCACTGTTTATGTTTACAACTTTCATTTGACAATGTTTGTTTCCCCATGTGAATGCATCATACGTAATATGTTTTGTTTATGCTTACAAAATCCATTTGACAATGTATTGTCCCCCCTATGTAAATGTAACATGCACATTTGATGAATGAAAGATGAGTGATTGAAAGGGCCGAATGTAAGACGGGCCTGCGTGCCCAATTTGTTACCCTTTTAAAATAAAGTTCGTTCGTTCTCTCTCTCTCTATCTCTCTCTCTCTCTCTCTCTCTCTCTCTCTCTCTCTCTCTCTCTCTCTCTCTCTCATCCACACACATACACACACACACACACACACACATACACACAGCACATGACGAGAGACAGAAAAGACAGTCTTTTATAACGACAATATGTCCACTCCTTGTGTAATACGCAGCGGTGTGAAATAAGGATATGTGTTAGATGTTCTTCTTCTTGTTTGCAAAATTCTTGAAAAAAGATTACGAACTACTTTAGAACCCCAGCTTAGCGAAACACAACTTGGATTTAGGGAAAACAAAGGATGCACATATGCCATTTTTGTTCTTAGACAACATATAGAAAAATCAATCGAATTCAATGAAACACTCTACTTAGCCTTTTTCGACCAAGAAAAGGCATTCGATAGAGTAGATAGAAACAAGCTGTGGGAAATCCTTAAACAATATGGAGTGAGTACACATCTAACAAACCTATGTAGAAGCTTATACAAAAACAGTGAATGCATAGTGAGAGCAACTGGAGGACACTCATAACCCTTCACCATAAGATCTGGAGTACGACAATGTTGTGTACTGTCCCCTCTCTTGTTCATAACATATATAGACAACATATGTAAAGAAACCAACCAAGCAGAGACAGCAAGAATACCGCATGACAAGAACACAGAAGAAGAACCATCTGTAAATCTAACCATTAGAGAACTCTTGTTTGCGGACGACCAAGCACTAATAGCAAAATCAGAAGCTCAATTACAAGACCACGTGAATAGTCTACTCTAAACGAAATGTGTAGGGAACGTAACATGAAAATTAGCACAAGCAAAACAGAGGTAATGACCATAACTAAAGAAGAACAAACAGCAACAATTCACCTAAACGAACATCCCTTGAAACAAGTAAAGAGTTTCAAGTACCTGGGAAGTATAATATCGTCAAATGGCAGATCAGAAGACGAGATCAAAACTAAGTGCAATAAGGCAAATCAACTCATTGGACAAATGGCACCAATACTAAAGAACAAACATGTATCAATAACTACTAAGAAAGCACTTTACAACACAATCTTCCTACCAACTCTATGCTACCAATGCAAAACCTGGACAATGACAGAAAAAGAGAAAAGAAAAGTCACAACAACAGAAATGAAGTTCCTGAGAAGAATACTCAACGTATCAAGAAGAGATAAGATCAGAAATGAAGAAATCAGGACTAAAATGGGGGTTAAAGCAGCACTAGATTTTATTAGAAAGCAGCAAGTCAAATGGTTTGGTCATGCAAGTAGGTTACCAGTCAACCGCATACCACAACAAGCAATGATGTACAGACCAGAGGGAAGCAGAGGAAGAGGCCGACCACGTAAACGTTGGACGGAGGGAATAGCAGAATCCATGGGAATATCGGTATATGAAGCCCATAATCGGGCACTCTCACGATGTTTATACTTCACCTCGACACCACAAGGTACAAGAGGAACATGATGAGATCAGATGAGATGTATTGTATTGTATTGTACTGTACTGTACTGTACTGTACTGTACTGTACTGTAGTGTACTGTACTGCACTGTATTGTACTGTACTGTATTGTATTGTATTGTATTGTATTGTATTGTATTGTATTGCATTGTAAACTATTGAAGCTCAGTTATTGTATAGTAGCTCAGTTAAATATAAGAAAAAACAAACTACCCCTCTTGATGAGAATTAGTTATAACACCAGTCTATTACTCTGATACATAACCACATTTCTACATCCACCTTGTGTTCTCCTCGCATTGTTTATTCGCTGCCCACGATTCTGCATCATACAATAATTATTGAGAACATGCAACACTTATGTGAACAAGTGATATCATAGTTTGAACAATTTGTGGACATCCGTATTTATGCTTCATACTGATATTGCTTGACCTTATTTGCAGATGCCAGGTCTGTGACCCGGAATATTCAGTTACCATGGTTATTGTCTCAAGACTAATAGTGACCACTTCAAAGAGCATGTAGTAGACAACAGTAACCTCACATTCCACAACAGTATACAGAAAAGAGAGAAAGAAGGTACCAATAAACAGAAATCCTAACACATATCTGTGAAATAGTACCCGGCGCCTGTGGCTTAGGGGACAGTAAGACCCTCAGTGTCCGACGTCCCGACACTCTGAGGCTTTGATCCTATGAGCCGCGGGAGATTTGGAAGCATATAGGTTAGCGTTGATTTCCATGGCATGAGGCGTCCGTCATTCAGAAGGTAATGGCCAACTTCTTCTTCTGCTCTTGATTCCAACTCCCCCTCCCCCTCCCCTCTCCCCCTGGACATATACACTCAACCAAACCGCGCCAAGTCTTTCTGTCTGGCAAACTACTGAACTAACCCGGCATTCGCAAACAGCCAATACATCCTGGGGTTACTGCAACAGTCTGCAAAGGACACGCAAGTAAGAGAAGCCTTACACGTAGGGCAACTCAGAATATACAGCATTTTAACAAGGCAATCATATTGTAAACAAATCCATACACTTTGATGTATGGGTCTCTAACTTGTACAGCTCGCTGATTCTATTAATCGACACTTCTTTTTTTCCATTCGGCTTTGCTAGTTTGACGTGTAATTATCTGAACTTTTTTCATCCATCCATCCACCCATCCGTCCGTCCGTCCACCCATCAATCCATCCACCCATCCACCCATCCACCCACCCATCCATCCATCCATCCATGTATTCTAGCCTTACCCATGAGATCATCCAAACACGTTATAAACTATGGAAAGTCATTAAGCAACAGGCATTTTAATATGCATTCCATGAATATATATGTATACATGTAGTGTGTGCCACGTATCCGGCACATAATGGCCATGGAGGAACGGTTTGACGGTCAAGGCTGATATGCTGTGGAATTCTACGGTAGGTCAGACTGAGCGTTGGAGCCAGGTTTGTCTCTGGTTAGACCGTGCACAAACATTGAGTTCTCGGTCGGTAAACTTATAACACGCGTGTTCCGTTTGTTGTGGACCGGTCTGTGGCGCTGGTTGCTTATTCGTAAAGACCACTCGGCACTGGATATCTTCACTTCTGTCAGTAGTGTGATAACATCCGTATCTCATCAGTGTTCTGTCAGTGGCGTGGCCACCTCCTCATCCCAGGAGAGTTCTGTCAGTGGCGTGGCCACCTCCTCATCCCAGAAGAGTTCTGTCAGTGCGGTGACCACTTTCTCATCCCAGAAGAGTTATGTCAGTGGCGTGATCACCTCCTCATCCCATGAGATATCTGGCAGTTGCGTGACTGCCTCCTCATCCCAGGATCTTATTCAGATGACACATATCCAGCGGAACGTATTTCCTGTACACACAGACTGATCTCGTCGTTGCCTGTACACACAGTCTGATCTCGTCGTTGCCTGTACACACAGACTGATCTCGTCGTTGCCTGTACACACAGACTGATCACGTCCTTGCCTAGACGTCAAATGTCTGGTCGTCGGTCTAGCTCTGAATGTCTTCTCTGTCTCGTTAGACACCAGTACAGGGCGTAGATGCAGGTCAGCAAGACAGTGACTGAGACTATCATAGACTTCATGAATTGATTGCCTGCATGAAACACTGTGGAAGAGAACATGGCAACAGTGGGATCAGGAAGCACACAACAGAACCATTCTACACTTACAAAACAACATCATATAAATGTCAGTTCCTATTCCTATCCAGTGGAGTGAGAGAGAGAGAGAGAGAGACAGAGAGAGAGAGAGAGAGGGGTGGTGTGGTTTCACATTGAACAGAGTTTGTAGGTAGACCAATTCTAAATTGGTAACCACGAATTTTCTTGGATCAATTTCGATTCAATAATCAATTTCGATAAATCACTTTAACAGTATGGAGATAACACTAAACATCACACGCGGCTTAGGGCCTGTACACAGGATGCTATCCTATATTTTTGTTAAAACACTGTTATACAAATACCATGTACTTGCTTGCATAGCATAAGTACTATAGACTATAGACAGACAGCATGGCAGAAATGCAGACACAACATCCAAAGCAATGCGGACACTTAATGTGAAACGATGCAGACACTTCATGTAACAACATACAGAGACATCATGTAAACCAATGCAGACACATCATATAAAGCCGTACAGACACATCATACAAAACCATATCGACACATCATGTAAAACCATTCAGGCACATCATGTAAAGTAGGTCAATAATATAAGCTTATTAAAAGATTCCAATTCCATTTTCAAAACAAACATTCCCAATTCGGCCTCGTTCAACCTGCGTCTTTCAGCTGTGGTTATTGTTGAGGTCCGTGGTTTTTGTGGGTTCATTCACCCCAATTCTTGTCTTGCGCGCTCTTACGAGTTGGTCCTGATCCGGACTGGTTATGTTTGTATGTGTCTGTGACGTCAGCTGGGGGATCGATCGGCGGCTATCCTTTGTACTCGTCTCCTCTTGTGGTATCTTTTGTTAGTGAAGGCTACTGGCTCGTCTGGCTTGACTGGTAGCAGTATGTATAAGGACTTTTTATTTGGTGTTTTTGCCTCCTTTTTTGTATATTTCTGTATGAGCTTTTCGATGTTTTAATTTTCCTCCTTGCGCCCTTTTTCTTCCTCGAGTTTGAGCTTCTGTTGCCATTCGATTTTTTCCTCTGCGTCCATCCACGGGAGCATCTCTCCGTTTTCTATATAGTACGTGTAGCCGGGTCCATCTTCAAAGTCAGTAATTCTATCTGGGTATTCTACTAATCTCCTGAGTTTCTTTGGTTTCTTCTTTTCTCTTTCAATCCAGCACCTTTTGAATTCCCTGTGCCTGAGTTCCTCCAGTCTTGCCCCCTCTCGTAGCACATCCAAGGTAGGCCCCCCGGGATTCTCCGTGCCGACGTCAGGGTGCTCATCTCGGTTTTCTTCGGATGTCTGGCGAGATATTGGTTTCCCTTTGTTGGCCTTGGGCGTTGCGGTTGGGCTGCTGGCTGAAGCTTTCGGTTCAGGCTCGATCTCTTGGTTTTCATCTTGCGGTTTCTCTGTGGTTTCTTGTATGGCTTCTGTTGGTTTGTTTTGGAAAAGTTCCATTTCAGCTTTTTGTCGTTCTCGCTCTGATTTTATCGTTTTTTATGATTTCTTCGTTTTCATTCTTTATCATTGCCACCTGTCTCACCACTTGTTTGATGTATTGTTGGATCTCCCTTAGTTCCGCCAGTAGTTTTCCCTTGTCGCTGGTCGGAGTCGGCGTCAGCAGCAGTGTCTTGACTTGCTTCTTCAACTCGTTTATCTGATTTTGCAGGTGATTTCTTTCAGCTTGTGATATACCTGTGGCTGTCTCGCCACTCCGCATTGCGATCGTTAGGGCGTCTCTGTGTCGTTGCATGTACGGACAGCCCAAGTCTGGGGTCTGAGTGGTCTCGAGGTATGGTGTCCGCCTCGAGTGCTGGAGGTCCCGGGTTCAGGTCCCGGTGAGGACCAGGATTTATTTAAAGAATCCACCAGGACTTCCAGTAATTTCCCCTGGTCTCTGGGTAATGAGATCGGATGCCCGTGTGTATTGTTGCGCACGTAAAAAATCCCTTGGCAGTTGGAAATCGAAAAAGAGTAGCCTAACGGCGCTGCCCAGGCAAAATTTCGAGTTAAAAATATACCCAAAGCATTTCAGGATCCTCGCCGATGCAACGGAGTTCGTGCATTGAGCTGAGTTTCTCCAAACTCAGGTTTGAGTTAGGAGGAAAACGGAGCACTTATGGGTTAAACTGTGTGCCGTGATGTTGATCCAACGACTAAAACGACTTTTAAAAAAAGCCCTAGTATCGTGCTCCATGCTTGATCAGGCGGTTGGCGCACTTTCGTTTGTTGTTGGGTGCCCGGAAGTCTGTGTCCAGCTTGGCCAGCGGACACTCCTTGAAGGCGTGGTGGTCGGCGCAGTACCTGCTGATTTCGGTCTTACTGCGACATGCTGCTCTGCTGTGAAGGGCCCTCTGATATCTGGAATATTGGGTGATTCTTGGGATTAATCTCTCTGGCTGCTGCATTCTCTTGTTCATTGATACTGTGGTCGGCAACCCGCTGCCCTCTGTTGTCACCACCCCCAAGGTTGTAGGTATCTTGGAGTAGGTGAGGAACCGCTCCGCTTTCATGAATCGGATGTGATTATTCTCTTCTCGTAGCTGCTTCAGGATTTCTTCGTCTGATAGCTCCACTTGTATACACTTGACAACCCACTTGCCTGTCCGTGAGCCGGTGTTTCCGACTATGGTGTCTTTCTCCTCCCTCTACTTCTCAGTAGGTTTAGCTCTTGTCTGTGGTGGGCTGTCGATCTTCTCCCTCGATCTTCTCCCTCGAGGTAGCTTCAGTAATAACTGTAGTTTCAGGTTCTTTGATGTAGCTAGCAGGCATGCTCTCCACGTTCGTCTTCTTGATGGATCCCACGCTGAACATCTTGGATACCGCGCATTTCTTGTTGTTGGACTTGCACGTGCCATTTTCCCCCGTATCAGGCTTCTGGACTTGTCTTGATAGCGCTCGCAAATGCGAATGACCTTTTGCGCCTATTAAAAGAGGTGTGCGACATAGGTTTATAATGTCTCCAAATCTTTTCTCCCTATGCAGTGTACATATTTTTAGAAATGTAGAAGGTACGAAAGGAATTAACATTGGTCGTTGTAACATCACTAACATTAGATATGTAGATGATACAGTATTAATTGCAGACAATGAACAGGACCTGCAACATTTAGTAGATGCGGTTCACACACAGTGACCAACTAGAGGTATAATTAAATTGTAAGAAGCCAGCTAGTACTGTAGTCACGAAGAAGAATGAAATAGCACGGTGTAATACACGGGTAAATTGGAATGTTCTTAAACAAGTGAACTGGTAGAGATATCTCGTAACAGTCATAACATCTGATAGGACGTGCAATGAAGACATTAGAGCAAGAATCGCTTTGGCGAAATTAGCCTTTGCAGAATGGAAAACATACTGACTAATAACACGATTTAAACAACAACAAAATACGCGTTGAAGTGTTACATAGAATCAATACCTTTATGTGGATGTGAATCATAGACGATGAGCAGACCAGCTGAAAAACATCTAATGTCATTGGACATGTGGTTTCTTAAGAAAATGCAAAGAATACAATGGACACACAGAACAAGCACTGAGCAAGACTTACAAGACACAAATGAAAACCATAAACTGATTAGAGAAATTAAATGAAGACATTCACACATTTTTGGGAACGTTATGATAAGAAATAAACTAGAGAACGTGGTGACAACTGCCAAGAATGAGGGAAACAGAACCAGGGAAAGACAGAGAAATACAATTCTGGATATCTTGGCCAACCGGCATGGTCGAAACAAGAATACAGAGCTGATCGACGAATTTGGTGATCGTGTGAGATGAAACATGACCGCCCACGCTTATCGGCATGCCATGATGATGAGTCAAGACCCCATAATGTAAGCATTACAGACGTACAAGATGTAAGCACCCCGGACTGAACACAGCCTGCACAGTCATACAACACGTAAACAGCACATGCATACAGCATGTCAAGTCTCTCGACATACAGCAACATCTAAGCACATACAAAAAAATGTTTTGCATATCCTTTACAGGACATCGCTGTCAACATCAGCATCTTTCAGCTGTATGTTGATTTCTTGGCAAGATTTCGCTCAGTAGTTTGCCATTGCTTTCTGAGCGGCCGGCTCACATACCCCGTAAGTTACCGACCCGATTCGAACCACTGCTGATTCTCACCGTAGATCACGTTACTTACGAGAGTATACGAGATTACGGAGAAAGGTCGCTAACCTCTAAGCCAGGAAGCCGGCATCTAAGCACTACAGACATAGATATTGCTCCTCATGTAGTAACCTCAGCACGTGTGTTACCAGGGAATGTAGCGGAACCAAAGAACTGTAACATTGCTACATACAAGACGTATCGTAAGAGGCGACTATGGAGGGTTGGTCTTGATGTTGGCTACCCCATCGGATAAAAAAAAACAACTGTAGGTGGAAAAGCCAACAACTGTAAAGATAGGGAACACATACTGACTCCAGCAACCACACCGAGGAGGAGGCTCTACTATACTAGGTATGGTGTCATTTGGAGACGCGGCGAGGAGTCTGGTTCAGAGGCTAAAATCTTTCACATAGGACAATCTCCGAAATTTCGCACTTCAATGTTACAATTATGTATTTGTGTTTGTGTGTGTGTGTGCGTGCGTGTGTGTGTGATGTGTGTGTATGTGTGTGGGCGTGGATGTGTGGGCGTGGGTGTGTGGGCGTGCGTTCGCTCGCTATGAACTCAACCGTAGTCCATACACGTGACATGAATTGATTATTTGTAATGACGCGCCAAAGAGTGGGACAGGTCGGGAGAGAACAGACAGGGGTACTGCTCTTGCTGAGGCCTTGCTTGAGTTGGATGTGGTCTGTCTAAATGATGGGACACCAACTAGGTTGGCAATGAGCCCTGGGGACCCCGACACGGCCAGAGACCTGGTACTTGTATCCTAAGAGGCGGCATCAGACATAAAATGGAGAGTCCTTGGGGATCATGGAAACTACCACCTACCCTGCTCCGTACTTATACCTAAGTCCAGTACAGTCAGGGCTATAAGAACCCGCAGAGTATACAGTTATGATTGTGACTACGCTTCGCTCTTGGGGCGCCTTCGATCACAGAGACGGTCTAAAATAACAAGAAGACTCTTCACCCAACCACCATGGTGGACACCAGAGGTGGAGACATCATGGGAGGAAAAGATAACGGCCATTAGGAATTATCAGAGGGTACGGAGAGCACCAAATTCACTTGCCAAACATTGGAGGAGGCAGAAAAGTATTTTTGTAAAAAGTAAAGGTGCAGGATCTTAAATTCCAGGCAGCAGAGGCAAAAAGGGTGAAGTGTGAAAAGTTTATAAATGAAGCCGGTGGGGTTGTGCCCTTGGGTAAATTCTGGAAGCTGCGCCGGCAGATGAACAGACAGGCGATCCCTGCTATACATACTACCGTTTATGATGATAACAACTGATCTATGACAACTGACAAGGACAAAGGGGAGGCTTTTCTTGCACATTTTTAAAACAGACGGATCAGCAAGATAGAGCTATTAGAGATATGGTCAGAGAAGCCTTGTCACAGGTCATTAGAAAGGAGGACTGTGAGGTTAAGGTGGAGGGTATTAGACGGGTTCTGAAGAGAGCTGAAGACACAGCGCCATGCCCGGACAGGATAAGGTACACCCATATGAGTACCACAAAGGATGGGGACTTGGAGGAGACGGCTCTTTGTTTTAAGCTAAGCATGAATATGGCAGAAATACCTCAGGATTGGATGCACAGCTACCTGGTCCTACTCCCAAAGCAAATTAAGGATCACTTCAGACTTAATGGATACCGAATCATAACCCTGCAAAACACATATGGCAAAGTGATTGAAGAGATAGTAGCTCGCAGGCTCCAGCGATTTGGAAAGTTGTAATCTTCTTCCCAAAGAGAACGGGAGTTACCGGCCTAGGAAGAACATCTGGGCCAATGAGGCAACTTTTGCATTTGATGTCTATGGCTTCCAAGATAAACAAGAGACAGTTAAGGTTGCACTGCTTATGGGTTCCTGGACTTCTGATCCCTGTAAGATTACACCTGGGTTGCCGCAGGGATCTGCCTTGTTCCCGGTGCTCTTTAATGTCTACATCAGCAAAGACGTAGCTATTGAGACACCAGGTGTTGATAGAATCCTGACATTTGCATATGATGTGCTGGTGTACAGACAGGGCAGAGATAGGGCCAGTTTGGCTGCCGATTTACAGGCGGCAGTAAACAGGGTGATAGAGTGATGCAGGTACGCGGGGGCCGTTATAAACCTAGACATAGCATTAGTTGTGTGGTACTCCCTGGATAACCTGTTCGTGAAGACAGATGCCCCATGTATTATATTGAATGGGTGTCCTCTTAGTCGAGAGAGTAAATTGAAGTACTTGGATATCACCTTCGACAGGTGTTTGTCTTTTAAAGATCATGTGGAGGCTTTGGTGGTGAAGGCTGTTAGGGGACTGAATGCTTTGAGGACGGTGACAGCTATTGGGGTAGAGTAGAGGATGCTTTATAGGCTCTTTCAGCAGTTAATTTATGTCACTGAGTATGGTTTGGCGCTGCTGACAGTGTCGAAGAGTCAGCTTGATAGGTTTGAGGGCATACAGAATGCGGCCATGCGTGTGATTCTGGGATGCACAAAGGACACACCAATTATATGCATGAGGTATATCCTGGCGCTAACAATGATGGATAGGCATAGGGTCCTTCAAGCCAAATGGTGCCTGAGAGTTGCTGCAGATAGCCATCAGCAACTGCATGAAGCCATGGATATGGTCAAGGGTCATAGACTAAAACGAAGCAGGTCCTGGATGACACAGGCGGAAATATATACACGTCAGGTTAGTGAACTTGAGACCATCAATCGTGAACATGAGTGGGTTGAAGTACTGACAGACAGGACTGATTGGCACAATGCAATATTTGCACTGGGCCTTGAGCGCAGAGGATGCGCAGCGAGCCACACAGAGTTTGAGGTGTAACAACTGAACCAAAGTAATACAGATCAAGGTGACATAGTGATCTATACTGATGGGTAGCAGTAAGAAACATATGTAGTGGATGGGGTGTCATTGCGAAGGCTAATGGACGATTCTTGAGAAAAGGAGAGTGTGGCATATGAGGCTACAACCTGCAGCATGAGAATGGAGGTGAAAGCAGTCACAGCAGCATTCCGTTGGTTAGAGGAAACTACTGCAACACACATTGTATTCGTTACGGACTCAAGGAGTATGCTTAGTAAGGTGGAGAAAGGAATGTTTCGTGTGGAATGGCTCACCTGTCTTCAGAGGTCACATATTTTAAGAATTGTATGGATGTTTTGCCCTGGCCATGCGGAAGTGCGGGGAATGAACAGGCTGATAGGCTGGCCAGGAATACACCTCTTGGTGATCGATTAACTGTGGACAAGGGAGAGCTGGTCGAGCGCCAGTGGGACCAGGTGGTAGAATCTCAAAACTGAGAGGGAAGACCAGGAGAACTTTCAATTAGATAGCGGTGGGAACCATTAGTAACGTGACGTCAAACATACACAGAGACAAACATGTGTGTGTGTGTTTGTCTGTGTGTATGTGTGAGTGTGTTTGACGGGTAGAGCTGTAACTGTGATTAGTTTACACTCTAAAGACGCCATACATATGGACACATCTCATCGGTCAAGTTATCAGCTGATTCACAGCCTCACAGCACTTATTGTCATAACTTTTGAAAACCTGCGAGTGATCCAGTTGAACAATAATACGTTACCGGCAATACACTCGTCTCCAGAGAATCCTGGCATACAGTATTTGCATTTGGCAAGAGCATCACACGTGTTATTCAAGCAGTGTACGGGACATCTTCTGTCACATAACTCCCCAAAGTACGGAGGTACACATTCTGAAATACGTGGCAGGTTACACAAGGTATTAATATTTAGGTTATCAATCTCAAATCGTTGACAAGTTAAGCGAACCATGGATATTTAGGTAATCATTCTGACAAATAAAGATATTACATATGTCTAAACATTCTGAAATAAATGACACGCAACCACATAATATGCAGGTACAAATTATGAAATAAATGACAAAGTAAATTAGCGTATTTAGTTAAGTATTATTAAAACAAGTGACACGTTTACATTTGAAATAGCCCTGAAAAGACACCATTAATCTAAATTGACTACATAATTTGTAATAACAGAATTCTAAAAGCGTTAAAAATTGTGAAAAAAATGACTGGCGCTGACTATTAGTGATTATGTACCACTATGTGGTCAAATGAAAGTAACATTGAAGAGAGGGAAAATAATAGGTCACTTAAAACAAAACAAAACAAAACAAAACACACAACAACAACAACAACAACAACAACAAACACCACAGTATATCAACTGTTATTAAATAAATCTGTGTCATTGGAAGTTAGAAAAATAATTCTTGCATGTGACATAGAGCACGTTTTAACAAACAGCTGCGAATCCTGGACAATTATTAAACGGTCAAAATAATCCCAAGATGCCTTAAAGATGTGGTTGTATTGATTACTCCTCAAAATTCCTAGGATAGCCAACATAAATTTGCGGCATTTTGAGGGAGACTAAATGGCAAATAATTGTCTTTACAGCATATAGTTGTCAAACTGTCATTTACTGCCAATATAGAACCTTGCGGTGTATGACAGAGGGGTCTTTGAGCCTGAGGAATTAAGGCCGCATGGCTAGTGCAGTCGCCGCGAACTGTGCAGGTTAGGATTTTCCTTTTGCTCCCGACAGAAAAAAATCCCACACCTTACCGAGGGATCGAACCCGGGTCTCCCGAATGAGAGTCCGGCGTTCTAGCCTCTCGGCCAGAAAACATATAGCTAGAAGGAAACGAACAAGAAGTTTATGAAAGCTACTAGACAACATTACTGCCTTCCCATAAGCCGAGATACAGTCTCCCAGTGTTTGAGAGCGTGTAACAGAAACATAACATAAAAAGATCATGGACTTGACTATCCACAATAAATGCTCTCTGGTGCAGGTGTTACTATTCCCGCAGACCGCGTTCATCACAGCTTCGGGCGGTTTGGAAACTGACCGCCTTGTGTGGATTCCCATACACAAGTATGCCAGAAAGAAATGGCAAACTACAGAACGTAAAGTTGCCAAGAATCACAAACAGCACCAAAAATAAATAAATAAATAAAGAATAAACGCTTGGGTTGAATGCTACTTCATGTAAAGGATAATTAACTAACTAGCTACGCTTACTGGCTTATCGCCGAGCCCCGATACAGTTGCCCAGTGTCTGAGAGCTTGTGCCAGAAACGATACAGTTGCCCAATGTCTCAGAGCGTGTACCAGAAACGATACAGTTGTCCAATGTCCGAGAGCTTGTACAAGAAACGATACATTTGTCCAATGTCTGAGAGCTTGTACCAGGAACGATACAGTTGTGCAGTGTCTGAGAGCTTGTACCAGAAACGATACAGTTGTGCAGTGTCTGAGAGCATGTACCAGAAACGATACAGTTGCCATGTGTCTGAGAGGGTGTACTGGGATGACATTGCCCTTTCAAACGTGCCAGTGGTTTGAGAAGGAAGAAATGCTTTTTTGGAAGATGAGGCACCGGTCGATCGCCACGAAGATGATCATGTGGCATTGCTGACACTTTGGGCATGCAAATGACAGGGACACTGGCAAATGATCTGGAGCCAGGTCGCCAAGGCTGACCAGAGAGCTGCTCTTTAAATTGCCTGTTACTTGACGGCGACAATGATGACGAAGGCGACGACGATGATTTACGTCAACCACAGCAAACCCACAGTATGTCTGCACTGTGCTGAAGACAGCAGTCTCTACCGTCACATAGATCTCCTATGCGGTTCCCTTTGCTGCCCAAGCATTGCCCAGATGTTGGCGAGCACTTATTATCCAAACAATCGTTGGAACATGACATGTTGCATCCCTCCCCATACTGTTTATCCTCGCATTCTGAAAACATAACATGTGTTTATAACGACATGTGATCATATGTTTACGGCGACCGTCTGGCAGGCGTCTGCTTTTGCTTGTTAAAACAGATTCATTTAGATATCTCAAACAGTTTACGTAGGGTTACTATACCTTATCTCAGATACTATACTTGTAGCCACTATAACATTATACTATATCTCAAATAATGTAACCACAATAACACTATCCCTTATCTCTGATAGTACACTATCTGTCACAATAACACTGTCTCATATGTCCTTTAGTACACTATCTGTCACAATAACACTATCCCATATCTCCTTTAGTACACTATCAGTCACAATAACACTATCCCATATCTCCTTTAGTACACTATCAGTCACAATAACAATATCCCATATCTCCTTTAGTACACTATCAGTCACAATAACACTATCCCATATCTCCTTTAGTACACTATCAGTCACAATAACACTATCCCATAACTCTGATAGTACACTATCAGTCACAATAACACTATCTCATATGTCCTTTAGTACACTATCAGTCACAATAACACTATCCGATATCTCTGATAGTACACTATCAGTCACAATAAGACTATCCCATATCTCCTTTAGTACACTATCAGTCACAATAACACTATCCCATATCTCCTTTAGTACACTATCAGTTACAATAACACTATCCCATATCTCTGATAGTACACTATCTGTCACAATAACACTATCTCATATGTCCTTTAGTACACTATCAGTCACAATAACACTATCCCATATCTCCTTTAGTACACTATCAGTCACAATAACACTATCCCATATCTCCTTTAGTACACTATCAGTTACAATAACACTATCCCATATCTCTGATAGTACAATATCTGTCACAATAACACTATCTCATATGTCCTTTAGTACACTATCAGTCACAATAACACTATCCCATATCTCCTTTAGTACACTATCAGTCACAATAACACTATCCCATATCTCCTTTAGTACACTATCAGTCACAATAACACTATCCCATATCTCCTTTAGTACACTATCAGTCACAATAACACTATCCCATATCTCCTTTAGTACACTATCAGTCACAATAACACTATCCTATATCTCTGATAGTACACTATCAGTCACAATAACACTATCCCATATCTCTGATAGTACACTATCGGTCATAATAATACTACCCAATAACAACCTTGAGACTCCTGATCATTGACTTGATATAGGTGTCACTTGGCACCACACGAGATCTCCATAAGTGATCCGGTCTCCTCAAGGAGGAAGCTCCTCTATTCTCGATTAGCCAGCCGTACCGGGATTGTGTATTTCTCCGTCAGTATTACCCTGGCGTCGACCCAGAATCATGCAATTGATATAGGAGTATTTTCAGCAGTTTCTTTCCTCCGCAAGCCCACGGCACACCCGTGGACAAGGTGGAGGACCCGTTTAGCACTCCGATCAGGGTTGTGTGAAGCCATGGATGCTGGTGGTGGAAGGAGTTGAAGAATAGCCGACATATAGTTGTTTGTTATAGTCTCAAATTTCATGACGGTAGACAGAAGACCTCTTTTTAGAGACAGTGGCTATGATGGTCCTCAAGAAAGAAAGCAATGGCAAACCTTTTGTACAGATGCCCAAAAGTTCATGTTTCCTTAATCCGTAGACATTATTTTTTTTTTTTTTTTGGTTACGTTATGGGAATACATACACTAGAGAACTTGTTGATAACTGGCACGGTTGAAAGGAAGAGAACACGGGGAAGGCATAAAAATACATTTATGGATGGCTTGGTCAGATGTCATGGTCAGGGCAAGAACATAGAGCTGATCCACGACTCTGATAATAGTGTGAGGTTTCGAAACATGACCACCCACGCGTATCGGCACGACATGCGCTGATGGTGAATTTTTAGCATTTTCTATAAATTGTCTGGGAAGGGAATGCGATGAGGAAGAGACCTAGCAACTCGTTACACAACGCCGTGACGGACGAGTATAAATCACTATACCGTAGCTAAAAGTTTTCACAACAAACAGGGCTGTAATTTAGCATGAGAAAATAGTGATCCCCTATATCAGATAGGTTAACACACATTGGGCACTTTTAGAAACATTAGACAGACCTTCAGTTGGCCATTCTGTCTGAGATAAAGTGGCGCAGATTGGTTCTCGCGGCCTAACACAGGGACAATTCCATTAACCAGTTCCTATGTACCACATTTCAAGTCGATCAATTTATCTTCGTGCTTGTCTCTTTTTAGTCCCTGCCTTCCCTTGTCCACGATATGTTCTAGCATCCCCTGAAAGGATAGTTGAAAGAGCACAGACTCCGTTGCTTCTACGATCATTGATAAAAGAGTATAGTCCGTATTGCTATGGAAATCCTGAGTCCAGCTTCCATAATCTAGAGTTGATCCCAGTAGATTGCAGGTTAGGTTTGATAGCGCCTGATATTGGTTGCTCTTCAGAACTGTGCTAATGGCAAGGCAAATCAACAGATTCGACTGTCCGGGGAATTTATACGTGGCTTGATTGCCGGCGTTCCTCGTTATTTCGATGAGATCTATAGGAGTAATCACTCCCCAGACAGAATACCGTACTGTACAATACTAGACCAGACAGAGCAGCAAACACTGGGCCATTCTAGATCAGACAGAACAACATAGACGAGTCTATGCTCATCATTATTATCAACATCATGACCATCATCATCATCCACACTATCAACTGCCGTGGTTTACATGTCTCTCCACAAATCTTGATCCTTGGTGTTCTGGATCAGCTCTGTATATGCTACTCAATCTTATCACTGGCCGAGTCTATCCAACAATTTTTTTTTTCTCCGTCATGCCACTGTTTCAGTTCATTCAGTATACTTTCTCTCTGTAATGCCACTGTTTCAGCCTATCCGAAATCATTTATCTCCATATGCCTCTGTTTCTTCTCGCACTGATTTCTCTAGTTATCACTATGTTTCCAAATGTCCATCTACTCATTATATTCACACACAACGATGACTTTATCTTTCTCATAGTTGTATATGTTGTACTGCTCTCATGAGCCCATTTTAGGCAATTATTGTTAGTTAATATGGCAGTTCACAATACTGGAAATATTCATCTCATGAACCACAGCTTCGTTGGTTCCATGTTGTTCCCAACTTGTTGATTTACGGTCTATGATTAACCGCTATACACACACAGGATCCCGTTTATCATATGTGAGAACTATGTTCACACACGGTCGGTTACATTAGCTTACACTGGGATAGTCTAGTCATATAGTCTGACACAAACTGAACCTTCCTGGGCAACAATCATGGACACACATTTAAAACTCCAAACTGTCATAAAAAATATTCAAACCTTCACAAAGTGGGCCAGTAAAATCCTTGGCGCAAGTGCATTCCCCATTGGCAGCGTCACAGATGTCAAGACAGCGGTCAGAGCAATTGGAATCACAGTTCTGACCGAACGTGCCGGGAAGACATGCTGAAATAGGATAAGATACGTTACAGCTGACAGAAACAACAAGCATCACGGAATGAACTCACGTACAAAGCTACACACCTTGTGATCGATGGTTACTCATGTCTGGAACGTCCACTGAAACAACCCAGTGGTTGCAAGATCCCGTTGTATATCATACTGCCTCATTCACCCTTATGTTCTATAGATCAATCCTTTTAGACAATCGATACTCGGGCAATGATAATTTAAAATAACCACTGCTCAGGATTCCCTTGTCTGCTGGTGTAATGGCCACTTGTTCTAATGTCCCCACGTTCCTCCTTCCCCGTCGTGAGAAACTCCAAGAACTAGGAGTGATCCCCATCCTAGACGTTCCAGCCTGAACTCACTGGCAGTCGCCAACCGTTTCCGAGCAGCGTTCTACTGTCCTCTACCTTCTCGCATTTACATTGTTCCATCCGCTCTTCTACGGACTAGCATCTTTCCTCTTTTTAAAATATTATTAGAGGTTCTCAGCCCTGTCTGCTGTCGACTTCCTGTGTTAAGTGTGACAAGTCTTTCGTAGAGTGTCTCTATCATCAAGTCCCTCAAAAACACTCTAGAACCGATGGCAGTTCTAATATTTCTTTGTCCATGCATTAATCGACTGATTATCACTCTGTCACTGAAAGCGTGACCAAAGAAAAACTGTTTCTAGTGTTGTATTCGACGAGCATTAATCAATTGCTCAAATACTGCGAGGCGTTTAGCAATCAGGTGATTCCAGCCGCTTATGTGTAAACAGGAAGATTTTGTTATAAATTTACAATTACCATTCTATAACAGATGTTCCACATTCGAACCATATCTGCGGCTTTCTGATTTACTTGTTTCAGCTTAAGTATTATTTATTTATTAGATTCACATGATACGTAAACTCTTCAGTATCACCTGACTGGATGCAGCTAAACATGCCAGACAATAAATCGTGCAACGCCTTGTGTGAGGCTTTTGTGTTTACATTCACTAAGGGAATACATGGTTTTGAATCATTCCTTCCATCGCGATCTTCATCCACATCACGTGACTTGTAATACGATCGCATTGCTTCAGTTTGTCCATTACAATTGCGTTTTACTGTACATTAGGACATCATGTCTTTCTTACATATCAACACTGTTGTATCATCTAAGCTTATCCTCATGTTATTCTCGTGTTATGTAATCATTTAATTTACCAGTTAATGTGCTTCCCTCTTACGTGTTACTATAACGACGGCATCTTCAGCTGAACCTTCTTCTTCTTCTTCTTCTTCTTTCGTTCGCTTGAAATATGTCTATAACTGCAATGTTGTCTCTTGTATGAATCTAACAGTCTTTTTTAGTTCACTCAGCGGTCCATAGAGTTGATCTTCCACTGTTGTCTCTCTAGCCAGAAGGTTCGCCTGGATATTTTGTAGTTTGTGCAGTCCTGGAGTATGTGCTCTGCTGTCTGCGACGCTGAACCTAATTGTTTATGCAATTACCACCAACTACAATGCTAGTATAGTTGTTCAAAATCATATTATTTGCTATTCTCTTTTACGGATTTTAAAATCTGTATTTCTATACTTTGAGCTATAATAATTAATAACTTCGTGATGTTTATCCACATACTGTAGGTTTACCTTATCAGTGTTTTCATAATGTGCATATTAATATATTGAAGTAATGCGCCACTTTTTTACTGAATGTTTACACATATGTTATGGACTGAACTTTGCAACGATGTCGGGATGTTTACTAATGTGTCGAAGACTTTAGAAACAGTCCCTAACTAGTAAAGAATGTATCTGCTTATTATGGATAATTATGTGACAAAACATATCCTGAACATTGCGTGAATAATGTCGGTGACATAAATGATGGCACATGTAAAGATTGCATGTAATGGGTCTCTGGAGGGGAATGTGCTCTCGTTAATTTGAATTTGATCACTTGTAGGTTTCCAAACGTGGTGGCAATAGCAGCGGTGTGACGATCATTCTCTAACCTGTCCGACTAAATGTATCCGCACATATGGCAACATCCGAGTGTACAGTAGCCTCGATTACAACGAGCAATGATTTGTGTATAACGTTATGTTTCTTCCTTCTTCCAAGGAATTGTTAATTCCTCTAGTGTCCAAATTATTCACAACAATCCTCTCAGAAATTCAAAACAATGTTTTCCCGTGATGAATTTGAATAACGAAGACACAAACAATAGATTGCACGATTTATTGCCTAGTTATTTTTTTATTTATTGCTAGTTAATTCATGTAAGTTGTGTGATTTCTGCAGTATGTACCTGAGGAGATGCAGCGAAATATGCCAGGCAATAAGTCGTGCAATCTATTGTTTGTGTCTTCGTTATTCAAATCCTCTCAGAAACCGTCAGACTGATCCACCCGTGTAATTAGTTACTGCTGATTGTGTTCGAAAGTTAACCATCATTATACCAGCTTGCTTGTTTCATGCACTCTCGATAATATTTATTTGAGAAGATTCTAGAACATATGCATGCTTGCTTGCTAGCTTGCGTTTACTGGCTGTGAACTCCAGCATGAAGTCCTGTATGTCGGATGAAGACATCCTGCTGTCCAACATCAGATGATGTCATACCGAACTAAGGTTAGGGTGAGTATCCGTTGCCCCATTTCTAGCTTATTACTGTGCAGACTGGTGGTTCCTCGCCGTGCAGGCAGATACTCTCCGACTTTATGAATCAGCGATCCTACTACGTTAGCCAGGACCCCGAAGGGACCTGTTGCCCAGGACGCACGACTAGGACGTGTTAGTAGGCCTTGGCCAGTATAGAACCTGGCCCAGGTGCCTTGGAAACACAACTGCGTCCCGAACATATGTATATTATCGATACCCGTGTAGAGGATTGAAGGAATCATCACTCCAGTTGGAGCACGCTGGGCTGTTGTGTGTGGGTGGTGCGGAGATGGTTCCGCAGTCACACGTTATCTGTGTAAGTTATGTTTTACTGGACGTGTGTGTACCTTCAGCCACACTGACCCGTCTGGGCGAAAGAAAGGAGGCGAGAATATGTTATCTGCTAGCCATCCCTCCTTCACCCCTGACAATATGGACAGACGAAAAGAATTAACGAACGAGAGAACATTTAATATGAAACGTTCAAGAATTGGGCACGCAGGTTCGTCTTAAATTCTGCCCTATTGATCTCTCTACTCTCACACATTATTTAATTCATACATCAAACATGTAGGGCATCTGTGAGAACAGAGGCAACAACAAAATGCATTATAACCGCATGGACAATGAGCAGTAATCAATAATACATCACTAACTAAACATGCGTTTTGAGATGGTAATTATAATTAGCTAAGTTAGGTGTACAATATTACTATTATGAGAATGTTTACTATAGCAGCTGTCCTTCAAAATTATTATTATTACATTTTAAGGGGATATATTGTCTGTACTGATATCGTGTTCAAATTGGTTGCCATTGTATATACAGGGGTTGGCGGTGTCTTTGATTTGTTGATACAGATTGTATTTCAGCTGAGCTGCCGGGAGTGTGATGAAGATTTTTAGGGTTCGTTGTCATGTAAGTAGTATGTAACAACATGTTATCACGTTTACTAGCTACGCACACGTTTAGATAATTACTTCATGTCATAGAAAGAGGAGGAGTCTCCATTGTCAGGCACGCACGGTTGTGTTGATTGGTGATTGACGTGTGAAGGAGTCGCGTGCACATCTTTGCAAGTGCCTCAGTAGTAGCAGCTGTAACACAGAAGGCCCAAACCACCACTAATTAACATATATAATTCTATTGTTTTCCAGCAGGTATATTTTTAGTGTCTTTGTTTGTTTCTATTATCGATTGTTCCTATTTATTACAGTCTTATTAACAATGGTGTGTATTTCATTCAATCTAATTTACAATTTTTTTTTTTTTTTAATTTCGTTCATTCTCTTTAATAAAGGCGTGATGAGTTTGACATGCCAGTTATGAGAATGTATATTTCTTCCAGTATATTAAACATAATGATGTTTATATTTCCTTCACTCTATCTAACATATGCCCATACTATTATGTTGCTGATATTAGCACAGACTGAGTTTACACTAGCACAATTATTTGCGTTTATAACCTTTCTTGCTAATTGATTGTTGTCAACAGTTTAGTCATTCCTTGCAAGTATATTTTATTATGTCTATATTCAAGCGTTGGTCCCATAGATATTGCCATATAATCCTGTCTACTTTCTGCCATCCTACCACTAGTTACATGGCCAATATGACATGCGTGTGATGTCATCTGACATGTGCCTTTGTTATGAGAACTCTGCCAGCCGTTGGCACAATGTGCGGTGTCGGGTTTGGTGAGCTTCCCCCAACATTCGGCACTAACAGAAAGCAGGTAGTACCGTCTACAGTAACGTAGCCATATCTGACGAAGACCTAACTTTAAGGAGGAGCGCAATTGGGAGGATCAAGCCTTACCTAGTGCGAGGAAAGGCAACCTAAAGACTAAATGTCACGGCAGGGCAGATCAGGCTCTAAGCCTTGGTTGGCAATATGTCTCGGAGGAAGCTCCCACAGCAGACACTTAGAGTGTAGCTTTATTAATCTGGTAGCTTTTGCACCTTGTCTTCTTCTAGACGCATTGGTTTACCTTTCCTCTGGAGTAAACTAGGCAGGCCCAGAGAGGGATCATTCTGCATGGGCAACACGTGGTATCTAAATCCAGCCCAGACTTTGTGCTATGGGTAGGTATAACTTCAGTTTACAAACTATCGTCTATCAAAACAGCAAGTTGCCCACCAGGCGCAAGCAGCTTTTATCTTATCTATTTATATTATCACGAAACTGTAACATGTTCTGTCCTAAGAAGACATACCTAGAGTCCTAAGCACTGGTTCTCTCCTAGGTGGTCTAGATATGTCTGTCCTAAGCAGACACTCTTTCTATAGTAAGAAGACACTCATTCTGTCCTAAGCAGACACTCCCAATGTCATAAACAGACACTCCTTCTGTTCATAGCGGACACCCCGTCTGTCCTAAGCAGACACTCTTTCTCTTTTCGTAGTGAACACTCCTTATGTCCTAAACAGACACTCTTACTGTTCCTAGCGGGCACTACTTCTACTCCTAGCAGTCACGTGTTCTGTCCTAAGCAGACACTACTTAGGTTCAAGGTAAACTAGTTACTTCTGTCCCACTCTCACATGTACATACATAGAACGAACGAACGAACGAACAAACTTTATTTTCACAGGGTTAAGAAGTGGGCACACAGGTCGTCTACTATTCTGCTCTTCTATCGCTCGCTGTCACACATTATTTCATCCACACATCATTCGAGGCTATCTGAGAACAACGCCGAAATAAAAGATATGCTTTACAAAGGAGTGAGAAATATGCTAATAATCACAACTACATGACTCACTAAAACAAATGAATGGTGTGGCAATCGTTATTAGCTATGGGGAACATACTAGTCTACCAAACAGGACTGGCTGTTATACTTTGCATACGGTTTGAACAGCTCCACCTAACTACATTATTTAATTCATGATGCAACGAAGACTCCATAAAATTAAAGATTTCAGCGTTTGTATACACTGTGAAGTCGTCTGCAAATAGATCACAAGACAACATAAGATACAAGATCGTTAATATTTGAGGCAAAAAACTAGGGGGCCAAGAATAGAGCATTGAGGTACTCTAATATTGAAGGTACACAAATAAACACAAATATTATTGCTTGGCGCTCAAAGAAGGAGAAGAATGAAGTAGAGATTAGAGGACGAAATCTAATCGCTACTTCCTCCTTTTCCTTCTTTGAGCGCCAAACAATACTATGTGTTTATTTATGCACTGTCTCATGGCCTCAAAGGCTTCCCCAATTGATTTTCTGTGTAATATTGAAGGTAGTAGTTTGAGACAGATTTATTGTGTGATACTACTTGCTTTCTGTTTAACAGAAAAGTTTTTATTAGAGTCACTACATTAGGGCCAACGTTCATTGTTTCGAGTATTTTAATTAAAATAGCATGGTCTATCATATCAAATGATATCCTGAAATAGATAAACACCGCTCCACATAGACTGTTGTTGTTTATATTCAGGTGTCAATTTTCTATCATGTTTGTTAGGTCCGTATGGAAAGAGTATTTTGGTCAAAATCCTGATTGACTGTCAACTATACGCTTTTTGCGAACTAAATACAGTAATGATGCTTTATGAATATACTTTTCTAGTGGTTTAGATAGTGGTGATAGTATAGAAATGGGTCTATACTTATTCAGGAGACCATCGTCCAGTTAGAGAGGTGATAGAAAGTGGCCTTTGGCGAGACTTTGTTTATATACATGGTTAGTGACACACTAGGAGGAGCGGCTGGCCGAGTGGATGCTGCATTCTCTTACGGGAGATAGGGTTCGAATCATCGATAAGGTGTGTATTTTATTTTCTGTCGGAGGCAGTACGAAAACACTAACCTGCACATTTCTTCAGGCTTAAGAGACCCTGCCATACACCGCACGGTACCATCTTATATATAAATTAGGATGTGCGTATGTATCTCTGTATGTATTTATGTATCTCTGTCCGTATGTCCTTTATGCGCTCGCGAACGGCCCATCCGATTGAGATGAAATTTTCTACACGCCTTCCTTTCATTCCAGAGATGCCAACTGTCGTAGTTTTTTTTTCTTCTTCCTCCTCCTCCCTCCTCCCTCCTCCCCCTCCCAAAATACGTACGTCCAGGAAATGGTCTTCTACATAGACACTTCTCTCTGAGGTCCGCGATAACATATTAACCTGGTGGGATGGCAATCAATCATCCTACTACCTCCTCCCTCCTCCTCCCTTCTCCCTCTTCCTCCTCCCTCTTCCTCCCTCCGCCTCCTCCCTCCTCCCACTCTCTACTCCTCCTTCCTCCTCCCTCCTCCTTCTCCTCCCTCCTTCTCCCTCTTCCTCCTCCCTCTTCCTCCCTCTTCCTGCTCCCTCCGCCTCCTCCCTCCGCCTACTCTCTCCTCCTCCTCCCTCCTCCTCCCTCTCCCTCCTCCTACTCCCTTCTCCTCCTCCTCCTCCTCCTCTCTCCTCCTCCCTCCTTCTCCCTCTTCCTCCTCCCTCCTCCTCCCCCTCCTCCTCCACCCTACTCCTCCCTCCTCTTCCTAATCCCTCCTCCTCCCTCCTATTCCTCCTGTCTCCTCCTCCCTCCTTCTCCCTCCTCCTTCTACCTCTTCCTCCCTCCTCCTTCTCCCTCCACCTCCTCCCTCCTCCTCTCTCCTCCTCCTCCCTCCTCCTCCCTCTCCCTCCTCCCTTCTCATCCTCCCCCACCTACGTTCTCCTCCCTCCTCCTCCTTCTCCCTCCTCCTCCCCCTCCCTCCTCCCCCGCCTCCTCCTCTTTCACCCTCCTCCCTCCTCCTCCTCCTCCTTCACCATCCTCCCTCCTCCTCCTCCCTCCTCCTCATCCTCCCTCCTCCCTCCTCCTCCCTCCTCATCCCTCTTCCTCCTCCTCCTCCCTCCTCCTTCTCCCCTTTCCCCCCTCTTTCTCTTAATCCCTTCTCCTCCCTTCTCCTCCCTCCTATTCATCCCTACTCCTCCTCCTCCCTCCTCCTCCTCTCTCCGCCTATCTCTTCCTCCCTCCTCCTCCCTCCTCTCTCCTCTCTCTTCCTCCTCCCTCTTCCTCCTCCTCCTCCCTCCTCCTTCCTCCTGCTCCCTCCTCCTCCTCCCTTCTCCTCCCTTCTCCTCCTCCCCCTCCCTCCTCCCCCTCATCCGTCTTCCTCCCTCCTCCTTCTTCCTCCCTCCTCCTCCCCCTCCTCCCCCTCCTCCTCCCTCTCCTCCTCATCTCTCCGCCTCCATTCTCCTCCTCCCCCCTCCTCCTCTCTCTACCTCCTCCCTCCTCCTCCCTTCACATTCCTCCTCCTCCCTCTTCCTCCTCATCCCTCCTCCTCCTCTATCCTCCTCCCTCCTCCTCCCTTTACCTCCTCCCTCCTCCTCCCTTCACATTCCTCCTCCTCCCTCTTCCTCCTCCTCCCTCTCATCCTCTTCCCTCCTTCTCCTCCCTCCTCCTTCTCCCTCCTCCTCCTCCCTCTTCCTCCCTCCGCCTCCTCCCTCCTTCCACTCTCTACTCCTCCCTCCTCCTCCTCCCTCTTCCTCCCTCTTCCTGCTCCCTCCGCCTCCTCCCTCCGCCTACTCTCTCCTCCTCCTCCCTCCTCCTCCCTCTCCCTCCTCCTCCTCCCTCTCCTCCTCCTCCTCCTCCTGCGATCTCCTCCTCCCTCCTTCTCCCTCTTCCTCCTCCCTCCTCCTCCCCCTCCTCCTCCACCCTACTCCTCCCTCCTCTTCCTAATCCCTCCTCCTCCCTCCTATTCCTCCTGTCTCCTCCTCCCTCCTCCTCCCTCCTCTTCCCTCCTCCACCTCCCTCTTCCTCCTCCCTCCTCCATTTACCCAAGACAGACAGACATACAGATAGTCGGGAACGGGATCTTATATGACTACTTATATGATTTAAATGAGATGCTCTCCACCATGGGCTGGGCCGGGTCAGACAGACAGACAGATAGATAGACAGACAGACAGACAGACAGTCGGGAACGGGAGCTTATATGACTACTTATATGAATTAAATGAGATGCTCCCCACCAGAGTCTGGGCGAAGCCGGGCCGTGTCAGCTAGTATCTTATATATAAAATAGAATCTCCGTCTGTATGTCCGTATGTCCTTTATGCGCTCGCGAACGGCCCATCCGATTGAGATGAAATTTTCTACACGTCTTCCATTCATTCCACCGCAGCCAACTGTCATATTTTTTTAGTGTGAAATTGGCTGCTTACTGAATATTATTTAATTTTCCATTTTTCATTATAATTTATATACAGCGAGGGGACCTAACTCTGTAAAAGTTATTTCAAGGGCATAACTTTTAATAACTTATCTGTATAACTTATAGTCATATTGTTGCATCGTTTTCAAAGATTTATAAACTCTTTGTCCATAGTTATGTACCGGCATATGAGTTATAATAAATAATGATACAATCTTTAAGGCATTTTCAAAGTTTTCATAAAAATAATGCACAATGCATAACATTGTAACTCATCTTTTTATGATTAAGAAGTTACTGTAGTCATGCAGGTGATTAGAAAGAGTTTTCATTAAAAATAATGGATGGTGTGTGGAAGGACATTCTTTTAAGTTACTTTTTTTGTTGTATGAATTTAATGAGACGCTACCCGCCTGGAGCTGGGCGAAGCCACGCCGGGTCAGATAGATAGACAGACCCACCTTTTCGCTGCAGTTATGTACAGGCATATGCGTTAAAATCCTCCTCCTCCTCTCCCCCTCCTCCTCCTTCTACCCTCTTCCTCTTCCCCTCCCCCTCCTCCCTCTCCCTCCTCCTCCCTCTTTCTCCTCCTCCTCCTTCCTCCTCCTCCCTCCTCCTCCCTCTTCCTCCTACCTCCTCGCCCTCCTCCTAATCACTCCTCTTCCTTCCTCCTCCCTTCTCCTCCTGTATCCTCCCACTCCCTCCTCCTCCCTCCTTCTAATTCTACGTCCTCCCCCTCATCCCTCCTCCCCTTCCTCCCTCCTCCCCCTCCGCCTCCCTCTCCTCCTCCCTCCTCCTCATCCCTCCTCCTCCCTTCTCCTCCTCCCTCCTCATCCTCTCTCTTCCTCCCTCCTCCTCCCTCTACCTCCTCCCTCCTCCTCCCTCCACATCCCTCCTCCTCCTCCCTCTTACTCCTCCTCCTCCCTCCTCCTCCTCCCCCTCCTCCTCCTGCGTTCTTCTCCTCCCTCCTTCTCCCCCTTCTCCTTCCTCCTCCTTCCTTCTCCTCCCTCTTCCTCCTCCTACCTCCTCGCCCTCCTCCCTCCTCCTAATCACTCCGCTTCCTTCCTCCTCCCTTCTCCTCCTCCTCCTCCCTCCTCCTCCTCCTACGTCATCCCCCTCATGCCTCCTCCTTCCTCCTCCTCCTTCTCCTCCCTTTGTCTCCCTCCTCCACCTACCTCCTCCTCTTACTCCTCCCTCCTCCTCCCTCGCCTCCTCCCTCCTCATCCCTCTCCTCCTCCCTCCTCATCCCTCCTCCTCCCTTCTCCTCCTCCCTCCTCATCCTCCCTCCTCCTCCCTCCTCCTCCCTCCTCCTCCCTCTACCTCCTCCCTCCTCTTTCCTCCACATCCCTCCTCCTCCTCCCTCTTCC